>CAKOAT010049933.1:126954-145961 GCA_932364175.1 Eruca vesicaria subsp. sativa | reverse complement strand
GAAATTCAGAGCTCTCACCACCAAAACTAGCATTTAGGAATATTTCCGTTTTTCTGTTAGCGAGCTGCGTCTCAATTAGGGTTTTCTAGTTCTTACGCTTTCGGCAATTCTTTTTGTACCAGTTCAACACAGATTCGGAATAAGAACCTCTTTGCTCTCTATTTTCGTTTATTCTCATTTAAATTCTAAGTATTTTCGTTGTGCGGTTCTCGCAGATAGCCGGTTCCTCTGGAAACTTAGGGTTTTCCCGAAGTTTCCTTTTTTACGATTTATTTGACAGTAGGGTGAAATCGACTCCCACACCAAGCACGTCCAGGCCACATGTGGAATGGCCAGAAACCTCAACCAAGCACTTGTGATTTGTGAGGATAATACAGCCTGCATTGCACAGCTCAAGGATGGATACATCAAAGGCGACAGAACTAGGCACATACTGCCTAAGTTCTTCTTCACACATTATCTCCAGAAGGTCGGTGAAGTTCAAGTCTTGCAAGTTCGTTCAAGTGAGAATTCAGCTGATCTCTTCACCAAGTCTTTGCCAACCACGACCTTCAGGAAGCTCATCCATCAGATTGGGATGCACCAGCTGAAGGAGCTTCAGTGATGCATCCATCAGGGGGAGTTCCATGTATTGTACTCTTTTGTCCTGTCCTAGGTTTCCTTTTTTACCACATTGGGTTTTGGGTTTTACCAGGAGAGGTTTTAATGAGGCAACATCCAAAGCATGGAATAAACCTTGGCAGGATATATCAACCAAGGGGGAGTGTTAAGAAATGGAAATGATGGTTGGGACATATTTTGGAAATGGACCAAGCTCGGTATACTTCAGTCTACTTCAATCTACTTCAGTGTCACTCCACTACTAGATCAGGCGCCAGCCTGCTCATCATTATCTACCCGTCCCCTTTGTGTTTATCCTAGATATTGTAGTAGTTATCATAAACCATATAGGTTTATGATTATCTCTTTACTTGTAATCCTTATCTAGTTAGGCTTATGTTTATCACCAGCCTTAACAGGCGGTTTGTAACCCATATATATGAGGTCGATGTGAGCTTAATAAGACACAAGTTATTTGCCTTCTTAATCCCAACACCGGTTAAGTTTAAATAAAGAGTCAAAGAAAGAGTTGACCGATAAAGATAAAAAAATTTGACACCAGATCAAACTATTTATTTAAATAATAAACTAGATTTTGAACCCGCACATCCGTACGAATATTTTTTCATTTTATAGAAATATAACAAAACCTATATATAATTTACATTATATTGTTATATATGTTATAAAAATATAATAAAATATTTTTTTACCAATTTAATATGTTTTATATTCATTTTACATAGCATTTTATTTTAATATAATATAGAATATAACTAAATTATAAATATAACAATTTTTATTTTTAATTAAGATTAATATAGATATTTATATATATTAATCACGAAATTAAATAATATAAATTTTATAAAAATATTTAAACTTCTTAGTAAGATCTTAGATATTTTTTCAACAAATTTATTACTAACTAGTGTAAGTCCCATGCTACGCACGAGCCAAATATTTTAAACTTTTAATTATTTAATCAAACAAATTAGTAATTTTTTACACATATTTAACTATTGAAGCAAATATTTTGAGACTGTATTACAGAATATCTGATGTTATTTTACAAAACCTCTATTTTAAACCATTAATATAAAGCCAAATAATAATATCAGCCACAATATTTAATCTCTTTGTTGAGTAACTCTGTAACCCTTAACAGCAAACCGTATAAGATTTTGAGGAAGTACAACATTCTGAAGTTGTTAAAGTTTTAATCGAGAAAGCAAGTCAAGGAGGCTTCGAAAGGTATGAAGTTACTTTAGCTCTACACAGACATAATTATATGTAGGTATTTATAATTATATAATATATATAATTTTCAATTAATTATGACATTTTCAAAGTTAAGTGGTAAACTTAAAAGTAAAATTTGATGTTTATATCTTACACCAGTCCAGTATGGACCCAGAATGCAGGTAAATTAGTGTTTTTTTTGTCCAAAACCAACAAAAAAGTAAATGGATATATATGAAAATTAAGGGAAAGCAATCTCTGGCATAATCCTTTAAATACTAAAATACCAACCTTAACTTTCGTAATCTTGTAGTATTTCCATTCTTCCCTTGTTTTTATTATTTGTCTTTTTCATTTTCATTGCTATATTTAGTTAAAGAAATTCTAAATAAATGTACTAAATTTGGTAACTCTGCATATGAAAAATAAAATCAAAACTGTATATTGATCCAAAAGACAACTCTAATATTACCACATTTTATAAGATTATGAAAACATATATAGAAAAGGGAAGACTAACCTGAGATTAAGTGTTAATTAGTCGACATGAGTTCTTGTTTTCTCTCAACACAAGTTTCCTGAAGTCTCATTTTCCCTTGAAGTTATCACCACCATTTCCTCTTCTTTTTTTCTTGTGCTGCTTCTCAAACTTTTTTTCTGTAATTTGCTTCTCAAACTTATTAGAGGCTTTGTTGCTTGTAACTTGTAAGTGTGTTTTAGCTTCGTACTTTCTTTCTTTGAATTGTGACAACAACAAAATATAAACATGTTTCAGAAAATCAAGAATTAATTTATTCCATTTTAAATGCCATTGACGATATACATTCCAAAAGAGCATAAATATATTTGAAAGAATTATTCTACAGTTAAGGCGACGAAGGGGACGATGAAGGCGACCAGATTCTAGGGTTTTGATGGGGGTGCGCGATTGGGATCCAGGGGCTGCGGAAGTTCTGAATCGGCTTCGACTTCCTTTTTTGGAAGTCTCGCAAGGATTACAGAAGGATACATATGGGTTTAATGAGCAAGATTATCCAGATCACAGTGGAGATCGGAAACAACTTGGAAAGATACGATTTCGTGAAGATTGGTTATTATTGGAGGATTGGGATCAGATGCGGCAAAGGGAATTCCAATCTACTTTTGTTAAAGGAAAGGGTGGTATTTTCAATCACAGGATCTTCTTTGTGATTATGGAAGATCATTTTCTATATGTTTGGATTTGCGATGGGGAGGTGGGGATTGGGTTGCGGATTTACATTAAAACTTCTCAATATTTTTTATACAGAAAGCGGATTTCCAGAATCAATCAGCTACTCTCCGATTTCAAAAAGATTTTTTGGATATTTTGGGGGAGGGAAAGGGCCAGATTCTTTGGGTACTATATAAGGAGATGTTCTCTCGATGAGTTCTTCATACTTTCTACATTATAATTTATATTCTCTTTCCAACTTTTAAGTTTTTCTGGTGATTTTGGTCTTCTAGTTGTGATGTCTCAGAGCCAGCTTCTTGGTGGAATGAAGAGCGTGGAGAGTACTCGGAAGAGATTGAAGATTACGGTTCCTCATTTTGACAACACTGAACTCATCAAGCAGTATGACAGGACACTAATTGGTCGGTGTATGAATCCTGATGTCCAAGATGTGAAGGCCCTCATTGTCATGCTTCCCAAGATCTGGAAGGTGGAAGACCGGGTGGCTGGCACGGATTTCGGGTTAGGTCGATTTCAGTTTGACTTTGTGGAGGAGGAAGATATTGAGGCAGTGCTCAAGTCACAACCATACCACTTCGATTACTGGATGGTTGCGCTTGCTCGTTGGCAACCAAGGATGCCACGAACCTTTCCCTCTGCGATCCCGTTTTGGATTAAGGTGATGGGTGTCCCTTTGGAGTTCTGGGACGCTCCAACTTTTCAAAGTATTGGCGATGCTCTGGGAGAAACCGAGGAGGTCGATCTTGACTATGGCAGAATTAAGGTGGTGGTGGATGGTGGTAAGGGCTTGTGCTTTGACACCACGGTGGACTTTGTTGGGGGAGAGTTCCAGGGGGTCATTCGGAGGAATGTACGTGCGAGCCTATCACCGCTTCATTCGGAGGTTGAAGCGCTTATCTGGGCAATGGAGAGTATGAGGAATTTGCGCCAATACCAGGTTACTTTTGCAACAGATTGTTCTCAGTTGGTGAAGATGGTTTGGGAACCAGATGAATGGCCAGCCTTTGCATATTACCCGGAAGATATCAAGATGCTGCAGGGGAGTTCCCATAGCTCAGCAATCATCTATGTACCAAGAACACTTAATTCACGGGCGGATAGTCTAGCACGTAGTGCCATAAAACAATCGTCCTTCGTTGTTAACATGGATTCAGAGCTACCAGAGTGGTTTGAAGAGTCAATATGAGTCTGTTTCTTTTGATGTCAAAAAAAAAAAATGCCATTGACATAAAAATACGTAGATTTTACCAATATATAGAAGAGCAAAAGAAATAAAAAACAATTATTAGGTCAGAGCATAGAAGAGAAAAAGGTCATGAAAAAAATTGCATTACACACAGGTTGATGAGGAAAAAAGCAATAAGCAAAACATTTACTAACCTGGATCTCAGCTTTCATCTGTCAACTTTTCATTAAGTTTCGCCATAGATCGCTGAAACTATTGTTCCACAACTGTTTAGCGAGGACTACATCCATCTAGAATTGTAGACTCGAGAGTGCATCATGCGCTGTAAAGAATTTTGAAAATTACACTGAATACACACGCACAGATTAATTTGACTTTATAGCATTACTAGTAAAAATCTCCTAAACAAAAGGAATAACCGCTCCAAAGATCGTAAGATCATGGTATAGTATGAGCAATTAGGGATTCTATTTTATATATAGTAACAAATATAATCAGTTTAAAATAACTCTTTTATTTTTCTGATACAGTTTTTTGTTTCTTTAATTTGTTTTGCCTTTTATACATTTATTTTTTTCTTTAAATTGAATAATATATGTCATGTGTCAGAATTTAATTGGACAAGTGAGTGCTTTAATGTATAAAGGATATCTTATTAATTAGAGAAAATACCCAAGATAGCACCAATCAAAGTTTTTGTCCCCAAAATAGCACCTAAGATTCAAAGTCACAAAAATAGGTTTCATTAAAGAGATAATTTACCCTTATGCCATTTTATTTCTCTAATTATATATTTTCTTTTAAAAAATTGAAATCATGAACGACGACAGCTCGTGTCTCGTCTCCAACATCGATCCTCTCCAGCGTGAATCATCTCAGTCATCGTCCATCATCGTCTCCGGCATCGCTCGTCTCCGTCTCTCCTCTTACTACCCCCGCCGCTTCTCCTCTCCGTTCACCATTAACGCCGCCAAGAAAACTTCCCAAAGCATACCTTCTGAATTTGATGACAGAATCAACGGCGCTTTCTCTCCCGATTTTGATTCCCGCTTCCTCGACCCTGTAAAAGGAGGTTGTTAGGGAAAGAGATGGTTTGAAAGTGGAGATTGAGAGTTCTTCTCATATGTTGGTGTCTGGGATTGAGAAGATATCTGTTAAAGTTAGTAACTTTAAGAGTTTTGGGAATGGTGGTCTTCCTAAGTCTCAGAAGTATAATGGTTTGGCTTCTGTTGCGTATGGGGTTATTAAACGTACGCATGAGATTGTTGAGGAGCTTGTTAAGCAGATAGATGTGGCTGTTAAGTCGAGGAATGCTAGGGAGCAGATGGATCAGCGGAATTATGAGATAGCTATCAGCTGGAATCGACGATTAGTAATTTGAGGTTGGAGGTTGCGGAGAAGCTTCACGTGTTGATGATTTAGAGAGGGATGTGAGTGAGAAAGATAAGAGGGTTGGTGAGCTTGAGAGAGGTAGTTTGGAGAAGGTGAGTGTGCTTGAAGGTGAAGTTGTGGAGTTGAAACAATTGGTTGATGAGTATGATGGGAAGTTGAAGGGTATGGAAGTGAAGATATCTGAAACCTGGATAAAAAAACTGTCTCCTTTGAAATTCAATGTGAAAGAAAGATGAAGTCTTTTAATGAGATTATGTGTAGAAGAATGTGATGATGTGCATGGAACCAGACCTGATACAAATGTTGTGTCGAAGCATTTTGAGAAATTGAATTAGTAAAAGATGGGGTTTTGATAGTGAATTTAGCTGAGTTGGTTAATCTCTCTATAGAGACTGATCTGCTTGAACGAGCTTGAGGTGATGGCTAACAGATGGTCATGTTAGTTGTGGATTATATGTTAAACTAAGGTCAGCTGAAAAAGTGTAGTCTAGTCGCAAGTTAGTACGTTGTTTTTTTTTCCATAGTAAACTAGCTGAATCGATTTATGTCTGTATATAGAGTTTATTATAGACTGATAAGATTTATAAATGTTTAGTAAGATTTGAAGAAATTTAGGAGACTTTCCCAAAATTTTAAAAGTTCTTTATTGTTTTAAAAATACATTATAAAGATTGAGAAAGACTTATAAACTTTTAGAAAGATCTTACTAAAATTTGTATGACTATTTGTAGATAACTAAAAATGTTATAGTTTTTGAATTTATGAAGCTTTCTTGAATGTTTAGAAAGATTCATACAAATTTAGGAAGATTTTCTAAACTTTTAGGAAAGGCATTCCTGAAATTTTTAAATAGTTTATATGGTTTAAAAAGACATTCTTAAAAATTGAGAAAGACATTATAAACTTTTAGAAAGATCTTACTAACATGTGTATGAGTATTTTAAAATATCTAGAAATGTTAAGTTTTAGAATTTATGAAGCTTTCTTGAATTCTTAGGAAAAATTCACACGAATTTAGGAAGACCATCCTAAATTGTATGTTAATTACTAGATGATCAAAAAAAAAATTTAGGAAGCTTTTATAAATTCTTAGGAAAGGCTTTCCTGAAATTTTTCAAAAAAATTATAATGTTTTAAAAAGACATTATTAAATATTGAGAAATACATTATAAATTTTTAGAAAGATCTTACTAAAATGTGTATGACTATTTTTAGATAACTAAAAATGATATAGTTTTTGAATTTATGAAGCTTTCTTGAATTTTTAAAAAGATTCATACAAATTTAGGAAGTTTTTCTTAACTTTTAGGTTAGGCTTTCCTGATTTTTTAAAAAGTTTTCCTGTTGTTTAAAAAGACATTCTTAAAGATTGAGAAAGACACTATAAACTTTTAGAAAAATCTTACTAAAATCTTACCAAAGATATGAACAGGCGTAAGTAAAAAAAAAGACACAAAGCGAAAAAAGAGTCAAATTTGTTATTATCAAAAATTCTGGAAAGCTTTCCTGAAACTACACAAATCCTTCCTGAAATTTTTAAAACACTACACAGTTTCACAAGCACAAGTACAACCACAAGTAAGACTAACAATTTCATAAGAAAATTCACGAGCCTATCAAAGATATAACATGACTAAGCCAAACAAGAAAACACCAAAAAAACAAAGAAATCAAATTTGTTAACATCGAATTTTCTAGAAAGCTTTCCTGAAACTACATAAATCCTTCCTGAATTTTAAAAATACTACAAAGTTTCACAAGCACAAGCACAAGCAAGAGATTAACAATGTTATAAGAAAATTCACGAGCCTACCAAAGATATCAACATGCGTAAGCCAAACAAGTAAAATAAATAACTTCATTTTTATAATTGAGGATGAAGAAATGAGCTAAGTACTTTTATTTTTAAAAATTAGACAACTTCATTTGATTCTTACCAATATTGTGTACAATTCTTATTTTGGTTAAACCACGACATGTATAATCAAGATTTTCCTCAATTGCACTCAAAATCTTAATTTTGTTTGTTTTTGTATGATTTTCTTCTTCTTATACAATTCACGATAGGATTCCTTATCATGCACTAAACCTTCCAAAAAAATTGAATCGTGCAAATATTTCCAGTGTTTATAATATAAAATTAACGGTTAATATATTTATGTTTTAGCTTATACCAGATGTTTTTAAACAAATTGGTCCCTAAACATTAAACAAAACATTTTTCTTCAAGTAAACCTTTGTTGTTATATTTCTACTAATTAGTCTCTAATTATGTGTTGCTCTCAGCCGAGTTACACATTAACCATCAATTTCATCAAACGTAGAAGACTGATGAATTAAACTGACAAAGAAAACGCACAAAGCGACTCGCAGAATTCTAACCAAAGGTAAGTCTTGAAACCCCATTAAAAATCACAAAAATGATAAGAGATAAGTAGTAGCATTGAACCAAGATTAATCTTCAGGATAATGTATTCTAAAATTTGGAAATTCTTGAGCGTGTTCAGGATGAGTTTCTGGATTAAAGATAATGTATTATAAAATGTGGAAAGCCATAAGCGTGTTCAGGATGGGTTTCCAGATAAATATTAATCTTCATGATAGACTTTAAGGTTTAAGGTTTAAGGTTTAGAGTTTAGGGTTTAGAGTTGATGTTTTAGGGTTATGGCTTAAAATTCATGTTTTAGGGGTTTAGGTTTAGGGTTGATTTTTTTTAGGGTTTAGGTTTAAAAGTTTAGGGTTGAAGGTTTAGGTTTTAGGATTTAAGGTAAATTTTTTAGGTTTTAGGCTTTAAAGTTTAAGGTTTAGGGTTTAGAGTTGTTGTTTTAGGGTTTAGAATTTAGTATATTAATCTTCAGGATAATGTATTCTAAAATTTGGAAAGCATTGAGCATGTTCAGGATAAGTTTCCGGATTGAAGATAATGTATTATAAAATTTGGAAAGCCATGAGCGTGTTCAGGATGAGCTTCCAGATAATATATAAATCTTCAGGAAGCCTTTCTAAATTATTTGGAAAGGCTTTCCTGAAATTTTTAAAGAGTTTATATTGTTTTAAAAACACGTTCTTAAAGATTGAGAAAGACATTATAAACTTTTAGAAAGATCTTACTAACATGTGCATGAGTATTTTGTAGATATCTAGAAATGTTAAGTTTTAGAAATTATGAAGCTTTCTTGAATTCTTAGGAAATATTCACACGAATTTAGGAAGACCATCCTAAATTGTATGTTAATTACTAGTTGATCAAAAAATAATTTATGAAGTTTTTCTAAATTCTTAGGAAAGGCTTTCCTGAAAGTTTTCAAAAAATAAAATTCTATTGTTTTAAAAAGACATTATTAAAGATTGAGAAAGACATTATAAACTTTTAGAAAGATCTTACTTAAATGTGTATGACTATTTTTAGATAACTAAAAATGATATAGTTTTTGAATTTATGAAGCTTTCTTGAATTTTTAGAAAGATTCATACAAATTTAGGAAGTTTTTTTCTAAACTTTTAGGTTAGGCTTTCCTGAAATTGTAAAAAGTTTTTCTGTTATTTTAAAAAGACATTCTTAAAGATTGAGAAAGACACTATAAACTTTTAGAAAAATCTTACTAAAATGTGTATGAGTATTTTAAGATATCTAGAAATGTTAAGTTATATAATTTATGAAGCTTTCTTAAACGTTTAGGAAATATTCACACGAATTTAGGAAGACCATCCTAATTCTATGTAAATTATTAGTTGCTCAAAAAAAATTTAGGAAACTTTTTCAAATTCTTAGGAAAGGATTCCCTGAATTTTTTAAATTTATTCTATTGTTTAAAAAGTCATTCTTAAAGATTGAGAAAGACAATATAAGCTTTTCGGAACATCTTACTAAAATGTGTATGAGTATTTTTATGAAGCTTACGATGACCATTCTAAATTGAATGTTAATTACTAGCTGATCAAGAAAGAAATTCAGGAAGCTTTTCTAAATTATTTGGAAAGGCTTTCCTAAAATTTTTAAAGAGTTTATATTGTTTTAAAAACACATTCTTAAAAATTGAGAAAGATATTATCAGAAAAAAGAACGTAATATGCACTCACGACGCTAGTGTGCCGTCAGCGATTTTCCGAACAAGGTGCGTAACCAAGTAAAAAATGTTAAAAAAATATTTAACACCGAATTTTCTAGAAAGCTTTCCTGAACCTACACAAATCCTTCTTGAAACTATACAAATCCTTCTTGAAAACAAAACACACAATTTCAGAGGCACAAGAAATGTCTAGAAATTTCATAAGAAAATTCATGATCCTACCAGAAACATCAGTATGCGTAAGCCAAACAAGTAACCAATCAAAAGGTTTTTTAAATTTGTTAACATTAGATTCATTGGATTTTTTGGAAAGCTTTCCTGAAACCATATAAATCGTTCCATAAATTTAAAAAACAATACATAGTTTCACAAGCACAAACAAGAAACTAACAACGTTATAAGTAAATTCATGAGCCTACCAAAGATATCACCATGTGTAAGCCAAACAATAAGACCCCAAGCATAAAAAAAATCAAATTTATTTACATCGAATTTTCTTGAAAGCGTTCCTGAAACTACACAAATCCTTCCAAAATTAGCTAAATATACAAAGAGAGAGGAAAAAAATATGTTAATGCTTTTCACTTGATAGAAACATAGGTTAATGGTTACGCTCATCTCCATGGTTAAGATTTAACTACTTGCACATTTACTCAAGTTTTTCTGAAAATTCATCCTAAATATTTTTATATGCTATCATGAATAGTTGATATGTACTTTGGTAAATGTATACACCCAATAAATAGGAAGTAAGAACTGTTTAAAAATTATAGACCGGTTTTCATGTTTAAAAATTGCTGATGAAAGAAAGGACGGAAAAGCTGGAGTTCTGGAGAATGACGGGACTAAAAAGGGAAGAGAAGAAGAAAGCGAGAAAGAAGCTATTGCATGAGCAAAGTTCATTGTGGATCGAGCCAAAAGCACATCCTGAACAAGCTAAATTATTTCCCAATTTCAGAATTATTTTTGGAAGCCTATCCAGAAATTGTCAAATGCCTTCCAAGTTTTTTTTAGAAAACTTGTTTATATAGTTAGATTTAAATATATTTATGTGTTCGATACTAACAGATGATTCTCGTCATCCTAACAGTTAAAACACTACTCTTACATGAAAGTCACATGTCCCGCGAGTTTGATAGCTCTAGGAAACAGAATTATTTTCTGGAAGCCCATCCAATAATTGTCAAATGCCTTCCAAGTTTTTCTAGAAAACATGTATTTACAACTAAAGTAAATATATTTATGTGTTGGATACTAATATATGATTCTAATCATCTAAACATTGTTATGTTTTATTTTGTTCTTGCTAGTTCAGATTCTTGGAGGGTAAAGGTTTTGTGGTTGATGCACGGACCATTCAAATGTAAAAATAATACTTTCCAAAAAATATGTGAAGAAAATGATTTTGTTTATTCTCAACAGTTACACTAACTATTTCATCTGGCCAGCTACACAGTACCTTAAGGTCCATAACTATAGTTTCCATTCTTTATACTTAAATTGACCACTAGTCTAGTTCATTATAACTATGTGAGATAAAGTAGGTCCAAGCATTTACATTACATTGATTAGGTTTATTCTTCAAAAAACGTTTGAACACGCAAGAGATATTAAAGGATTCTGAGAATACACAAGACATTAAAGCAAATGAGTGAAACTGCATTAGCATAAAGCTAATATAACAATAGCTTTTTCTTTACAAAGGAGATCTTATGGACGTGGAGACTTTAGAGATATCTTTATCATTATTCTTCGATTTCCCATCGGAACCGAGCGTACTCTCCAAGTATAATGCTGATGGCCAAACACAAAAGAAGAAGATGGTCACATTTTCAGTAAGAGTTTGTGTAAAGAGAGATTTAATTCATACTTGTAACTGTTACCTGTCATTTGGAGAGGCTTCAACGGTCTTCTCGAAATAGAACAAGGCCTTCTCCTTGTCACCATTAATACTCCAAAACGCCTTCGCATATCTGCACAGCGTTTCTCCATCTACCGTTTCAGACAACCTTGAGCTGCGTTTTTCCCCTCCCTCAGGCTGTACAAAATCAAAACTCGACATTAATGCCTTCAAACTGAAAAGTCTATGAGTTACCACAAACTCAAATCCCTATAAAGCCTACTACTTTGAACTACCATGTCTACAAGAATGAATGTGAAGGCTAATATAAAAGGTGGAGATAGATACCTGAAAGTCTTCTTTTCCTTGCTGAGTTCTGTCTCCGAAAGACTCATCAACCTCACCGTCGTCCTCATCATTTATCTCCCAGAGGAAACTAGCATATGCCCCAAGAACATTGCTAAACAAAGAAGAAGAAAAACACATACACACACTGATCAGGTTTTGAGTAAATAACCAATTATTTCACCAAGATGAAGAATGTTCAAACAGATCCTATCCTCAGGAGATGCTTGAACAGTGCGTTCAAAGTAGCTTAATGCTTTAGCTTCATCCTTGTGAAGCTTCATCACCAATCTACCATAATTCGCCAAAGCAACTCCATCACTAGGCTCAACCACAGTACACTTATGATAATACTAACAGATGATTCTAAACATGTAAGCACCACCAGAAAGTTCCTTGAGGTTGACAAGAACCATTGCATTGGGCAATGGCTTTGTGAGTTGCTCTGATAAAGGTGCTATGACTCCCATACTTACATCAATCAACCGTTTAAGAGCCAAACGCTGTAAACATAACTCCATCCAAAACCAAAACTTTCCCATATGTCGCAGACTAAAAAAACAAAAAGAGTTCATAAGTAAAAATAAAAATAAAATTCATTCATATAAAAACAGAGTAAAGGTCATTGCTTCTTGGTTGTTGATGTGAATTACCTGGAAAACAATGACATCAGACATATTTTCACCATTTCCGATTTTAAACTGAAATAGTGAAAAAGTAGAAGGCATCATAAAATGGTAACGTATCTCTGACGAAGTCTCTATTACGTCACAAAGAGATTCTCATGATAACGTGATCAAGCAATACAAACATCAACACAATAACAGGATAAAATATAGTCAAACCTTCGCATATCCGGATTTAGCTAGATTCACAAGGAAAGGGACAAACTCCGTGTCACCAGGTCCAAACACAATACTAGAGCGAAGTGCACACGTTAAGACCATCACGGTTGTTAGCAAACTTAATCAACGCTTCCGCTTGAGCTTTAAAGTCTGTCAACATGGATGGGAACTGCAACATAAACAGAGCAAAACATATATCATTCCTAAACAAAAACCACAAGGAAACAAAAAAAAAAATCATCCTCAGGGATTACCTTCAAAGGACGTCTCAATGATTCATAACCATCACGAATAGCTTCAGAACCATCAAAAACAACATCAGCAGTACTGTTGTATATAAGTTTTCTAACTCCAGATTCACAACAAGCAGAAATCACATTCCTTGTCACCATTGGAGTAAAAAAAATCTCGATTTAAACACACAAATTCTACAACGATAATGATATAAAAAACGAGTAAAAGTCCTTTATACCTTGAACTAAAACCTTCTAACAATAAAAGTAATCATGAGAACGTAAATCATCATCAACACAGTGATACGAAGCGCGGCCGGAAGAGAGAGCGTGCGTCGACGAGGAATCAATAAACGGAGACGTCTAGAGATTCGAAAGGCAGAGACGAGAGAGATCCGAGAGGCGGAGACGAGAGAGATCCGAGAGGCGAAGATTTGGTCTTCGCCGGAGAGATTAGGTCGTAGGAGATGGTGAGAGAGACGGTGAGAGATAAGCGAACGACGAGTTTTTTTTTTAGTTAGCTGTTTTATTGAATGAGAGTACTAGAGACATTTTATCCATTAATGAAGGTTATTTTTGTGACTTTTTCTTTCTGATGCTAGTTTGGAGACAAAAACTTTAAAAGGGCTATTATAGAGAATTGCCCTATTAATTATTAAAATATTCCTCTAATTATATATATTTAATTAGTTAATATAAATAATTAAATATGTTATATTAATGAAATGATCCAACTAACTTTTTGTAGTGGATATAAAAAGTACTTTTCTTTTAATAGAAAAAATTTCAAAGAATGAAACAGAAGATATTAACTAAAAAGATAAAATATCTTTAAATTCAAAATCTTCGAACTCAATTGAAATGTGAAAGAAACTGAGAGTTCAGGTCTGAAAGACAGAAAAACTGAGATATTCTTAAAAAGTAAACAGCTACAAGAAACATCATTAGGCAACGAAAGCTGTAGTGAATCACTCTTCGTCGTCCTCATCATCATCACCACCACCTGCTGCTCCGTTCAATGCCTTGACTCTCTCGATCAACTTGTTTTTCCTTTCCTCATAGGTCAACTTCTTCAAGTTGTACCTGTTTATCAATCAATGACACACTTGAGATACCAAATGAACAAACGACCAATTAACATTAATAAGAGTATGAAGTGCTCGTTAATACTACCTCTTGTGTGCCTTGGGGGCAGGTTTCTCGGTCTTCTTGGGGTTGGGGTCAGCGCGGATAGCTGCATGAACCTTTTTGTACAGCTCCTCCATGGTCTCAGCATCAACTCCTTTCTTCAAGTACTGACTGAAGTGAGTCTGAAACTTCTCTGGCTCATCTTCATTCAACATCTTCATGTAGTTTGAGACGTGGCCACCATAGATGTAGTTCCTGTGGATCTCAGCATCGAGTTGTTTGTTTTCTTTGTTGAAACCAGCAAACCTCTTGTCACTGTGGGGGATATCAAGTCCTCCGTCCAAGGCACCCTATATAGTAACCATAAACAAAACCAAAAGTATATTAAATTAAGGCTTGCCAAGAAACCACAATAAAACAGACAAGAACAATGACAAAACAATACAACAGCGGTCAAGATAGGTTTTATACCTTGAGTGCACCGAAAACACGGTTTCCAGTAGTAGTCCTAATAAGTCCGACATCAAGAAGAGCACGGAAAGGTCTCCTTGACTCGGTTGGCTCCACAGAAAAGTCCTCTCCAGTGGCCTAATCAAGAATTAACAAATGAGGTTTAACAAGAGATAAATACCTAAAGTCATATATATGAAACTAAAACAACAACATACCTCTACGTTGCCTTCATACTCGTCATCCATTTCCAACATCTTCAGAACACGGCGAGCCAAAAGAAGCCCAGTGCAGTAAGCTGATTCGACAAAAACAAAAGTCTTTAAGAAACCATAGACACAGAATCAGCCAGCTAAAAAATCACAAAACATAGGACAGATTTAATAATACCTGCAGCGTAGTTGGTAAGACCAACAGTGAGTCCATACTGAGGCAACTCATGTGCGTAAGCAGAAGCCTTGACGATGTCACCAGCTATGCTTGCAGACACAATTTGTGCGACTATGTCTTTGTTGGTGAACCGGACAACAAAACGGTACTTGGGCGTGTTGTACTTGTTCTTGTCTTGGTTAATGAGACGGATTCTTGCTCTGTAATCAGTCTTACCATCTGCATATAAAGAAGAAACCTTTCAGAACCAAACAGACAAAACCAACAAAAAACAAATGAAGAATCAATACCTCTCCTTCTCCTGAACTTGACTTGGTACCTCTTGAAGTAAGCATTCGATTTGGATGGCTTCACAAACACCTAACAGTGGAAACCGTCCCATTTCATTAGTCTATCGTAAGAAAACCTAATCAAATCCTAAGATCTAACAATTGTATCGAAGGAAATAAAGATTCATTTAACCGCATCAGTGATCTCTAAAACAGAGCACAAAGGTACAACCTTCACGCAACAAAGTTTAGCTCGAACTATAAAATGGGATCTTAACAAAACCTATGAATAATACAGAAATACACTTATGAATTATCACTACCATAACTCAGAGAAGGTTATGAAAATAGATATAAGTAAACGCTGGAGAAATAATGCAGGAGATTTCTAAATGAAATGAGAAACAAAATCCGATTGTTTTGAGGAGACGTACGACAAAAAAATCATGAAGAAACCATGGCTGAACAAGAACATAGAGAGACGAAAGCTAGGGCTTACCATTGTTGTAGCTAAGACAAGCTTTGGTGTGTGATGAGTGAGGAGAAGACAAGAGGCGGAATGACCTAAATGCGAGTCCTTATAGTGAAAACCCTAGAAGACTCCTTCTTGGGCTCCTAGATGTTCAATGGCCTGGATTGGTTTAAAATCTATAAAGGCCCAATTAGTTTTTATATTTGGACATTTTATCACCTATCTTGCTTATTTGGGTGTTTCGACAGCTCTGCACAATGAGGGGGTTTTCATTATGACTGCTTCTTTGGCGTTGTCAGAAAATAAAATTTAAATTTAAATATCAAGTAACATTATCTTATGGGCAATTCTCGCAAATACACATTTTAAAGTTTTTATCACAAAAATAAATTTTAAAAACTAAAATGACCAAAATAAGAATTTTTATTTTGACACTTTTAAAATTTTTTCTTTAAAAATATTAAAATCATATTCTCAAAACCTCAGTACTCAACTATAAACAAAAGCTAGATTTTAACCCGCGCTTTAAAAGCGCGAGTATAATTTTACTACTTTGATAAATTTGATTGATTTTATAAATTTTATTAAAATAAATCATTTTAAATTTATTATATTTGTGTTTCAAAAATTTTGTTCTATCCTATTTAATTTCCATTAAATTTTTCATATTCTACTCAGATTGTGGTTGAACCGATAGATCCGGTGACCTGTGTTAATCCGGTTCAGATTTAATAAAAAATTGTTAGTTAAAAATTAGATAAACCTTGTAAAATCCAAAACCTTATTAACCCGTGTCCCGTGATCCGATATCAAAAGATTCACTGAAAACAAAAAAAAAAATATTTTTTTTTGATTAAATAACTCATACATTTTAATATTATATAAGGCTGAAAATTTGTAATATCTTACACTTTGAGGAATTTTTTATTAAGTTATTTGAAAAAATGAAATAAAGGTATAATAAAAAAGTAAAATTTATTGATATATGACAATATTAGTTTCTTTTTCGTTTTTAATAACTTATGAAAGAAATGTTTGTTTATTTTAGATGTAAAATTTAATTTTATAATAAATTTTAAAATATTTTTGAAGGTTCAAAATGTACAAAAATGACATGGTAAATGATATTTTTTAATTTTCATATATATATATATATATATATATATTGAAATTTTATTGTTAAATAATACTAAGCAAGAAAACTAATATTCAAATTAAATAAAAGGTATTATTTACATAAAATTAGAATTAATATTATTTAAAATTCTGGATAGTATTAGTTACCAAAAATATAGGAAACATTCGGTTATTTAGTTTAAATAAATAATATAAATATTAAAATTAAATGTCAGTGGCATAGCAATATAAATAACTTGAAAAAATAGGGGCAAAATCTTAATAGTCATTCTATTTTAATAGTATAGATGTGTAGGATTAATTAACTCAAAGGATGTAAATATATGCTAGATCTAAACTCGCGCAACCACGCAGATGTTCTTTTTTAGTTTTATAAACATACTAGGGGTTTGTCCGCGCTTCGCGCTGAAGTTTTAATATTTTAAATTTTAAAATTGGTATATTTACTGTATCTTAAGTAGACTATGCTAATACTATTTTTAAAATGAATAAATCTCT
Source organism: Eruca vesicaria subsp. sativa (assembly GCA_932364175.1). NCBI lineage: Eukaryota > Viridiplantae > Streptophyta > Magnoliopsida > Brassicales > Brassicaceae > Eruca > Eruca vesicaria. The sequence goes on along the minus strand of CAKOAT010049933.1, from coordinate 128,651 downwards.
AGATTATTGTATTTAATATGAAAATTTATAATATATATATATATATATCAAGTTTAAAAATATATATATAGATATATCTTAATCACCACTTTTTAATACTATAGGATGTATTAAAATATAATTATATTAGTATAACTAAATTGATCAATTCCATAATTTGTTTAAAGTTATGTTGATTTTGGTTATTATGATTTGAAAATTAATATTAATGTGGACTATAAAGATCTCAATGATTATAAGTATATATATATAATTTTATATTTTATATGAAGATATTTATATATAGGTTAGCTCTTTTATGGATTTCCAAAAACTGGTTCAAGTAATTAAAACATCGATCATGATTTGTTACTATGAACTGAGAACTCAAAGCAAAGTCTCATGTTTTTTGGGATTATAAAAAAAATGTGTGACTGGATTTACGATGCTTATGCATTCAATGATTTATTTTCTAATGGGCGGGGGTGGGTATCTATTATTAGACAGATTGTTTGGAAGCACGTAATCTTGCTTTATTCTACTGATGTCAATCTGCAATGCATGAGTTCAAAGATGCTATGGATAAGTTCCATGTTGGTGACTTTGTGTTTATTGGTTACCGACAACACAACCTCTATGAACGAACCAACAAAAAAGAAACACAAACATACAAATGAGCAACCATTTTTAGTAATACAAAATGTTTATTAATCACCAATTCTGTAATTATTTCCTCTTATTCTTTTAATCACCACAGAAAATATAGTTTCAACGGATCTGCTTAAAACTTCAACCATTGCATTGTAAACCACAACATCCTTCACTTTGGTCGTACAATCTCTCCAGCATCCTCCACAAAAACTTGTTACATGTAACCTGAGATCATCGATCTAGAACATAGAACACTATCATCTTTCATCGTTTCAAACACAATCCTTGTTTCCATGAATGAATCAAGTAGCTATTTATTACTACTTCTTAATCTCACGGTCACCATAAGCGGGAGAGCATATGATGACAATGAGATGTTTTCATCTTTCTTCCCTCTCTGCAATTCAGAGTCAAAAGTCAGTAACGCAACATTTCGGTCTTGCTGCTGAAACATTCAAAATTTAACTCACCAGTTCAAAGTGAAAAGGGGGCAAGAAGCAAACTTTAAGATTCACTAAGTTACTCTACACATTCTTCCCTGTTGAGAAAGAAGCAAGAAGAAGCTGGAGAGTGATAAATTTGCAGAGGTGGGTTGGTTTCATTTTAGAGGTTAGCACAGAGAAAAAACTTTGAATGGTCTAGTTTCCAATTAAATAGATATTTTTTTCCTCTTTGTGCTTCCTCCAAGCATGAGCCAAGAACCAAACTTTGGTTTGACTAATCTGACTCTGGTTGTTTCTCCAATCTGGTGTCTGTGTAGATAGAAAAATGTGCCTTAAATGAGCTGCACAGATCAAAGTGACTTGTACAATAAGTTAGAGTTTTTGGTGAAGTTTGTATATGCTTAAAAGTTAAAAAAGCAGAGAAGTGCATAATCACTGACTGATTGGGCTTTGGATCTTTGGCTTGTAATCCTAATGCTTGTCGTCTTGTATATAAGAAAACAGTGAATTGTTGTTTGCTCGAAAAAATTGATGCATAGTAAGTCCAACCTCTGGAACCATTCCTGCAACTATATAATGGTGAGAATATTTTGTTTCACTGAATAAAATGTTTATCTGGATACT
>CAKOAT010049933.1:88037-126854 GCA_932364175.1 Eruca vesicaria subsp. sativa | reverse complement strand
AGAATAACCAAAGCTTATTTACTCGCATAAGAGAATCACTGATACACAAATGCTTTCGGTGATATTCAAAATCATAACACAAAAGACAATGAGAAATTTAACACATTAAAGAAATGGAGAAAACATACTTGAGGGCTCGCGGATATCGCCATGGACATTTTCAATCGAGGGTTCGTCAGGAGATTGGGAGCCATTTTCTTGAACAAAAAATTCTAAATCGGAAAAAGAGCAAAAAATTCACTAAAAAGCTTCACCACTTCCAAAAACCGCCTAAAAACTTCCTAACGGTTTTTTTCCAAACAGCAATTCTGATTCGTTCTTGTAAGGTCTAGATTGATTAGAGTATACACATAAGTTAATCAATAGGAAAAAAAAGTGTTACTGTCGATGCAAATTCAATTATGTCATATAATCACAACACTTGATCACAGCGGATAAATAAATCTAGAAAGACAAGGAAAGACCAACTGTCGTATTCTAAAGACGAAAATACGATTCACAATATATAAAAAATAAAACCAATCGAATAAGAACATGCAAATCACATAAGAAACTATAGATTGAGATCTTAATCATTGGCATTCACGTATCTTGAAGCTAGATTGACGAAACCAGCAAATAATTTTCCTGATCAATTATCCAAGGATTAGTAATCTCAACAAAAACAAAACATGAGAAGAAATATAAAGAGCAAAATAAAATCAGAAGTAAGCATTTAAGAATACACCTTGAAAGAGAGAGACGTATGAGCGATTTAGGTTTTGTTAGAGAGAGTTGATGATGAATCAGAGAAAGACGACGTATCAGTTTCGTCGCAAGGTTTTCTGAAACGTACATAACTTTTTACAATAATGGCATATGGGTCTTGTTTGATTTTTAAAAAAATCCCACTATAATTTCTCAGTCTAAAAACATTAAAAAAATATGATGACAGGTGGCTGTAAAACTGAGAAAGAGAAACCAATTTAAACCAAGCCTTGAGAGCTAAATTGTGATCGGTCTAATTTAATGGGTTATTGCTGACATGGCTTTTTTTGCCCCTCTCACAAATGCTGATGTGGATGCATGAGAAGGGAGAAAACTTGATTTTATTGTATAAGATATATTTATTTCAGTTCATTAGTGGTATACAAAACGTTAATCATATATTTAAATATTGATATACCTATTTCAAATATATAATAATTTTATAGTTTACATGGTGTAATTAATAAATAGTTTAAAACCATCACATGTATTTATCGCTTTTTATTATATATTTATGTTAATGTATTTTGATTTAGTTATTAAAAGTTAATATATGCATGAAAAAACATATTTGAAAATTATTTTGTATCAAATTTATATTCAATTCTGACCCGCCAACCTTCAAAGTCGTATTTCCTTTTAGCAATATTTTTTTCGCATTTATTCATTTAAAAAATATATTCTTTGTATATACAAAAGTCTAAGATATGTCAATTATTGTAGATGTATCATATAGTTTGCGAATGTTAAGTCGTTATGTCATCGTATCATATTTTTAGCATAAATATTTTATATTTATGAAAATAAAATTATAAATTTATCAATTTAATATTGATCATATCTAATTCAATTTAATAATTTTATTTTCACATGGATTATTATTATTATAAAATAGATAAAATATAAGATATACTTTTTTGTGTTTCATTTTATAAACGATAACTGAATATATATTAATGCATAATAATAGTTCACTGCTAATTACAAAATTAGTTAAAATATTTACATAAACTTCCTAAAACTTAAGATATTGTTAAAATATTTTTAAACAGATTTGTTAGATTAAAATAGTTATATATATATATATATATGTATATAATATATATATATATATATATATATATATATATATATATATGTTAAGATAAAAAGATATCATGATTAAAATAGTTACAAATATTTTATATTATTAGCTTTAATGAAATACTTGTTAATTTTTATACATGTATTATATAGTTTGTGAATGTTAACCCATGTTATCAATATATTATATTTTGAACATAAAAACTTCTGAAAATAAAATTTAAAATTTAAAAATTTAATATAATTTATCATATTTAGTTAAAAAATTTATTCTACATTTTATAAAATATATTAATGTATAATAATATTTTAAAATAATGTCGAATTATTAAAATATTTAATCAGAATTTTTTAATACTAAGATCTTGTTAAAATAATTTAAAAAGATTTGTTAGATTTTTTTTAAAAATATATCTATATTTAAAATCAAAAGATATCAAAAAGATATTATGATTAAAGTAGTTCAAAAATGGTCCAAATTAAAAAAATTTACACATGAAAGAATTCATGATTTCTTTCTTAATAGATAAGATGTTTATACAACCATTATATATACATTGTTGAATTATTTTAATTGGTTTGTTATTTTGAACTATACGATGATTTACATTACCACCATGTATAATTTATTAAGAAATCAAATATGTGTTTGTTAACTAATCTGATTTTATAGGAGTCGACTGTTATATTAGAAATGAAATAATATTATGAATAAAGAAATGATAACTGATTTCTAGTGAGAATAAATTTTTAGAAAATTTCACACATGAATCAAGGTTGTGACTTCTGTTTTAATATATTAGACCAGATTTTGGCCCGCGCGCCTGTGCTGGTGAATTTTTCAAAAATATATTGCTATTTGTTTTTCATATTAGTATATATATCATATACCTGTCATCATATAATTAATAGTATTTTGTACGTACCATAATATAAATTATTGTTGAGTTTGCGGGTCGACCTGCTCCGCTGCGAATTGAATCATTTTTTATTTAAAAATTTGACATGCAAGTAGAAATTTATTATACCTGAACCCGTCCTGTTCAAATTAGTGAGTAAAATTTAAATATTTTTTATCAGAAATATATTTCAAAAAATGTATTCCAAATCATTTAAACTTTACTTGACATCATAATATTTCAAAGTGCGGATATTATTATTTTTTTAATTCTATAAAAAATTGATAATTAACGGATTATGTGTTTTGTATGGAATAACCTACTACGTTTATGATTTGTAGAATTTTTTTTTTGCTTTGTAGTTTATAAAACAACAAAGATATTCATTTAATATAGATTTCTATACTTTTTAAAATGTGGGTTTAATAGTTAACAATTATTCTACTGATTAACAAAATAAATTTAAAATATTCTTAGGAACATCACTATATAATTATAAAGTTTCTGATATATTTTTGTAACCATATCATATAAATTTGCTAAGATAATGATTTACTTAAAAAAATTGTCCCAGATTTAACCTAGAAAATAAATATGAAATGTGAAGATAATAAATTAACCTGAGATTAATAAAAAATAGATAATTGTTAAAGATAAAAAATAAAAGAAAATAAAGAATGATCAAATCATATGTGGCTGCAAAAGAGGAATCATTATGATGTCTCAGAATCATTATGATATATCATCTGCACATAAACCAAAATCAGAATCAGAAAACAAAAAATTATGTGTATATATATAAAGTCTTAACATTCTAAAATAAAATAAATTTACTAAATCCATAGCAGAAAAAATAACATCATAAAAATCTAGTGACTTCGTTTCTCTGCTGTTAATGTCTTATATATAGTAAATTGGTAAACGTTTCTAAACGACACAGCTTTCACGAGAAAGTTTGAAATAAAATATTCTTTGATAAATTTTCAAAAATATTATACTTATAAGGTAAGATTATTTTTGGAATATCCTATTGGTAAAGGTAAAGGAGAATATTTCCTGACTCGATTGTACCAGAATTTTGGTTGATAGATTTCACTATAAAAATTAAATATTAAATACACTAAATTATGAGAGAAAATATCATTTCAGTTGATTTTGCAGCAAATTTTTGAATGACTTGTTCTATAACAAATATTTAAATGTAAAATATATATTAGATACAAATATAAATATTTAACAAATAAACATTGGTTCTTGTTTATTTGTTGTTTACGTCATACTACTATTAAATTGAAAATAGAAGTCAAGAAAACTTACCAATACAATCCAGTGTTTGAAGGTTGATATCAAATAGTTTAGATTCTTGTAGCGGCTATTTTTTCCATAGCTATTCTAATGAAATAAATTTGTGACATTAAAATGATCATGATTAGATCTAACCTAGAAAATAAATATAAAATATGAAGATAATGAATTTACATGAGATTTATAGAAAAGACAATGTTTAGTTCGTCCAAAAAAAAAAAGAAGACAAATGATTAGTTCACAGAAAAAAACTAAAGAAAACGAAGATGATCAAATCATAACCTGTAAGCTACAGAAGTTTGATTTCTTTTACAAAATGCTGCAATCTTTACACCCTACAAAACAAAAAAAAGTTGAATAAAATATAGATTAAAAAATGAATTTTAAAAAAAAGTCAAACTTCTGTAACTTACATTTTCGTCAGCGAGGACCAACTCTAATGTGTCGCCTCCATAACTGGTATTTTGTTTCCAACAATGAAGAACCTTAACGCGAATTTGCCAATTATCTCTATAAAGTTTAACACCGTTAATGAATACAAAAATGTTTGGTTTTTCATTTTTTAACTGGAGGTGATAGTGAATGTCGAATGATGAATATGAGAAGAACTATATATACGCCTCATATTTTAGGTAGGGCATCAAAACAAATATACTTTCCAACAATTCAGAAAACCAGTTAATAGTCTACAATTAATATCAAATCAATAGAGTTAGTATCTAAGCGAGATTTCAGGCAAAGTAGGTTGACTTGGAGAAGGGATAATTCCATAAAGGATTGTATATATCTATTGAATTGTGCTTTATAATTAATACCAAATCAAGAGCTTTAAATGTAACCAAGATTTCTGCTTAAAAAGAATAAGAATATACTGAGGATTTTCGTAAAGAATAAGAAGGTGAATTATAATTATGTTCCAACTAATTATAAGATACCGAATCATCACTAACTTCCTAAAAAAATAGATAACTTCCTAAACAATAGCGAAATATAATTAACTACGTAATGATTAGATTAGACTAACAATAATATCATATCATTATTAGACTATAGATTAATAATATGAGGTTAAACTTAAAAATTTACCTAGACGAAGTTGTAATGCTTATGTTTTAATAAGATAGATTTATTTATTTTTGATAAAATATTTAAGTCTATTTTGGTTATTTTTATTTTTAAGGTCTATATTTGTTACAATTTTTTTTAGGTTTATCCTAATAAATTTCTCTTATATTATTGTTTATTTTAAGAGAAATTTCACCTAATAGAAAAATCTAAAATTCACAAACTAACCAAAATTGCATTCTCCTAGAGTTGACAAAAAACCTGACTCCAAAATACCAAACCAAATCCAATAAAAATAATAGTGAATTCAAACAAAACTGGTAAATATCTGAACGGACTCAAAACTTAGATGTCTAGAGAAACGAAACCGAACCCGATCTAAACTGAAATATTTTGGGTATTTGAATAGATCTGAATCAGATTGGGAAAAAAATATCATTTAAATCATCAACTATCAATTTGGTTGAAATAAAACACCAACTTTCTCGTAAGCAAAAAAACACTTAACTTTTTTAAACAGTCATTTTAATCACAAACGTTCATCAATCATACTATTTTATTTATATCATTAGTCAACATTAATAGTTGACTAACCGTAGGCTTAAAATGCTTTTTAAATGTGATGATTTTTTGGCACAAATATAAATCAACATATTTTTAAAATATTAGATATTAAATATTGAAAAAATTAATAACTATAACACTAATAAATAACTAATTACATCTAAAAATAAAAACAGAACTCGATTTAAAATAATTAATTAACAGGTCATTAATTGAGTATCTTAATTATAAAATGATTATGAATTTTTTTTAATGATTTATGATTAATTTTTGTACAAGATTTTTTTCGAACAAATATATATAATCTCTTTAAATTTGTTACAAGAGTTTTCTGCATTTAAAGAAAAATAAATTTCACCAAAAAGTTTGAAGATCCAATATGTTCTCACATCCAAAATGGTAACTTTTGATGTAGGAATATTTTGGATCTTAAAACTTTTTCGTGAAACTTATTTTTCTTTAAATACAGAAAAAGCTCTTGTAACACATTTATAGAAATTTTATAATTTTTTTTGAAGATATTTATTATAAATATATAGAACCATGAAGAACCTGTTAACCAATAACTCTTTTTGTTTAGAAATCAAGAATTGAATTAATATTTTACTAACAAATTTTTGATAGTAAATTTAGAACATAATCCGAATAGGATTATATAAATATTTACAAAAATTAATCGTAAATAATTAATAATTTCTTCATAATCTCTTATAACTAAAATACTCAATTAATGATATGTTAACTAATTATTTTATATTAACATCTGTTTATATTTTTGGTTGAAATTATTTTTTATTTATAATTTTATTTATTAGTAGTATAGTTATTACAATTAATATTTCAAATTCAATATTTTAGAAAATGTTGATTTATATTTGTGCCAAAATAAACATCAACTTTAAAAGCCATTTTATGCCTACCATTGGTCAACTATAATAGTTGACTAACGATATGACTAAAATGGTATGGTCAATAAAAGTTTATGATTAAAATGACTTATCAAAAAAAGTTGAGTGTTTTGTTTTGTTTACGAAAAAGTTTTGTGTTTTATTTCAACCAAATTTGAAAGTTGATGATTTAAATGACATTTTTCTCAATCATATTTATATACTTAAATATATTAGTTATTTACAGATTTAATATCTAAAATAATATCAGAAATATATTAAATATTTTGAAGATGTCCAAAAACTTAAAATTTATATAAATTGTGAACAATAAACATTTAAAATAGTTAAATAATACTCAAAATATATATTGAAACTTAAAATATTTTGTGTACATTATTTAAACTTATATGTTATGTATTATTATTATTTTTAGATTTGAAATTAATATATGTGAATTTTAAAATAATTTAAATGAGATATCCTATCCGAACCAAACCCGAAAATATCTAATTAAACCGAATCTGTGTCTATCGTATAAATGATTTCTATACCCAATAAGAAACTATGAGATTTTGGTTCGGGCTTTGTTGGTTACGGGTACCCGTTTATATAAAATGAACTAGTTGACATGTTAATTAGATTGGTGTAGTATTACACACTTTTGCATTCGTCAATCCAACCAGAGATCGAGGCACTAAGATGCCAGTCTTATAAGTATTTTCATATAGAAATACTATATATATTTATAATATAAGAGAATACACAACAGCTAAAGTGGTTTGGCACTCTTTCTATCCAATCTGGGTTCAGGTGGGGTTTATAACATTTATCTTATATTCTGGACTTTAAAGTATGTATTTCGGTTTAATCCAGTAACTTGATCAATTTTATAAGTATTTTAATACAGAAACGTTATATATTCATAATATAATAGAGCGAATACACAAAAGTTAAAGCGGTATCGTGGTAACAATGATCTCTTTCTTCTTATCCAACTTGGGTTCAAGTGTGGATGATGACTAGGGCTTTAATACTCGTTACGTGTCTTATACTCGTTACTTGACCCTTATTCGCCTCGTTTTTTTTTCAAGTACTCATCACTGTCAAGTATCAAGTCGTTGGGTTTTGCCACTTGAAAATAGAAATTAAGTACGAGTATCGTAAAGAAATTAGCGACTCGGCTTGATATTACTCGTTACGTGTATTGTGACTGAAAGAAACGATAACTAGACCATAGAAACAAAATAATTAAAAATATATTTCTTTGTTGTAAGAAATAAAAAAAATATTTTTTATCGGGATATTTATATATTTGGTTCCTTCTTTTTTAATAGGTTCAAATATTTTATTTGAAGTAGTTTTTGTGTTTTTTTCAAGTTGAATAGACAAAACGAACTTTCATAATCTTTTCCTATACAATATTATCTAACAAATAATAATTAGAAACTTGGAAAAATATCCAAATAATTCATAAGTACTTGCAAATAGTAAGTAATCGATCAAGGCAAGTAACTTACAAGTACCATATATTTGGATAAGTACTTGAAATAACAAGTATTCATTTTCGACAAGACAAGTACAAATCTGAAAATTCATTACTCGTTTAAGACAAGCCAAGTATCAAAGATACGAAAAAGTGCAAGTACTCGCCATGGGCCCACCCATAATTATGACATTTTTTTACCTTATATTTTAGATGTCAAGGTGTGTATTTCAGTTTAATCGGGTATCCCATCGGTTTCGGTACACGTTTTCGCTTCCAAATTTTTATGTCCAGGGTTACCTTCTCTTTTCCTTATTTATATTTCTATTTCTCTTTATCCACTTTTTAAATAACTAATTTTAGTTTTTTGTTATGTCATAAATGACCCTTATTTTAGATACTTTCTTTTGCTTTTTTACAGCAAAAGGTTATTATTATATTACTAAAAAATAGTTTCTTTTGTTTTGATGCGAAGTTAGACTTCTTATACGTAAAACCTATCAAATAAGTCTCTTACGAGTTAGACATTAAACGACAGAAACACTTCAATAATTATTATGATTTATTTATTTTAAAAATATCCATACCCTATATATTAATCCTTTAGCACTACAATATATTTTTGTAGACACGTGTCATCACCATAACGATTCTCAGAGTCCTTAGAAAAATAAGTCGGTCTATATAATTATATTTTATAATTTTTATTAAACTAATTATCAAATTGATAGCGATGCTCATGAACCCTAATGGATGGCCAAACTTTTCAACGGAACTGGAGAGGATCTTAACGCTGAGGATTTGTTTCCCAAATTTCAAGATCACTTATGTACCTCGGTCTCAAAATGTTGTGTCCGGTCATCTAGCTAAGACTGGTCGATCCTTCTATCGTGAACTGTTGTTTGTTGGTTGTTTTATTCCGGTCTGGATTCCCAGACCATCTCAAGCTTGAGTAATAGATCAGCCTTTTGTTGTCAAAAAAAAAACTAATTATCAAATTAATTATTAGTGTACAAAAGAATATTCATTTTTTCCTTAAATAAAAGATATATAATTATCTAATATTATTAACATATATGACAATTAATTATTATGAATAATATATATTTGATAACAATGTTTGTATCCTTTCTCTTTTTTTTTGTTTAATTTTATATTATTAAAAATAATTAAAGAATCACATCAAGCATATAATAAAAATATTAGGTTTTTTTTATTATATGTTATATTTAGATTTTTTTCAAAACGACTATATATTACTAAAAATGGTAAAAGTCTCACACTGAAATTTTTTGATCAAATGTTTAACTTCTTTCGTTCAAGCAAGATACAAATGATTATAAATCATATGAATATGAAGTCTCATTAATAAATATTCATATTGTATATATATATATATATATATCAATATCATTTAAATTAAATTATATAGAATAGATTATATATAAGTATGTTAATTTCATAATTTACAGTGGAGATCTTAATATTTTAATTTTGAAATTCGTATTGGAAAAATCTCACATTAAATCTCTTTATTTATTAAATTTTTGTTAAAGTAAAATATATAAATGTTAATAAAATCATATGAGTAGGAAGTGTCAATAATAAATATAAATTAAAATATACTATATATATATATATATATATCTATTTCAATATCAATAACGTTTAATTATATACCATACAAAGTAAATAAAATGGTTATTTTGATTTATTTACCAAAAACATGATTATAAATTAACAAAACGTATTATTTTTGATTTATGTGTTTATTCTACTGTAGTTTCAAATATGTTATTTGATCTTGACAATCCGAGAATTACACTTATTCAAACTCGAAGTTATTTTTAATACTGGAAGCACTATATATATATATATTTATATATATTATTTCATTCAAATTAAATAATTTAGTTTTGATATTTATTCTTAAAAAGCTTTTAATGAAATATCATGACAAATTTCGAATCATTTTTTTGAGTTTGTTCGAAAATGAGAGATTTGATCATTCATCTAATATTTATTTTTCCATAACACCCAATTTAACTATTATAATAATCCGAATAAGCTTATGATCTTAGTACTTTGGGATTTGTTTATAATCCGTACCGAACTGAATTTGAACTAGGTCCGAAGATATCCGAAATTAGTATAATATGTTAATGATTTTCATAAGTCAAGGTAATTTATATATTTTATTGTATTCGACATACTTTGTAATTTTCTTATATTTTATTTTTAATATCCTTTAGTTAGTTTAGATAGTTTAACAATTTTAAATTAGATTTATGAATAATTTAAATATTTTGACAGTTTTTGTCAAAAATATTTTTAGGACGATTTCAGATTTTGGTTACAATCCGATTCAAATCGAATCCGGAAGGAACCGAAGCGACTCCAATCTAATAATTAGTAAAACCCGAATGAGACAGAAGAGCATAATACCAAAAAAATTAAAAAAAATCCGAATCAATCGAACATAAACCAACGGAACTCCGAACGTCTAGATATATAATATACTTAAGAAACCAAAATTTGTATTTTGTCATTTTACAATCAATAAGATTATATGTTACAAATGTTAAAATCGAACAAACAAAAAACTCATCCCGCGCATGCGCGCGGGTATCATTTAGTATCCTTATAAAAGCACAGAAAAATCACTTAGTTTGTGCTAATAATCTTCAGTTAAATCTTTGTATCAAGTATACACTATTACAAAAAAAAACATAAAAGAAACATAAAGTTAGATAAAACAAAAAGTTTAAACAAATTCAAGCTCAACAAAATCAAACAATCAACACTATTTTGACCTATGCTAACAAATCATGCACAGAAAACATAGACAATCAAGTTCATCATAACTAATGATGAAAACTTTACAACTATTTGAACTAATTTTTTCTCATGATTAGACATAATTTTTTTTTGTCGACACGGGCCACAGGCCGGTCTGATACCCCTTGAACCCCATAGAGGGAAAGCCTCTCTTTTGGAGGCATGAAAGGGTCAAAACCCCTGATGCCAAGGTGCACAAGGCACTCGGCACGGCCACTGGACCATGACCTTCTCGGCCCTGATTAAACATATTTTATGCAAAAAATGATGTCAAGAAATTAAATTCATAATAACATGTAAGTAAGAAATAATTAAAATAGTTCACCATAGAGACTTAATGGCTGAAATAGGATCTTGGCTCAAGTGTGAAAGACTTTTAGAACCTGAATGTGCTAACAATTGTTGATGATCATGCGATTGTTGCTCTAGCTCTGGATCATAAGGTTGTTGTTGTGGCCTTTGCTTGAGAACAAGGGGTGGAACATCGTGAACATAAACTTGTTGCTACATATGTGCAAAAAATTATGGCTCAGTAACGTGAGGTTGGTTCGTGGCTGTTGCATAAAATTAGGATATTGACCAAGAAAAGATATTCTTTAGGTTTAGGAAATATACACATGTTGCGTATGGATGACTATGAAGAGGTTTAGAGATCAGATCACCACTTGATATACCCAGGACAGGCAGCCTCACACATCCACTTAATATCTCATCTCAACCTCTACTCGGTGGTCTTCCAACCATAGTTTTTATCTGACATTGAGAAAAAAAAGAGAAGAGGTTTGACAAACAAATTGAAAGAATCAGAAGAAGAATATAAAAAAGTAGTATGTTTTACCTATCAAAATCCCTTTTTTCCAAATGGAAGGGACAACGTTGGTATCCAATTTTTCAGTAGGATCATATTTATATTTATACATACAAATCAACCATAAACACATATAGGAGGTGTATCCTTTAGTACCGTAGACATTATTTGTGAAGTTATTTGACATATGTCAACTCTAGAATAACTTCCACCAAAAAAAGATGATCCATTACAATAAAATTGATGACATGACTTATGACTAAATGTGATATGATAATTATATTTAATGTTAATTTCTAGTATTGGTAAACTTTTTAGTATATGATAATAACTTACATTATATAGTATAAAATATTTTACAAATTTTTAAAATAATAATTTTAGTAGTAAACAAGATTTTCAAAATTTTATACAATCTCTTAAGAAATTATAAATTTTAATAATAATATCAATTGTTTCATTTTGATATCTATAATTGTTCGAAATTCTATTTCATTTTTTATATAAAATTTTTATATATATTTTTTTTAAAATTATACAAGTTTAATTACTATATCTCAATTAAAATAAATAAATTGAAATCTAGATGAGATTAAAATTTTAAATATATATATAGTTATTCTTAAATATAATTTGAAATAAATCAAATTTTTTATTTTATGTTTAACTAAACTAATATTAATATGAAAATATTGATATAAAAGTAAAATCTAAAATATTAACAAAATTTTATTTTTAAATATTATTTAAATTAAAAAATTGTATTGTTGCACATGGTGCAGGAAAACACCTAGTTCAATATGAAATTTGAACTGATTTGATTTTTAATGGGGTTTTAGATGATTGTAGGTGAGTGTGATAATTTAATGTGATTTTTGTTAAACAACTCTATAATCCTATCTAAAACTATGAGATTTTTATTTTTATTTTTATTTTTATAACTAAAAAAATCCTCTCAAACCTTGTATAAATACTTAAAGCACTCTAAAATCTCCAACTTAATTTTTATCTAATAACAGTGAATTTCAGAGTGTTTAATGAAATGACAAGTTCAGTAACAATAGATTTTAAAGTGTTTTTTTTTTAAATTCATTTTGAAAAACATTGGATAATGTGGATTGGTCATTCTAAACAATCCACCTCAAACTCTTAACTGAATATACTCCTATAATATATTTCTACATGGAAATAAATCATCAATACATATATTATATAATTAGTATTTTGTATTTTTATTTAACTTATTTATTCTTAATATTATGCCCATAAATATTGATAAATAGTTTTATGTAGTTTCAGATAGTCACAAAGTACAATTTCACTATCTACTATGTGAATCTTATATTATAAAGTAGAGTTTTTTTCTCTCCATAGGGACAAAATGACATTTGCCATTCTCTCATTTGTAGAATATTTTTATGCCCAATTATAAGAATCTTTTATTTTATTTCGATTTTTGTTGGCTTTTACAAATGATATGGGTTTTAATTATTATTATTGGTCCAATAAAATTTTAAAAAATGTAATTTTCTCACCTTCACCATCTTCTTCACGATGGATGGAAACTTTGATATCTAGAGTTCATCTTCATCGTCTTTTTCGATCTCTGATGGTCTCTTCTTCTTTCTCTTCTTTAATTCATCAGTTAACGGTTTATTCCTCGCCGTACGTTCATCTTCTACCAATTTCAGCTCCGATGGAATCAACGGTGGGAGTCTCGGCTCTGAATCTGTTACCAGGATGGTGGTCTCGGTTGATGATAAAGAGGAAACATGTGAACATACTTATGGGTTCATGGCGCTTGGTAAAGTGTTTTTAATTTGGTTTATGGATTTCTCATTTTCACTGCAGCGATGTATCTGTCTGCCAAAAGTGAGCTTCTTCTCGAGATCATTTCCCTTGAGTCGTCGGTTGTTCGTTTCTTTCCATTCTAGGAGTACACCCTGACATTGTGCTTATTGGGTAGGTGAAAATTTAGATTTTTTACTGAACTTTGAGATAAAGTGAATTGTTGTTTAGTTTTGTGAATCAGATAGTGAGTAGCGATGATACTTATCTGTGAGAGATTGAAAGTGAATCGCTGTTTAGGCAATGGGCCAATCATTTTTTTTCTCCGCCAACCTATTTTTTCCTCTGAAGTTTGAGATTCGCGCTTTTCTCTCTATGTGTTTTAAATCTTATGTGTTTGTTGGTGATTATTTAAATGTCTGACTGCACAAAGCTATATTATTTTTATAAATAATCAAGACACTAAAGGCTTCCATATAAGGTAAGAGAAGTGTTTATATCTTATAGATTAGATTCTTCATTTTTTTCTGACTTATCTAATTGTGATCGTTGTTGCCTATGTATCTGTAGATTATGGTGTTAGTGTTGATGTTTGGACTAGCTATGCTGCGAGAATAATGGCTATATCAGTTTTTCCGTTTGTCATTGTCCAACTTCAACAAGTGTTGAACTCAACTTCTGGAAGTATGTGGCCGTGTTGGTTGCTTTAATTGCTCAGCTCTAATGTAAAAGGTTGCGGATCCACACTTATAAATAAGCGACTTCTATTCTCTGCAGTTCATCACATTCTTCTTCTAAATCATTGTAATCTTCACAAAACCATCAGTTCGGAATGGCGAATTCTTCTCATCCGCTACCGACTTGAAGGCAAGACATAGTAGCACAACCGTCGAAGTCCAGTTGCCGAGAATTCAGGATAAGCTTACTTTGTTTTTTCATGTATTGTATTTGTACATGTGAGATTTTTTTTTTGACAACTATGCATCTATAATATTTTTTCTAAGTATCTATAATGTATTATCATAGTTTGCATACATACACTCATGCTAGATAATCGAATTTCAAATTCTCTTAACTTATACAACAAATTTATTAGGTTAAAAAAAATCCTGCTACATACGACTCTTTTTTTTAAAGTATTAAAATTTAAAAACTAGAATGCTAAATATCATCATAAGTTTGAAATTATATAATCTATCACGTCTTTCAAGCTCTTATGAAATCCTCCACATATCTCAAGCCTTGCCTTGGAAAGATTGACCATGATGCTTACCTTGAGGGGAAAAGAAAATCGAATTGGTGTTTGATTGCCAACACTTCTCTGAAACCAAAAAAGGTAAGGCTTGCTGCCACTGAATTTACAGATTATGCTATTAACTGGTGGGATTAAGTGGTGACAAATAGGAGAAGAACATGTAAAACCCCAGTGAATACTTGGCAGGAGATGAAGTTTATCATGAAGAAAAGGTTTGTTCTTGGTCATTACCTCAGAGATTTGCATCAGAGGATCAGGAAGCTAGCCCAAGGAAATCACAGTGGTTAGGATTACTTTCAATAGATGGAAACACTGATGGTGAAGGTTGATATTGATGAAGATCCATAAGCAACCATGTCTCGGTTTCTTGGAGGTTTGAATAGAGAGAATCATGATCACTTGGAGATGCAAGACTATGAAGACATGGAGGAGATGTTCCACAAAGCCATTCTAGTGGAGAAATAGCTTGGGAGATCAGGTAGTTCACGCAATGCCTTTGGGGAAAAGACTTTCACCATGAGGACAAGTTATCCTAAAGAAGAACAAAAGCCTAAATTTGACAATCCACTGACCATACAACAAGAGAGAGGTAAGGTTGAATCTTCTTTTACCAGAAACCGTGACATACAATGTTTTAAATTTCAGGGAAAAGGAGTGTCCAAACAGAAGAACAATGGTGATCATGGCGAACGGAGAGATTGGAACACAAGAGGAGAAAGATTTAAGCTCAGACTCTTCAGAAGAGATTTTGGTAAGAGCAGCTGAAGGTGATCTACTTATTGCTAGAAAGGTTTTAAATGTGCAGGTTAAACAATAAGAGAATGGACAAAGAGACAACATGTTCCATACCAGATGTGAAGTGCAAGGAAATGTTTGTAGTCTTAACATAGATGGTGGAAGTTGTGTCAATGTTGCTAGTGAGGTGATGGTAAGAAAGCTTGGTTTGAAAACAACCATGTGCAATGAACCTTTTACTCTTTCTTTTTTTTTTTATTGTTTTTTTAATAGGCAATCACAAGGGAGTAAACGAACAACCCGGATCCAACAAGAAATACTAAAAGAAATTTGTGGAGAGATGAGAAGATGAAAAGATGAAATGAAAACAAACCAGCCAAAGTGGCTCTGATACCACTTGAAGGACCCTAGGAATGGTCATTATGCTAACAAGTGCCAAAACCAGAAACCGTTGGTGACTTTGGAGAATGAGAACGTTGAAACCGAGCCAGAAAAGGAAGGTCCATTGCCAATTTACATAGATGCATCCACGGATTCCATCCACAGAGATGCTTCCATGAGGTTCTCCATCTACATAGATGCATCCACGAGGTTCTGCAACTATAGAGATATATCCACAAGGTTCTGCATCTACAAAATTGCATCCACGAAGAGTCTCTTTGACCAGTCCAAGTAGGCGAAGGGTCTTCTTTGACCAGATCTGGAACCAAAGAGTTATTCTTTAAGTCTTTCAAACTTCTTAGTCAAATTTCCATTTTTTATGTCTTGTTTTCCCACGAATGTCTTTATTTCTTTGACTACAAGTAGAATAAATATGTAAACTTTTCTATGAATAAAGTCAGTCTATGAGTGAGAGAGAGAAAGAGAGTTCTTTAGTTTCATTGGTGTGAACCGGCTTGTTGATTTGGTGGCCAATTCATCCTGTGTGTTGTTTGGTGGTTAGCCAACACCTTCATTCCTTCTTAGGTGGTTAGCCTTAGATCGTAGGTATATCAAGAGCCATTCCGCATCTCTTGACGATCCTTTCAATCCATTTCAGTTCCACAAGTGAAATCCTTTCAATTGCGTTCTCGGATCATATCCAGCATCCATCTAAGTGATCCTTGAAATCTAGGGTTCTTCAAGACACTACATTAAATTGTTCGTAAATGTTATTATAATACATTGTATCTTTAACATAAATCAGTTATAATTTTTATAATCATACATAAATTTCCATACAGATTTCATAATAAATAACAAAATTAATTAATTTAGTTATACTGATATGTATATATGTTTAATATTTTAAAATTATAAAAGATAGATAACCTCAATAATAAATATCATATCATCTTCATATTTATCACCTCATTTAAATATCTAATTTAAATAATTTTGATATTTAAATATATTATTTTCTTACAAATAAATATAAAATGTTATTAATTATATTTTAAGATTTACATAAGTGAAGAAATTGAAGTGTACACAAAGTTACATCATAAACTAGAAAACACAGCATGGTTTTAAAAATAAAATGTAGTTTATAAATTTGACTATGTTAATATATTTATAATATATAGAAATAAAAAATCAATCATATAAATCAGAGATCCACGACAATAGACTATTTGACTTTCTCCAAGCCAAATTATCACGGTAACAGAAAATTTAAAACCAACAATAATATGTTCAAGTTTCAAATTTAACAATTACGAACAAACTTTTCTCAGCTTTTTTGCAATAAATGTTTGATGTATTAACTAAAATCCACCTATGCTAGCCTACAATGTTACCACTAAGTTATCATTATCAATAAATATTTTCATTAACGAAGAATTTATTCCATCTGTTGCAGCTGTCTGGAATACGTCACCTCGTCTACTTCATTCACGCACATCATTGTCTATGTTCCACAAGAGATTGAAGACGCTCAAGCCAGTTCTGCGGGCATTGAACAAAAACCATTATGGAGATTTACCTACCAAGACTAAGCAGGCTTATGAGGAGATTTGCGAGTGTCAAAACAAGGTATTCCAGGACCCGACCCCTGAGAATTGTACCCGCGAAGCTGAGGCCTCTGAAAGATGGAACAAGTTAGCTCGTATCGAAGAGAAGTTCTACAGGCACAAATCGTGCATACGTTGGTTATTTGCTGGAGATCAGAACACCACTTTCTTTCACAGAGTGGTCCAAGCCCGCCTTGCCAGAAATTCAATCCGAAGATTGGTAACAAAATAAGGAGAAGTTCTTACATCTGCCTTCGGTATACGAAAGGAGGCTGTTTCTCACTTTCAGAAATTTTTACAAACTCAAGATGACACAACTGAGGAGGTTTCGGTTGCTTGGCTCCAGGATCTACTCACGTACAGATGCCCGACGGATGTTTCAGCCACGCTGGTATCTCCTGTCACAGCTCAAGAGATTTATGTGGCGCTTATAACTCTGCCCAATGACAAGGTCTCTGGTCCAGACGGTTTCACTAAAGAATTCTATGTTGCAGCTTGGAGAGTTATTGGCCAGGATTTTATTACTGCAATCCAGTCCATCTTCCTCTTTGGGTCCTTCCCTCTGGCATCAATGCTACAAACGTCACTCTCATTCCAAAGATTGAAAATGCTGAGAAGATGAAAGACTTCAGGCCCATTGCCTGTTGCAACCTCATTTATAAGGTTATTTCGAAGGTGCTAGCAAATAGACTGAAGTGATCTTTCTTGATGCGATTGAGGCCAATTAGAGTGCTTTTCTCACTGGAAGACTATTGCTTGAGAATGTGCTCTTAGCCTCGGAACTTTTCAACGGATACCACAAATCTCGAATCACGCAGAGGAGTGCACTTAAATTTGACATATCTAAGGATTTTGATACAGTGAAATGGTCTTTTATCACCTCGGTTCTTCAGGCTATGGGACTACCCCCTCAATTTGTATACTGGATCCGTCTCTGCATATCTACGGCTGCTTTCTCCGTAAGTGTCAATGGCAGTCTTGAAGGTTTCTTTGCTAGTGCTCGGGGTATCGGACATGGATGCTCTCTCTCGCCATACCTGTATGTTATCCTCAGCAATGTCTTATCTAAACTTCTGAATCAGGCAGCCAAGGCTAAAGAGTTTTCTTATCATCTACAATGCCAGGGAGAGTCAAGCTTACTCACTTAAGCTATATAGTGGTTTTCACCAATGGGACAGTGGAATCTCTACAAGGTATGATGGGATGTGATGCAGCGGTTTGCGCAGATATCTGGGTTGCATATTAACGCCACTAAATCTTCTGTGTTTGCTGCAGGACCAGACGTGACTTCTCTTCTGGACAATGTGGCTTCTTTAGGTATAAGTATTGGTACTCTGCCCATACGCTACCTAGGAATGCCATTGACAACAAAATCGCTTACATCACACGACTATGAGCCACTCATAGACAAAATTCGAGGCTGTATGCTCTCCTGGACTAATATGAGTTTATCTTCCGCTGGAAGACTCCAGCTCATTAATTCAGTCATTTCAAGCATTGTCAACTTCTGGAGCTCGGCGTTTATCCTCCCTGCTAAATGTCTCGAAACAATAGAGAGCATGTGTTCTGCATTCTTATGGTCTGGGTCCCCAACACAGACTCACAAGGCGAAAGTAAGTTGGGAAGATTTATGCTTTCCAAAGCAAGAGGGAGGTTTAGGAGTGCAGAGACTGAAGGATTCTTCTAAGGTGTTTGCATTGAAGCTCATTTGGCGATTATTTACGCCACACTTCTCTTTGGGTATGCTGGATTAGACATTACCTGCTTAAGTACAACTTTTTTTGGGACGCCAGGGATGATCAAAAGGGCTCTTGGATGTGGAGAAAGCTGTTGAAGTTGAGAGACTTGGCGTATGAGTTTCTTCGGATTGAGATTAGAGATGGGAAATCAACACATTTTTGGTTTGATAACTGGTTGGGGAGGGGCCGGTTGACCGGTATAACTGGTGCAGCAGGAACTACTTATATAGGACTTCCATGGCGTGCGGTTGTTAGTGAGGCCATCAGTCAGAGGGGATGGTCCATTCGAGGACAGAGAAGTTGTCATTACCACCATCTGTACGTTGCAATCCTTGCTCACCCAGTTTCTGATCCTCAACAGGGAACTGACGTGGTCTTATGGAAGCATGGAGACAATGACTATCGTGATTTTTTCTCTGCTGCCAATGGAGAAGTGGAACCTTGGAGTCGGGTGGTCTGGTTCATGATATATGGTGTTTTTAGCATATTCTAACAATGTTTTCTAAAGTGTTTTTGAGTCTTTATCGAGTATTTTTAGTCCTTTTCAAGTCATTACAGATATGGAGTTGCATTGGATAGAAGATGGACCAGTTGGAGGAAAAGAGTACAAATTGGGAATTTTCATACAGAACAGTCTCGCGGAACAGCTGTTCTTGCGGCAGCGATTTTTAAGGAAATACAACATATTTCGGGATTTGCCCTAATTCTCCTATTTTTCTCTCCCAGCCGCCAGGAGCCTCCATATATCTTCTTTTCCTCTTTTCTATTTTATACTACGCTACTTTTTACAGAGAAACAACTCTAGAGCTTTTGGATTATTGTGATTTTGCTACTTTGTAAAGGGAGAAGACTATTTCTCTCGATTTAGAGAAGAACCCTCTGAACCCTATCTTATTTATCTATTGATTCAGCAATGTTTTCTTCATCCATTATCTCTGTGTTTTCTCTGTTCATGGCTGAGTAGTCAGCTTGCTTAGTCTAGGGTGTTAGGGTGTTTAGTTCCATGAGCTAAATACAAATAAGGTTCATTATTTGATTGTCTCCATTCATTGTTGCACTTATTGCCTGCATTAAACTAGCTACTTAGTGGCTGATTCTAGGTTTAATCTATTCATCAAAAGTGTTTTAGGTTGCTAGAAATAACTTGAATGGACAGTTCGTCCCTAACCAGCGAAAGTAGATGTTAGGGCGTGCTGTGAACTTATCGAATCTGATCTTAATGTTTGCTTTCATGTTTTAGTCCAAACGAGAGTTTAGGTATTAAGACTGATTGTTAAAAGGGGAGATACCATGAGAGTGGGTCAATCATTATTTGTCTTTTAAGTTCTAGACTTGTGCTTATTAAAACCTTAAATAGATGTTTGGCTCATGATCGTTTGATACCCAATCCTTCACCCTAGGCTAGCATTCTCTTTAATCTGAAACCCAAATCAATTCGTGTTACTTGCTTTTTACGTTTTTTTTATTTAAAAAACCCCCATATTGTTTTAGCTTAATATTGATCCTATAAAAATAAAGTGTAATATTTGGTCTCTGTGGATTCGATCCTCAAGTACTATATTGAACCTCTTATTTGAGAGAGTAGCTTGAAGGTTAATTTAAGCATATCAGTTCACTCAAGGAGTCCCAAGGTACTCTTTCATTACATGGCTTGCTGTTAGGAACAGATTGACAACTGGAGATAGAATGCGGACTTGGGGGATTACTCAAGGCTGTCCTCTGTGCGGTGAAAGGGACGAGACAAGGGACCATATTTTCTTTGCTTGTCCTTATGTTTGCACAGTGTGGGACAGATTAGCTGGGAAACTGTTGGGATCAGGTACTGATCCAGACTGGTGTATGACTCTGGTATACCTGCAGAATCATCGTTTTAACAGACTTGACTCCATCCTAGCTAAGCTCCTCTTTCAGACGGTAATATATCATATCTGGAGGGAGAGAAATGCAAGGAGACACCACATGAGGTGGACTACCGTTGAAGTATGATGATAACAATTGACAAGGCCATGCAGAATCGCATCGTCTCACTGAAGTATAAACATGGGCACAAATATGCAGGCCTTCTCCACAGATGGTTCCTCCATTCTTTATAATTTTTTTTCCATTTTCTACTTCTCTTTTCTACTTCTTTGCGTAGATTTAGCGTAGCCACACAGAGTATACGAACAGTTCCTTAGAAGTTCTGTAAATGTTCTTTTCCATATAGATGAATAAATAACAAATTTCATAAAAAAAAAAATTTCATTAACTCACACATAACTCAACAGAAACGTTGTGTGCCATTTACACGGATATAAAAGGTTAGCGACCTCTACTACAATCCAACAACCTCTTCCAAAATCTACCTTCAAAATAAATGTAAAGCAGCCATTTTCTAACATCGAATTTCCTTACAGAAATCTTAGGAGATATCATCCTCCTCGTTAACCAATTTGTAACTTCATGCGATCCTCACCAATCCTTGACAAATCAACTCAAACGTCAAAACAATAATGTGTACAAGACTATGACCTTTTAAGCCACTCCGTTTAAATTATTTCCCACTAAATAATCACTCTCAATTAAACAATATATCACAACTACAAAAGCTCAAATACAATTAAAAAGACGATCTTCATTCTTAACCGCTTTAACCAATGACTTAAACTTGCCACAAGTAAACACCTACAACATTAATTGCAAACTAACTTTACAGTTAGATTAGCATATTAACGATTACATTTGATAAAATAGTTTTTAATATAAAACATAAAAATATATTTTGCGCGTAGCGTGGATGACCACTGGTTATATTTAAGGGGTTTTTGCCAAAACTAACCCACAACTTGATTTTAGCCCAAATACTAGACCCAAACTTGAATCAAATGCAAATATAACCTAAAATTCTTATGAAATTACAACATAGTCCCTTGTGACTGAACAAAAAAAAACAGAAAACATGTTTAGAATAGAGTCCCAGTAAGTTGTCTGAGTCGTTTGAGATGTTTTTTTTCAGTCGTCTGGACGATTGAAATGTAAGTCATCTTGACGAATGAATCTTAAAAATAATTTATAAATTTTGTAAAAAAATATTTTGATGAATGAAAAATTAGAATCATGTAATTACAAATAGTTTTAAGTGATATAAATTAAGATATGATAAAATTGATTTGTTTTCAACATAGATGAGTGGAAGTAGTGAATCATGATATTCTTTGGTTTATGGGTTTGGCAAACATATGTTGTAGTATTGTATGTTTTCATAGGGTTAGATTTTGAAAAGCTGAAATGTTTTTTTTTTCAAAAATTTAATTTTACCTCTATGTGTTTATTTCTGTGTATGGTAAACACTTTTCAATTTTAATTTTATTTTTCGAAGTGTTTAATTATAGAATAAAGTTTAGGGGTTATGTTTAGGGTTTAGACGACTGAAAGTTCAGTCGTCTGTTTTAATTTATTCACCAGACGATTGAAATTTCAATCGTCACATCGTACCGAACCATTAATTTTACCAATGTACGTTTTAACCTAACCGGATCATTTACCCGACATATAAAAGCTATTTTTCACTATTTCACAACTTTGCGAAACCCTAGCGCCGTTTCTCTCCAAGGGCGATTTTGAAGGCGATTTCGAGGTTGATTAGACGATATCTTGTTCCGCCGTTCTCTTGCCGGTAATCTTTCCGATTTCAACGAAACTCGTTTCTCCTTCATGCCTTAGAGTGTTTTCGTAGTTTAAACTGACCATCCGCTTCCTTTTTGTCATATCTGAAATCTCGTAACCCTTTCCTCCGCTGCCGAGATGTTGTTTCTCATGTCTTAAGTCGTTTAGCTGCCGGAAAACCCTAAAATTGTAGTCTTGATTCTTCTTTTCCCTTCGATTTGCAGATCTGTAGCCGCTTGGGACCACATCTTCTCCAACCAAATCTTCTCCGATAAAATCTTCTCGGACTGTAAGTCATCCGTCTTTTGTTTAAAGACTACTGTTGTAGTGTTTCACTGAAAGACTACTAGGACGACTTCCTGGAAATCTTACATGTTAGTCGTTCAGAGAGTAAAACTTCATAGAAGACTTCCAAGAAGTCGTCCGAGTAGTCTTCTCACTTCATGGAAGTCTTCTACGAAGTCTTACTCTCTCGACGACTTACATGTAAGTCGTCCAAAGAGTAAAACTTCGTAAAAGACTTCCAGGAAGTCGTCCAAGTAGTCTTCTCAGTTCCTGAAAGTCGTCTACAAGTCTTCCTGGAAGCAAAACTACGTATCCTCTCTATCTATGTTCTTGCTTAAAGGAATACTAATAATAACTTCGACAATTTCTGCAGGTTAAGTAAAACAAGGGACTTGACTACAGCTGTAGCCAGCCTTCAAAGTCAGAGGATTTATTTGGAAACTCAGTCGACAGTGGCTACAGTGAGACGGATGATCTAATTCGATGTGACCAAGCTGAGATAAGCTTAAATGCTCGTTCACCGGTTCAGTACCCTCCGCAACCCGAGGTTGAGTTTGGCTTCCCGTGGACATGTTATTGTGGTGCTCAGTCGTTGGTTGCAGCATCTAACAATAGGAATGATCCAGGTAAAATAACAGGCTACTATATATTGGATATATAGTCTTGCGTATGTGCTCATATAGTTTTGCGTATGATCACCACATGTAGAAGATACTGCACCTGTGAGAATGTAGATAATGGAGAGTGTCATGTTTGGAAATGTTGGGATGTGGCGGTGATGGAGGAGATGAGAGCCAAAGATAAACACGTGCTTCTGCTGGCTGAAAAGGTCGAGAATCTTTCCCTTTTGAGTGACTATGAGACTGAGCAGAAGCTGGTTAGGCTAGAGAAGACTGTGTGTGATATAGCTAATGAGAAATAAAAGTTTAGCCATGGGTTTGAGTACTTTCTAGGTGTAATGGTTCTTGTTATATTTTTAATAGGAGTGGTACTTATGTTTAAGTAAATCAACATGCTGTTGTGGTATTTGTAATGTCTCGGATGGACTTGATGTAAACGTTAATGCTGTTTTTGTAATGTCTCAGAATGGACTTGTAATGCATTGTAGACATTTTTAAGTAAATCAATATGCTGTTGTGTTATTTGTAATGTTTCGGATGGACTTGATGTAAACGTTAATGCTGTTTTTGTAATGTCTCGGAATGGAATTGTAATGCATTGTAGACATTTTCATATATATATATATATATATATATATATATATATCCATTGTAAAATCATTGTCATATATATATATATATTCATTCCATGACTTGTAATGCATTGTAGACCAGTTTAAAATTTTAGTAGTATAATATAGTCTTGCGTATGAGCAGTCAGAATTTTTGTAATGCTCGTGAAATGAAGGTCGTCTGGATGGGTTAGACGACTGAAGTTAAGTCGTCTGTTTGAAATTATTCACCAGATGACTGAAAGTTCAGTCGTCTGTTTTTAATTATTCACCAGACGACTGAAATTTCAGCCTTCACAACGTACCGAACCGTTAATTTTACCTAATTGTATCATTTATCCGACATATAAAAGCTATTTTTTCACTATCCACAAATTTATGAAACCCTAGCGCCGTGTTTCTCTCCAAGGGCGATTTTGAAGGCGATTAGATGATATCGTGTTCCGCCGTTCTCTTCGCCGGTAATCTCTCCGATTTCGACTATTCTCTTTTCTCCGTCATGCCTTAGAGTATTTTCGTAGTTTAAACTGACCATCTGCTTCCTTTTTTCAGATCTGATATCTCGTAACCCTTTCCTCTGCCGCCGGTATGTTATTTCTCATCTCTTAAGGCTTTAGCCGCCAGAAAACCCTAAAAATTGTAGTCTTGATTCTTATTTTCCCTTCGATTTGCAGATTTGTACACTTGAGACCACATTTTCTCCGACCAAATCTTCTCTGACAATATCTTCTCTGAATGTAAGTCATCCGTCTTTTGTTTAAAGACTACTTTTGTAGTGTTTTACTGAAAGACTACTCGGACGACTTCCTAGAAATCTTATATGTAAGTCGTCCATAGAGTAAAACTTTGGAGAAGACTTCCAGAACGTCGTCCGAGTAGTCTTCTCACTTCCTGGAAGTCATCTACGAAGTCTTACTCTCTCGACGACTTACATGTAAGTCGTCCTGAGTAAAACTTCGTAGAAGACGTCCAGGAAGTCCTCCGAGTAGTCTTCTCACTTCCTCGAAGTCTTCTTCGAAGTCTTACTCTCTTGACGACTTACATGTAAGTCATCCAGAGAGTAAAACTTCGTAGAAGACTTCCAGGAATTCGTCCGAGTAGTCTTCTCACTTCCTGGAAGTCGTCTGCAAGTCTTCTATATTATTTAGAATAGTGTGCTACCTTTGTGTTTGAGATGGTTGTTTGTGATTGTTTGCAGGCATTAAAATGGATATACCAATACTCCCGCCGAGGTTGTTTACAGTACGAGAAGAGCCCGCTGCAATCAGGAGCATTTCGTATCATTCTGATGATAAGAAGTTGTTTAAAGCTCTATGTGATAGTCTCACCACTGAGGAATATGAGGAGCTGAAGGCGTCGAAGTTGGGAGTGTTCATCAAGTTCAAGGAGCTTGGCTTTGCTTGGACTTCAAGGCTGGTACATTTTATTCTATGTTTCCAGCTGGACATCAAGAAGAATTTTGAGTTCTGGAGTCTTTGTCGGACCAGAACCTGTGAGGTTTTCACTGATAGAGTTTGAACACCTCACTGGTCTGAATTGCGAGTACATCAAGGACCTGGAAAACCTAAGGTGTGAGATTTCGAAGGAGATGGCTGCTTTCTGGGAGAAGATGGGTGTTGATCTCGACGGTGGTCCAAGTATTGAACAGATAACATGAGCATTTTACAAGTGTGACGAGTGGTCTCGGGATGATCGTATGCCGCTAGGATACCTTGCCATCTACGCAGGATACATTGACAAGAAAAAGTTCACTTATCCTACACGGGCTAGTCTTGCAAGACTAGTGAAGGATTTGGAAAAATTTGAGAATTATCCATGGGGGAGAGTGGCGTTTAAGGTGCTAATGGATTCTTTGAAGGCAAAAGACTTCAGGCAAACATGTTACACCGTTGATGGGTTTATACAAGTTATCCATGTGTGGGCGTACTATGCTATGCCATAATTGGGTGCTAATTATGGGTCTCCCGTACCAAACAGACCGTCTCCACTGTGGCTGGCTTACAAGGGTGGCCAAGGACAACTCAATTGTTTCAAGTCGGCCATCAACAAAAAAGTACTTGACTTCACTCCCTAAGACTTCTCAGACGACTTACTTTTAAGCCGTCCATATTTTCTAATCCGTCAAATAGCTAAGTTTATATCTTTTATTTACTGCAGATTAACGTGAACAACTTTGTTCAAAAGGAATTTGATGAAATGTTTCCAAAATGGGATGGAGACGTAGACCACCCTGCTGCGGACAACATAATTAAAGTCATGTTTGATGATCCTGGATGGAAGTGGACCATGGACTACTGGCAAGTCACCGGTACTCAGAAGCCATTGAAGATCGAAGTGAGTCAAGTGAAGAATGAAGTAAGTGAAGTGAAGAATGAAGCGAGTCCAGTGACGGTGGAAGTTACTACAGCGAAGGAGGAGAGTGTTGTGAAGGAAGAAAGTAGCAGACCTTAGAAGAAAGCTCGTAAAGGGTCGTATGTTGAAGCTGATGCACCTGCAGAGAGTAGTCAAGCGCCTTCTACGTGGGATGACGAAAGAGCAGCTTGAAAAGGCCTTCAAGGATATATCTGATGCCATGAGGGATGGGTTTCGGACGTGCCTTATGGAGATCAAGTTGGTGGAGAACAAGGTAGGAGCTTTGGAGAACAAGGTGGAAGCTCTGGAGAAGATGGTGGGAGCTCAAGAGAAGATGGTGGGAATAACCAAAAAAGGGAGTTCATCTAATAACCTTCAAGTTACAAATGCAGAGAACACTTCAATGTCTCCAGAAAAACCTGTGCACGAACCCGGGGTTAGTACCAAAACCTCTCCCGAACTTTCAGAGATGAGAGTCACTAGGCAAAGTGTTAAGAAGAGTCAGACTTCGTAGGCTTTGTTTCTCGTGTGCTGATTTTAACCATTGTATGATTTGCTTCGGAACCTGTGTGGGTTGTTTCTAGTGTACTTGGATCTTTGATTGAGTTTTTTTTTGTGTAATGTGTGATTTTTTTTTAAATAGTATATGAACACATTTTGTATATTAAAATTGCAGAGTGAAAGTGTGATGGGGCGAAAGCAGAACATAATGAAGCCAAAGAACATAGTCTTACTTCCTCGAAATAACTTGTGACTATGAAAACTGACTTACCGAGTGGGGAACCCAGCCTTCTCATTTTGTAAAAACAAGTACCCACTGCTGAAGATTTACAGCAACATGAAGCTAGAAGGGAGACAAAGAAGGAAGCATACAAGGAAAATCTCTGTGGAAAAAGTGAGCGAGATAGGGAACTTGCTCCCACACAACAAACTCCTTTCAAGGGAAACATCACTGTCAAACAGATCATTCCAAACAAAAAGGTTGGCAAGGCTGTGATCCTTTTGAACCCTATGACAAGAAGAAGTTGAAGGAGCTCACTGAATGGCTGAAAACTGATCCGTAAGTTTCTGGAATGTCCTATAAACTGCCTATAGAGAAAACTGATGATTATTTTTTGTGTTTGCAGTGCTTATAAACTGCCTCCGAAGAAAAAACCACAAAGATTCCAAGTCGGTTTATCAAGTCCTCCGAACCAGCTTAGAATGGTTAACCGACCATGTAAGTCTTCTCGTATATTCTTACTTATAAGTCATCCTATAAGTCGTCTTAACATAAGACTACTCAGACGACTTATAAGTAAGTCGTCTACGTAGAATACTTACAGACGACTTACATATAAGTCGTCTGAGTAGTCTTCTGTTAAGATGACTTATAAGTAAGTAGTCTAGTGGTTCAACTGACTTGTATTGTTTTATTTGCAGCAAATGGATGCTTTTATCAATTTACTGAGGAAACGGTACCAAGACCATCCAGATTGGTTCAGGAGCGAGAGAATGTGCTTTCTTGATCATTTGTTCTCTATGCAGTGGAGGGATGACTACCCTGATTTTTAGAGCGACTTGGGAGATGCCAACGGTTTAGGAAAAAGACTCCCTAGTGGGGCGTGGAATTTTCATGCAGGCGAGATACCTTCTTTTTGCCAAT
The DNA here is from genome assembly GCA_932364175.1 of Eruca vesicaria subsp. sativa. Classification (NCBI taxonomy): domain Eukaryota; kingdom Viridiplantae; phylum Streptophyta; class Magnoliopsida; order Brassicales; family Brassicaceae; genus Eruca; species Eruca vesicaria. The sequence continues at coordinate 98,506 of CAKOAT010049933.1, read as the reverse complement.
CTATGAAGGTTTGGGGGGTGGATGTGGATGATATCTATGCACCTGTGAACTTCAACAACAGCCATTGGATTTCTATATGGATATCAATCCCTAAGAGTCACATTGTCGTGGGACAACATTATCTCACATATTAGCCCTGCACAACTCGATGAGGTAATGGAGCCTTTTCTCACAATGGTCCCTTATCTGCTTGTTGAGTGCGCTGTCTCTGGCGAACAAAGGGCACAATACACATTGGAGCCATACTCCTATTCGAGACAAATCGTTGAAGTACCTCCATGCCGAGCTGGTGATTGTGGCCCCTTTTCTCTGAAGTCATTGAGTGTTATGCTCTTGGGATGGACTTTTCGGAAACGTTTTGTTCTAAAAACGAGAAGGCCATCAGGGAGAAGATGGTGGTGGATATATATGAAGCGCTTTCTAAGTGCCATGAATGGGAAAATCAAGACAATGATGAGAACCTGGGAGCGTATGACCCAGAAGGATGATGCTTTTGTGTACTGGCTACGTTAACAGGGTCAGGATATGATGAAATATTTTGTAACCTATCCTCATACCAAACTAGTGCAGTAACCTATCTGATAGTGTAATGTATGACTTGTGTTTCAGATAATGTAGTAGGATACATGACTTGTCTTTTCAAATTTTTACTTAAGCCGGTAGACGACTAACATAAGGTAGTCTGACGACTAACCATAAAGGTCGTCTGGACGATTGAAATGAAGGTCGTCTAATGTGAAGTACATAAAACATAAAAAAACAGAGGAGTTCATAAACATATTCATAAAGAAAAGCAGATAGAGAGATAATCCGATTACATGAGAGATTTCTACTTAATCCGTCAGACGACTAATCATAAGGTCGTATGGATGACTAACCAGAAGGTCGTCCAGAAAACGAACCTTACCATAAGGTCGTCTGAACGTCTTAAGTAGAAGGTAGCCTACAGAGAAGTTCATAAAACATAAAAAACAGAGAAGTTCATAAGACATAAAAAACAGAGAAGTTTATAAAACATAGTCTACAGATTGATAGATAGATAGATAGATTCGAAGACATGAGAGTATTGAAGGTCTCTTGGACGACTGAATCGAAGGTCGTCTGGACGACTTACTTGAAGGTCGTCCGCGTCAGTTCTTACATTGTGGAAACTTATGGCCAGTTTCTTTACATCCGGACCACCTATAAACCCTGTGTTGCTTTCAGGGTTTGTGTCATCTCATCCTGGATAGCTCCAACCATGATTGCCATCTTGATTTCTTCTGTCTCCCCGGACCACACTTTATTTCCGGAGGAAAGCATGTGCGTGCCTCAACTTGTTGTCCAATAGAAGGATATATATTCTCTGAGTATCTTGCAAACGAAGTATCCTTTGAATAGACCGGACATACAAGTGTGGAGATATGCAAACCAGCTTTTGTTCCAGCTGGTATAGCATGACAGCAAGGGATTTTCTCAACTTGATAGACACCACAATCACACTTGAAAATCTCCAGATCAACATTGCAGTCCCCATGGCCACCTTTCACAAAGAACTTCCATCCATAAATTTGTTGGACTCTCAGAGTATTTGCGATCTCCTCTCGAACAACAAGCAAGTGTTCAACACCTCGACTATGTTGAGTTGTAAGACTCAAGGCATCTCCTCTCCTTTTCCAATACCATCTTCATAGCTTCTCCCTTATGAACTCCAACAGGAAATGAATAGGAAATCTTCTTGCTCGCTTCAGTGCAGAATTAATTGATTCAACGATATTGCTCGTTTTTAAGTTGTACGTGTCTCCCTGAAAATTTCACCAAGTACAAGAGATGCTTCCCTTTATATTTTTTGACAATATTCTCTTGAAGGTGATAATAGCATATTCCTCGGGTTGCCCAAGGAAACACCTTCTCACATGCATTTATAATGCCATGGTGCATGTCGGAGACTATCACTAGAGGATGCTCAGCAGATACACAACTCCCCAATTTTGTGAAAAACCATTCCCAAGATTCATCATTTTCAGCATCTACGATCCCAAAAGCGAATGGATATATCTGAAAATTACCATCTTGTGCGGCTGCAACCAACATAGTATCCTCATACTTCCCACTTAGGTGAGTCCCATCCACCACAATGACCCTTCTCTGATACTTGAAACCTCTGATAGAAGCTCAAAAAGCGAGAAAAAGATACTTAAATCTATTTAGAGAATCAAGTTCTATAGCAGTGACAGAATCCAGATTTGTTGCCTCGATTTGCTCCAAATATGAAACAGTCGCTCATACCCATCTTCTGCGGATCCTCTCAACATTTCTTGCGCATATAACAATGCTATGTATGAAGTGGTGTAATCAAGTTTCATGCCAAACATCTTCTTCATTGCATCTTTGATATGCTGCGGATTCAACCCATCAATGATCCCAACATGATCTATGAAGAGTCGACCAACGTACTTCGGAATAGAGTGTTTCCGCTGAGCGATTCTGTCTGCGATGGAACATGTATGAGTTTCCACATACTTGGTTACCCAAAACGTTTTAGTCCCATGTTTCACACTTTCTCTGACCTTCCATTGACAACCACTAACCCGACATGTTGCCACAAAGAGTGTTTTGTTGATTTGTAAATTCTGAAGGAGAACCTACGCCTCACCGCTGTCAACCGCAACTCTGAAAGCAGTGCATCCTTGCTAGCAAAACTCTGGTTGACATAGATTCTTTCTGCAGATGATCCTTTTTCCTTCACAACCATATGCCCCTCTGTAATCTTCAAAACAGATTTCATCATCTTCTTCCTCATCCTCGTCTTTAACCTTTCCATACTGACTGTAATCCTCAGCATCATAAAAAGCTTCAGCGACAACATAGAGGTCAACATCCTCCTCATCTTCATCCCCCACATCATCTTCATCCCCCTCCTCAGCTTCATCCTTCAACTCAGCTTCATCCCCCACATCAGCTTCATCCTATTCCTCTGAAACTGTTCTCATCGTGCAAAAACTTGATACACAAAGACGTACTTCTTGCATTTTAGTTATCTCGAGCAAGTTCCGAAATTGCCTATCACTTGTAATATGAATAGGAGGAAGGTCTAAAGCCATCTGTTGAGTTGCGTAGGTTAACTGCAACGACTCTGTGTTCATGTCTAGGCTATAATTTTCTTGAGCCATTGCAACAAGATCAGCATGTGTCGAACCTTCACTCAAATATAATAACCTCGCTCCTTTGAAACGATCTACCACGAAATTCCAACATCCATATTCCAACAACCATTCTCCATACACTGCATGTAACTGACACATCATCTGAAAAAAGTCAAAATAAAACACATTAGCAAATATAGAACAAATAAAAATTAAAGATAGACGTAGACGACTAAACTTTCAGTCGTCTGGTCAACGAAGGTTTTTTTTTTTTGCAATTGACTTTGAAATCTGTATTTGGGAGGACTGAAATATCAGTCGCCTGATTTAGTTTGATTTAAAAAAAAAATCTCCAAAAAACACAAACGACTGAAATTTCAGTCGTCATAGGTTAATTTTGCATTTGACTAGAATATTTCAGAAGTTTGACTTTTACGGACGACTTACAATTCAGTCGTCCGAAAAAATTGAAATATCAATATTTTATTGAAACTCGACGACTTATATTTCAGTCGTCATAGGTTAGTTTTGCAATTGTGAAAAAAAACTTTAACTTTTAATTATATCCAGACGACTTACAATTCAGTCATCCGTCAAAAGACTTACAATTTAGTCGTCTAGGATTTACGAGGTTTGACCAGAATCTCGGAATAAAATCCTGGACAAGTGAATTATAAGTCTAGTGACGGATGACTGAATTGTAAGTCGTTTGGATATAATTAAAAGTTGAAGCTTTTTTTTTTCACAATTGCAAAACTAACCTATGACGACTGAAATGTAAATCGTTGAGTATCAATAAAATATTGATATTTCAATTTTTTTGGACGAATGAAATGTAAGTCGTCTGTAAAATTCAATTCTGAAATATTCTAGTCAAATGCAAAACTAAACTATGACGACTGAAATTTCAGTAGTCCAGATTCTTGAGAGATTTTTTTGTAACCAAACTAATTCAGACGACTGGTATTTCAGTCGTACCCATAAACAAATATCAAAGTCAATTGCAAAAATGGGCTTTGCATTGACCAAACTAATACCTGGTAAGTCGTCTGGACGAACAGATCTGAAAAAAAACTCGATTTCATACCTTAAATTGGTGAGTTAACTTTCTTGAAACACATAAGGCTTCTCCAAGCACACGTAATCTCAAACGAAAGTTACCCACCCAGAATCATTAATTTCTTTACCTATATGAACCATAAAAATGTAGAATTAAAATCTTGGGGTTTTTTAGCTCAATGTGGAGAGAAAGTGAGAGAGATATTTTGTTTAGTTCATAGGAATGGAGAAAGAAGAAGGGTAAATCTAATTTGGAAGCATTAAGAGCTTCAAATTCGTTGTTCGTGGTGGTTGGGTATTGATGACAATGGCAATCTTGTAATTACTTGAAGATTATGAGGGGGTGAGAGTAAAAATGTCAATTTCGGAAAAAAAAATTGATGGCATTTTTGTGAATTATATGAACTTGTGGGGTAAATAGGGCAAAATCAATTTCCAAAAAAAAAAGAGATTACTTTTGTGTTTGACTTCAAGTTATAGGTCAAATCTGCGAAAGGCCTATATTTAATCCATAGATCATATAAATTTACTTAAAGATATTCATCTAAAATCATTCATTCTCTATTTTTAAGTATGCATATCACTTATAAAGCGTAAAGTAATATTAACTATAACTAAAAGTGATGATGAGAATCTGGATGCAATTTTTGTTAATGCACGAAACAAGAAGATTAACATGTATTTTAAGTGAGTAACAAATCAATTTTATCCAGTATATTATCTGTTTTTGAGTGATGTGGAACATCAATATAAATATTTCAGTAAAATGAAAGCAGTAAACTATAGGTATAAGGTTAAATATATATAAGTTCGATTATATTCAGAGACCATTCGGATATTATTCGTTTGGGTTTGGATATCGAATCTCTCACACCTTGAATTTGTTTGGATATTTTTATATTTTGATTTGGTTTCAACTTGTGTTTTGGATCAAGTTCGGGTTCACGTAAAATGTCCCGGCCTAACCCTTACGAATTCAAATCCATAACCACAATTTCTAAGTCCTAGCCATTTATTTACCTCCTCGATGAGATCCAAATGGATACTTTTTAGTTGTGAGAGGCATAAGAAAATGAGCCCTTTATCTCTCTACATCTATGTCCTTGCAAACAATATCCTCTCCATAAAAAAGAAGCTCACTGAGAGGAAAAGAATTTTAGTGAGACGAAGGACTTACTCCTTACCGGGGAGTTTTACTGGAATTGATTTTCCCCGATGCGGATCCGTCAAGCTGTTTCTCTCCACCGCTCTCGGTTCCAGACCATTTTTCCAGTGAAAGTGGAGGGTGAACCGAACATGGATGGGTTTCTTCAGGTTGCAGCTTCATCGAGGGGAGAGAGGTCGCGGCGTCGTAAAGACAAGGGAGTTGTCATCATCGACGACGATGAGGTTAAGGGGCAAGGCTCAGAGGACGTGCTCAGAGATAATCTCGCTAGCATTGCAGCCGACAACCCCCCAATCGACCTCAATGACTTGCTTAATACCGAGTCCTCCCCTCCTAAGGCTGGATCGAGAGATGCCCCTGATTTTGCTGAGGCATCCAGGATGGTTAACGGGATAGACTTTCGCTCTCATGTAATCAGACATTTATTTCGTCGAGAATTTGTCCTGACTTTCATATTTGTTTTGCAGGGTCTCCTTAAGATAAACAAAGCTCTTAGCGTGAAGGAGACTAGCATGGCTAAGTGTTGGGGTCAAAATCGGTACGACGGAATCAATAGCCAAAACTCCCCGCAAAAAGATAAAAAGAAATCATTTTATAAAACTCGAGAAATCACTTTATAAAACTCGAAGAATCATTTTATAAAACTCGAAGAATCGTTTTATAAAACTCGAGAAATCGTTTTATAAAACTCGAAGAATCGTTTTATAAAACTCGAAGAATCGTTTTATAAAACTTGATAAATCATTTTATAAAACTCGAAGAATCGTTTTATAAAACTAGAAGAAAAGTTTTATAAATCAAAAAGAAATTTCCGAACAAAGGAAATCCGCGGAAAACTCGGAAGATCGTTATCTCGGGAAAACGAAACAAACGTCGATTACACGATCGCCCGAGTTAAGCACAAAATCGCGAAAAACCAAAACCGCCGTAAAACGCGAGCAATTCCCGTCCCGACTAGCTCGCCCAACAGCGAGCTAAGCCAACCGGCTTAGCTCGCCGTTGGGCGAGCTAGAAGCTTCCCGGGAAGTTCGCTAAACAGCGAGCTGAACCGGTCCGGTTCGACTCGCCGTACGTCGAACCGACCATCCCGAGCCTCGATCTCCCGTATCCCCGATTCAAGGCTTACGTCCTTCGACACGATCGTGTTCCTAACCACGGACGAAATGTCTCCAGTTCCGTCTCGATCTTCCTATCATTCGAGTTTTACGATAAAAACCGTAAAACTTTGTTTTCTCGAAAAGGACTCGAGGAAATTGTTAAAACGACAACGGTTTAACGAAACACCGAACATTGCCTAAACTATACGATTTATTCAAGAAAAACGTCGAGTGATCGTAAAAACGGTAACGATTAACCAAGGAACAAACATAGCTAAAATTTACGATTAACTCGGGGAATTTATTAAAAACGGCATCGAATCAAGAAACGATCTCGTATAAAGTAGTAAAACGAATTTATCGCAAAACGGCCCGGAAGGTCCTAAAACATGATAAAAACCCATCTCGCGATCTTAACGAAATCTAACCTGAAGATACGATGAAGTTTTGATGGTTTACTCGCAGAAGGAAATAAATGTCAAGTTTGAAGATAAATGGCAAGTTTGAAGAGAAATAGAAGATTTCCTTGGAAAAAAGGAAGGATCGAGATAAATGGAAGATTCCCGATAAACTCGAATTCGGGAAAAATTGAAAGACTAAAACCGCCTAGGAGGGAGTATATAAGCAAGAGGAATATAGCAGAAGCAAGGACACGATTTTCAGAGCTTTCACCACCAAATTTAGCATTTAGGAATATTTCCGTTTTCTGTTAGCGAGCTGCGTCTCAACTAGGGTTTTCGGTCTTAGACTTCTAGAGTTAGGAATTTCGCCGACGGCACACGCAGATAAGGCCACCCTCGTTGTAGCAGTTCTTACACCGATTCGGAATAAAAACCTTCTTGCTCTCAATCTCGTTCATTCTCATTTTAATTTTAAGTTCATCGTTTTCTTAATTATCGTTGGGCGGTTCTGCAGATAGCCAGGTCCTCTAGAAACTTAGGGTTTACTCAAAGTTTCCTTATTTACGATTTATTGACAGTAGGTGAATTTCGGTTCCCACAGTTTGGCGCTAGAAGGAGGGGGGGCCGGATCTATCTTACACCGAAGCCGCAACATGTCCAACGAAGAAACGATGACTGGTGACCAACAAACTCGCAACGAATGCGACAACATTGATAAAACACCACCACCACAAGATGCGTCCGCGGCCAACGCTACAAACGCTGAGACCATCGAAAAGATGCTTTCCGAGTTTAAGAAAAAATTGGAAGAGCAGAAAAAGCTCATCGGTTCGCTCGCAAAACGGGTTGAAACCCTAACTGCGAAAACCAGAGCAATTCGCCCCCGCGGAACTACTAAGATCCGTGCAAGGAGACTCGATTTCGCGACTCCAATGGATCGCCCCAGAACCAAGCAGGATAACTTACCGGAGAAGGATTCCGGAAAAGATAACCTTGATGCGACGCTAGATGAATCGGAAAGACCTGCTACTCGCGAGCAGGAGACCGAGGGCGACGGCATCGAAAGGGTTAACCTGGAAACGAGCGACGAAGCCGACTCGTCAGACGAGGACGCTGACGTCCATCCTAGGAGAAGAAAAACTCGCAGCCCTCCACCGGAGTCTTCTCCCGAGCGTTCTCTTACTGGAGACGAGGAGGAGCTCAACTTTGCGCGATACTTAAAAACTGCCGAGGAGCGATCTCTGGTTACTCGCAGCAAACGCCGACGAGGTCGGAAAACTGCTGGCGACCTGACCGAGATTCGCGATCTCCGCGAGTACATCACTAAAACGGCCGCAGCGGTGAAATCTCAGATTCATCACGCTACCAGCACCGCACCCGAAATCGATCGGCTACTGTACGAATCTCGGAAAACGTCCTTCACAGCTTGCATCACCGAGGTCAAGCTGCCCGATCCCGGGAAACTTAAGGCGCAAACTTACGATGGGACGTCCAATCCCAAAGCGCACCTGCAGGCCTTCCAGATCACCATGGGATGAGCCAAACTCAAGGATCACGAAAAGGACGCAGGCTATTGCCGTCTTTTCATCAAAAACCTAGAAGGAGCAGCGCTCGAGTGGTTCGCCAAACTTAGGCGGAATTCGATCGGAAGTTTCCGCCAACTCGCTTCCGAATTCCTGAAGGAATACTCGATGTTCATCAATCCAGAAATCTCCGACGCTGATCTCTGGAGCCTGTCGCAAAAGGAGGACGAATCTCTCCGTGATTTCATGAGCAGATTCAAACTCGTTATGGCTAGGGTTAGCGGAATCAGCGACAAGGCCGCCATCGACGCGTTAAGGAAATCGCTTTGGTTCAAATCGAAGTTCCGCAAATGTCTAACTCTCGAGAAACCACGGAGGATCCAGGACGCGCTCCATAAGGCTACCGATTACATAACCATCGTGGAGGAGACTAAAATCCTGTCTGAGAAGCATAAGCCGACGAAAACATCCGCAAAGGATAACACGTCCAAGCAAAAGCAGAAAAAGAGGAACTCTCGTCACGACAAGTTCGTCCATCACGAGGGGCAGGATCTCCAAGGGGCGCACAACTACGCCATTAATTCCGGATCAGAATAAGGGCGAACTACGGGCAACACGTGGACGAGAAATTCAAATTACGATGAGAATACTTTCTGCGACCTCCACCAAACCCGTGGACATTCTACCGTGAACTGCAAAGTTCTCGGCGCCAGGCTTCCCGCAAAATTGATCACGGGAGAACTCTCTGAGATATCCAGCGTCAAGGATCTCATCTGCGATTCAGACCGCCTCCCGAAAAACGACAGAAACTCGTGAGCGGAGACTCCACCTCAGGGGAACCAGTCGGGCGAAAAACGCAGACGAAGGCAAGACGAGAAGGGTAACGACGCTAACCGCCGAAAAATTAACATGATTATTGGTGAATCGCAATATTACAACGACACCGTCTCGTCTATCAAATCCTACCAACGCAAAGCCGAAACCGGCTCGAGTTGGAAGGTGCCGTCGGATGACACTCCAAAAGGGGTGATATACCATGATTTTGACCCGTTTTTGGTCATGGTATTGATATGTTTTTATAATAACTATCTATGTTTTGGAGTCTATTAGGTATGTTTTCAGGTTCAGGAGCATTATGTAGTAAAGTGATGATTTAGGTGCCTTATGGAGCTTAAAGGAGAGTTTTACAAGATGACTTTGAAGATCCGACAATGAGAGACACATATCGATCGATACACACCTTGTGTAATCAATCGATGATGATTCCGTAGAAGTTGAAGTCGAGATACATCGATCGATGTACACCATGTACCATCGATCGATACAGAGCGTGATGAACAAGATTTACTTGGCCGACTTGAAGCCCAAGTTCTCACCAAATTACAAGATTGCCCCTGGCGAGTTTTTAACCTAATTGTACTCATATTTATAGTTATGCTTATGATCCCTAATGAATGATTAGATAAAATAAGAAAGTATTGAGTTTTTATCTAAGTTTTGTATTCTATTTTATACTTACAATAAATTATTTTCTTTTCATCTTATTCTTTTGCTATGAATCTCTTGGCTATGTCTGAGTAGATTCATTTGTTAGATTTGGGGTTCAAATAGTTATGTGGGATTCGTCCCAACTATGGAGTGTTGAGTTGTTATATTCATTATCCAAACGAACCCTAATGCTTACGCTAGATTTGCTACCTAGAGTTATGATTATGGAGTGACTAATCTAATAGTCATTATCCTGAAATCATTTGGCTAAGCCCAGACTCTATTAGGCACGTGCGATAGCCGGTTTAATAGAAATTCTCGGGTGAACACAGTTTCAATTCGATCTGATGCTATATCGATCGATACTCCTATAGATTCATCAATCGACGGCAACATATATCGATCGACACTACGATAGCAACATCGATCGATACTGTCGGCAATCAGATCAATGGACGAGTCTAATAGCGACAGCTATAGATTTGTCTAAGGATTGAAGTTCTCATATATTTGCAAGCAATTCGTTAAGACATCCATAGATTTATAATCCTGATTTTCTGAATAGTAACCTTGAATCTAACTACTTTCTTTCATTGTTTTTAAACCCAAAA
>CAKOAT010049933.1:23759-87937 GCA_932364175.1 Eruca vesicaria subsp. sativa | reverse complement strand
ATCACTATTAGATTTAATCTGATTCAGTCTAGGTTATTTGTTATTTTTTTTTCATCTTTTGACATAAAATTTTTTCTTTTTCTTTTTGTCTCTTTCAGGTACATGCCCAGCAGTACTAGAAGCAACAAAGAGAAGAAACTTTTGTACTCAGAAGATCCCAACAATCTGGAACGTAGCATTCACAAAGACCTACGCTCCACATCGATCGATACCAACACCTCTCTATCGACCGATACGCGCTTTCCCCCGACGATCAACAACCGTTCGTCGACCGATTCCTTCACCATCCCATCGATCGACATCGACAACCGTTCGTTGACCGACACCAACACCACCTCATCGATCGACATCAACAACCGTTCGTCGACCGATACCCTTCACTTGACATCGATCGATACACCTCACCCTACATTGATCGATACTAACCGGCAAGACATGGTAGCGCCTATGATTCTCATACCCGATGAGAATGGAGACCTGCGTGATCAAGATGGTCACCAGCGAAATGCAGCAGGTCAGAAGCTGAATGATCAGAAGGAGGTCATTACTGAAGAAGACACTGCACCCACAGGCATCATTCAACCTGTAGAAGAGACCAGAACTTTTGCTGATTACAACCGTCCGGATCAGTTCTATTCAAACCGATCAGCCATCCTCCCTCCTGCTATTCAGAGAGGTGATTTTGAACTCAAGCCGCAGTACTACACACTTGTAGGAAAAATCCCTTTCTGTGGTTTGCCCCATGAGCATCCTATGGACCATCTGGAGAGGTTCCAGGATCTTGTAACCCTAGTCAAAGCAAAAGGAGTCCCTCAAGACTATATTTTCTGCAAGCTTTTCAAGTACTCTCTATCTGGAGAAGCTCTGCAGTGGCTGAGACAACTACCACCAGGTTCCCTTACCACCTGGAGTGACATCAAGCATGATATCCTGCGTAATTTCTTTGATGATTCACGCGCTGAAGACTGGAGGAAGAAAATTGCTACATTTACCCAAGCCCCTGAAGAGTCATTCAAGGATACTTGGAACATATTCAAATCCTACCAGCGAGACTGCCCACACCATGGATTCAAAAAAGTGCAACTGCTCTGCATTTTCTACAGAGGCATCAGCCCAGATTTCAAGAGAGCCCTTGATACAACTAGTGATGGCAACTTCACCACCAGAAATCCGCAGAATGCTATCAAGCTAATTGATAACTTGGCTTCCAGCAACAGCACAAGAAACTCTGTGACGCAGACTACATCATTCCTTGGGAAGGAGTACGTCAATGAAGTTCAAGCACAGCTAGACAACATTCAGAAGCTCCTAAACAAGCAGATCTGTTCAGTGGAAGATTCAGACATTATTGAAGAAGATGTCAACTGGATTAGTGGAGCTGGTTTTCAGAGATCTGGTAACCAAGGAGGATACAGAAACTTCACAGGCCAAAGAAGCAACTTCAACCAGAGTTCCCAGAAGCCCAACAACTTCAGCAGCAGCAACCCTAACAACAACAGAAGCTATGGAAGTTCCTTCTACTCAAATCCACACCCACCCACCCAAGATACTAAACTGGAGGAATTGATAGACAAGATACTTGAGAGTCAGCACCCATGTGAAGAAGCTAGAGACCCAAGTGTTTCAGAGAGGAGAAGCACTTAAGAAGCAGGAGTTTGCCCACAACCAGAACATCAATGCCATCCTAGATGATGACTTTTGGCAAGAGGTAGTAGAAGAGATTCAGAGATTTGATGATGAGAGTGAAAGAGAGTTCGCCTACGACTACTATCGATCGAGATCCCCAGCTCAACATCGATCGATATCGCCTTTAGTACGTCGATCGATAGACTTTGACGAGTGTCGATCGATGGACTCAGACAAAAACCCTCGCGAGTGCAATTCCGTCAAGTTTATGTCTCACGCCGCCTTCGCAACACATCACCCACATCCGCCCATCCCTGTCATCGATCGACATGATGAGCCTGTCATCGATCGACACCAAGCCCCTGGTATCGACCGACACACTCCAGCCAATGTCGATCAATACACGGTACCCCAACGCCGAGTGCAGCTTCCTAAGATTGATAGTGCACGTCTTGACACTTTCTGGGAGAAGTATTACACTACCAGAAACCCTACAGCAGCCCTAAAAGAGAGACCCACTGATATTTTTGAGTCCATGGAGATAGAGAAGGAAACTCAGGGGAGAGTTCTCAGTAAAAGGAAAGGGAAGATACCTAAGCCCTATAAAAGAGCAGCTACTGAGAAGGAGTTGTCAAGCTTCAGAAAAAGAGTCCTCATAATACCTAACGAGAAACCTTTTGAAGAAGCATATTTTTCACACAGATTGTGGATGTTCTTCAGAGAAACCAAGGAGACCGAAGAAGAAATCAGGAGGATGTTTAACCAAGTCAGAAACAGTCTCAAGCAGAAGATAACACTGGTGAAGAAGAGTGATCCAGGGAAGTTCACAATACCATGTTCCATCAGAGGTATTGAGTTCCCTCGTGCCCTATGTGACACAGGATATGGAGTTAGCATCTTACCCAAGCTTATGGAAGACCATCTTGGTCTGAAGATAGAGCCTTCTGAAGAAACTTTCATCTTTGTGGATTGTTCTCAGCAAAGCTCTGGAGGCATTGTTCGCAACCTTGAGGTACAGATTGGAGAAACCCTAATTCTTACAGACTTCCATGTCCACTCTAACAAGCTCAACTTCAAGACTTCTCTACTACTTGGAAGAGCCTTCATAGCCACAGTTGGAGCTGTTTATGACCTACAAAGCAACAAGCTCTGCTTAACCCTTATCAACCCTTCCATCCACTACAACCCTGTTCCGGTCATCAAGTTTCCAAGGACAGCAAGCTCAACACTCGCAGCCACCTGTTTCTGTACCCACAAGTATGATTCTATGGGAGATTATGAAACCAAAGAAGCAGTATCGACCGATGACAACCCTTCACCATCGACCGATAACGTTGCAGACCCATCGATCGACAGAACTACCAACAGATCGAAGACGAGTTCCCAGACGCCGATTTCAGCGCCGATGAGTGGGAAAACGATCATTACATGCCCGAGCTAGCAAGTATCAAGAGTATGATGATGATTATGAGGAGGAACGAGCCATAGAGTACCGATTTCTTCGAGAAGATGAAGAACAACCTCCTATCCCGACTTTCCTCCAATGAGTATCGACCGACGGCAGCCCTCTACCATCGACCGATACCAACACACCCAAATCGCCAAATGTATGCACCGTGTCAATAATCGATCTGCTATTTCCAAAGACCATTGACGAGTTTCCAGGCAGAGATTTTGATACCAATGCAGATTATGCAGAGGAACGGGCCACCAAGTATAGATCTGTTCGCCTAAACGAGGCCATATGCAACTTCTTCTCTTGCATTTTCCGCCCACGATCGATGCAAACCCTACCCTATCGACCGATATGCCTCCACCCAGATCGCTCAAACGACGTTTCGAATCAACGAGCGATGAACCCTACTGCGCACAAGTCTATGTCCCACACGAACCACGAGACGGAGATTACTCGATTGGAAGCTGGGCGAGCGGTTATCATGAGAGTTTTGCAGTAGATACAACACCACGACAACCCGCGATCCAACCCGATGCAGTCCTATCGACCGATATGGAGCACTCTCCATCGATCGATATCAATCTCCAACCACCAACCGATCCTGCCACAACACCATCCGACGTACAAACACCTAAATTTGATTTAAATTCACTGATTCCGGATGATTTTGGTATTTTCAGGGATTCAGATGGTCATGCACGAGCTATAGATGGGAGAATCATTCCACTCTCTACAGAAGATGTTGCAGACATCCTTTAGATGGCCAATGGACCTATCATCGAAAACGATCCGCACCAAAGAAAACGGCCATCGACCGATGCATGAAGACTCGCATCGATCGATACGCACCGAGAATATGGGAAGAGAGCCTTCAACAACGGAGTTCGTCATTTCTTTTGGGAAAATAAAGACGAATATGGAGTCTACAGAGATAAATCTGGCCATGCAAGAGCAGTAAACGGAGACATCATCCATGTTACAAAAGAAGACATGGGAAACTTGCTGAAGAGAGCCTCATTATTTGGACGTTCTTGTTTCTGTCTACCAGAGTATGCTGATCAATATGCTAAAGGAGTTCCAGATGGCAAACTCTACACACAGGCAGAAGTCACCTATATGCTAGATGGAAGAACCGGAGATCACAACTGGGAGATAGCAGCCATGCAACATGAACATGAGAAAGACCTATCAAGACTTCAAGGTGAACAACTATGGAATACCACCAGCACTGACTTAGCACGATATGAAAGAGAAGCCCTACAAGAAGAAGTCAACACCTTGTGCGCACAACTGAGATCTCAGACACATGCATCATCCGATAAAGCTACCCCTGCATCGATCGATACACCCGTCCATAACCCGATCGAGCACCACTTCCAGAAGCTATCGATCGATGACAAACTCAGTCCATCGACCGATACCCGTGCTCAAGAATTCTGTATCAGATAAGAACTAGAAGCAGCCACAAGAGATATCTACAAATCTATTGAGTTTTGTGGAGACGAAGATTACAGATTAGTGGACATATATTGGTTACCAGTACACAGTGACGTCTAAGGATTACAGTGCACAATGGAGGATATTCAGAAGGAGGTAGAAGATATTCAAAGACAGCTCGCCAGCCGACCTGACCCATCCCCATCGATCGATGAAGCGAACAACACATCGACCGATCTGCAACCTCCAGAATCGACCGACGATCCAACACACCACGACACCATGCTACAGACTACATAACACATCTACAGCATGCTTGGACTTCATCAGTACAGCCTTGCCAGCTTAGAGGAGTGGTTGGAAAGGATCCAAACTGAAGTTTATGGTTTGAAGACTAGTATGACCAGAAGTGAGAAAGCCACAAGAAGCTTTTTAACCTCATGGTTTGAAGAAACACAAGACAAGGAGGATACTTGTTTCCCAACTGCAACCCACCTCACTAGCCACCATAATTCCATAATCAAGCTAACTGACTTTAACCAAGCGCTGAGTGGGAGGCAACCCACTGTTAGGTATTTTACTTCTTTATTTTATTTTATTTTTACTTATTAGTTTCGTTTTTATTTGTTTTTAGGAAGATAGACACACGATCAATACCTATCGACCGATACGAACCAGCCGATATCGCTCGACACATACCTACAAGCATCGATCGACGATGGAGACTCACCATCGATCGATACCCATATCAGTCAGGTATATCGTTCACAATTTCGATATCAGTTACTCATTTAATTTTTCGTATGCTCTAACTCTGACTGATTATACACTGAGGACAGTGTATGATTTAAGTCTGGGGGGAGATGATTACTGATGCTACTTTACCTCTTTTTGATCTTATTTATAAAAGTTTTCAAAAATTGGTTTTATTGAGTCAAGAAAGGGAAAAATTTTCAAAGTCTTACTTTTTATCTTACCACTCTTTAGCACCATTCTTAGATTTGTTGATTGCAGAAAGTACTATAGATGCTAAAGTGGATCACCGATCACCTATGTCAACACTTTCATGATTGTCAGGAAGAACCAAAGCTGATTTCCAACCTAACCTGACATCTACTGCTTGTCTTGGGGCTTGGTATACAAGGGATCGGAATCCTCCTGCAAGTCTAGAAGGTAAAAGTCTCAAAAAATTTTGTTTCCTTCTTTCCTCCCTTCGGCATCCCCAGAGAATAAAAGACTATATGATTTCCTGAGAGGCAGAGAGAGAGGTACATTACCTATGACCCCACTATTCTAAATAAAAGGAATGATCAAAGCGAGGGAGAGGTACATTACCTATGACCCCACAATTCACTTACACTTTGTCAAGAAAGATCAATAAGATGAACATTAGTTCATTGGGATTGATATAAAAAAAAAAAAGAGAAAGAAAGAGTTGGAATTCGAAAGTTTTTGAAACTTTTTAATAAAGACAAAGTTAGAACATTAAAAAATCTCCGCTACTATCAAAAACGCAAAAAAGGAATTCTAAACATCCGGAAATCACTTCCGCAGTAACAACTACTTAATCGTTTCTACGAAACTCGTACACCAAAATATTTTCGGAAAGAACCGGTGAGACGTCGCCTAAATTCTAGAGAAAAATATTTCACTAAGTCCGTCCACGACTATAAAAACATGTACGATCGGCGATTATCCCTGTCGAGCATGCTAGCCGTCCTAAACAAACGCACCGACCTATTGGTCCGCATACATCCGACTAGAAATATCGCGCTATAAAAGAAATCCAAATTTTTGGTCAGCACTTCCGGGAAACTTAGAAATTTTTCCCGGTGAGATGCTCGATTCCAACCATACGAATCGTATAAGCCGGGAACCTATCGCGGATTCTAAATCGGTATAGAGTCAGGTTAAAATCGCAACAGGAAAAACGAAAGCCGACCCGTCATCGCATAGCCACAATCCGAAAGTAAACCTAGGTGTTTCCCTAAACCAGCATACTGGTCTCTAACGTCTCAAGGCATGAATCGAGATCCTAAAGGCATGTCTCTTCGCCCACATCTAAACACTCGTGAAAATCGAAACCTTCCGAGTTAACGAACCGGACGATTTACACCAAGAGTAGGATGCGAGACGACAACTCGTATTCTTCCCTCTACATCTAAAAACGAAACGAAAATTTCATAATTAGAAAATATTTCTTATTAGAAAGTCTTCAAATACACACCGCCCAGCGGTAGGGATTCAAAGCCACCAACGGCCAGTCCCGGAAAAACAACAACGAAATCATAAAAGCAATAACATCATACATCGTCAAGCGCAGACGCCGAACCCTGGCCGATGTTGGCACCAAACCACGTTTGGTCAACTTCACTGTCCGCATCCTGAATCTCAGGTCCGACTTCGACCGAATCCGGCGACACCACGATGGGGTTCCACTGATCCCACATTCACGCCCTAAGTTCAAAAAGTTCGGATTGCATGTTTCTCTTCTGATCCAAGTGCCCCCTCTGCACGGAATATTCTTTTGCATATGAATACCCTTCATTCTGGGTAAGAGACAACCCATGAACAACGCCACAGCATTCACGATAATCACCATTCACCCGTTGAACAACTTCAGCATTCGAATAACCAGTTGCGAATCGCTCACAACGGGCTTTCATCTCCTCAGCAACCTCTCTTTTACCTACACGGCGAGCACGACGAATTCTTTGGTCAGAAAGCTCCCTGGCACAGCGAGAGCTAAGTGCACACTCATCCCTCACGCGAGCTATCTCCCTCTCAACCATTTCTTCGGCTTGGTTAGCCTCAACCACCGCCCGAAGGAGAGCAACTTCTTTCTCGGCCATATGCGCTCGAAACTCGGCAAGACGAGCTTCAGCACCACGGCTATCTAGGGCGCAGCTCATGACCAAGAAACCCTGCCAAAGAAAAGAAATAAGTGGAATTGTCCAATGATAAAATCGCGCGAAAAATATAAATACACGCACCTCTTTAGCTTGTTCAGACCCTCTAGTAAACTTCGGAACTTGATCAGGATCAACGCTCGGAAAGTTGGAGGTCGACGATCCGCCCGCATTCGCCCAAACACCTTCTTCCGCTTGGCTGTCAAGGAAGTCCTTGAGAATATTTTCGGGGGAGGCCATGCGCTCAGATTCGTCATCTTCAACAACCGAATGTTTATCCCCTCGAGATCTCGACTTACCCCTCTTCGTTGAGGGAACGTACGGAATAAATTCTCCTATGAACGGATCGTCTTCATAAATTGGAGAATGCGCGAAAAGTCGAGATCGGAAGAGAGAAACCACCTGGCGGACACGCTGTGGAGAGAAACTTCCCCAGCCGACTTCACCACGTTTGAGTGAGGCAGTGATACTCGGGAGATCCACCGGATGCGGAGGTAAAGGGTTGGTCTCTACGGAAAATGAAAACGAATAAGTAAAGAGGAAGAAATTCGTATGAACTCGAATCACATACCTTTCCGACCCCACACGGTTGTGAAGAACGGGATGCAGTCCTCCTCGACTGACGCGCTTTCAATACGAACATAGAAGAAATTTTTCTTCCAAGAAGAAGAGTTCGATTAACAACCAGTAACGATTTCTACACGAGGGTATAAAGTGATCCTCTGCATATTCTCTGTGGGCTTTAGTAAACACTCCAGATGGTCAACGCTGAGGGTGATTCCCTGCTCGTAGCTCAACGTCAAGAAACCAACGAGTTGCTTTAGGCCTAGGGGAGTCAACTGACTAATCGATAATCCCAGCCTATGAAGATATCAAACAATGATCTCTGGGATCGGAAACCATAAATGGCATTGCTGCAAAAATGCATTGTAGCACGTAAAAAGGCCATCAGGCGCAGTCTTGCCACTCTCCCTGGCAAGTGGGAGGCTAAACTCGACCGCTGCCGGAACTCGGCAAAATTCCCGCATGAATTCAATACTGTTAGGAGAAGCTGAGTTCAGACATTCAGAAGCTCGATCAGCATCCGACAGAGCTGGAACCCAAATCCCAGGCCTAGCGGACCCCGACTCATCTCCTAGCGCCCAATAAGCCGCACGGTCAATTGGATCGATCGATGGAAATGAGTACTCCTCTTTCAAAACCGTAACTCGAGGTTGCGAGCTCGTTCCCTCGGAGTTACGAGAATCAGAACTGGTTGAGGAACGAGTTCTTCTTTTTGAAAACATACTTGAAAACTGTGAGAGAAGCAAACTTAAAGGAAGTTGAGAAAAACTTTTTCCTGGATAAGTT
This sequence comes from Eruca vesicaria subsp. sativa, assembly GCA_932364175.1. NCBI lineage: Eukaryota > Viridiplantae > Streptophyta > Magnoliopsida > Brassicales > Brassicaceae > Eruca > Eruca vesicaria. Next base: position 79,159 of record CAKOAT010049933.1, on the reverse strand, counting down.
ATGGAGAGTGAAGTAAAGAATTCAAAAATTTACCCCATGTACTTATAGGAGAAAGTTTACTATTCACCTTTCGACTTTTGCCATTAAAGTTCCGCCTAATTCTACCAAACTCGTCAAACAAGTTCAATCCGCTCGCAAGAACTCCACGATTCTTACAAGCTGGGGGGCTAACTGTTGGGGTCAAAATCGGTACGACGGATCAATAGCCAAAACTCCCCTCAGAAGATAAAAAGAAATCATTTTATAAAACTCGAGAAATCGTTTTATAAAACTCAAAGAATCATTTTATAAAACTCGAAGAATCGTTTTATAAAACTCGAGAAATCGTTTTATAAAACTCGAAGAATCATTTTATAAAACTCGAAGAATCGTTTTATAAAACTCGAGAAATTGTTTTATAAAACTCGAAGAATCGTTTTAAAAAACTCGAAGAATCATTTTATAAATCCAAAAGAAATTTCCGAACAAAGGAAATCCGCGGAAAACTCAGAATATCATTATCTCGGGAAAACAAAACAAAGTCGATTACACGATCGCTCGAGTTAAGCACAAAATCATGAAAAACCGAAACCGCCGTAAAACGCGAGCTAGTCACGTCCCGACTAGCTCGCCGTTGGGCGAGCTAGTCTCGTCCCGACTAGCTCGCCGTTGGGCGAGCTAGCCTCGTCCCAACTAGTTCGCCCAATGGCGAACTAGTCCCGTCATGACTAGCTCGCCCAACGGCGAGCTAGTTTCGTCCCAACTAGCTTGCCCAACGGCGAGCTAGAAGCTTCCCGGGCAGTTCGCTAAACGGCGAGCTGAACCGGTTTGGTTCGACTTGCTGTACGTTGAACCGACCGTCCCGAGCCTCGATCTCCCGTATCCCTGATTCAAGGCTTACGTCCTTCGACACGATCGTGTTCCGAACCACGGTCGAAATGTCTCCAGTTCCGTCTCGATCCTCCTATCATTCGAGTTTTACGATAAAAACCGTAAAACTTTGTTTTCTCGAAAGGACTCGAGGAAATCGTATAAAACGACAACGGTTAAACGAAACACCGAATATTGCCTAAACTATACGATTTATTCCAGATTTTTTGTTAAAATTGTAAAAACGCGTTTTTAATAAAAAAACGTCGAGTGAATCGTAAAAACGACAACGATTAACCAAGGAACAAACGTAGCTAAACTTTACTATTAACTCGGGGAATTTACTAAAAACGGCATCAAATCAATAAATGATTTTTTATAAAGTCGTAAAACGGATTTATCGCAAAACGGCACGGAAGGTCCTAAAACACGATAAAAACCCATCTCGCGATCTTAACGAAATCTAACCCGAAGATACGATGAAGTTTTGATGGTTTACTCGCAGAAGGAAATAAATGTCAAGTTTGAAGATAAATGGCAAGTTTGAATATAAATAGAAGATTTCCGCGGGAAAAAAGAAGGATCGAGATAAATGGAAGATTCCCGATAAACTCGAATTCTGGCAAAATGGAAAGACTAAAACCGCCTAGGAAGGAGTATATAAGCAAGAGGCATAGAGCAGAAGCAGGGACACGATTTTCAGAGCTTTCACCACAAAATTTAGCATTTAGGAATATTTCCGTTTTCTGTTAGCGAGTTGCGTCTCAACTAGGGTTTTCGGTCTTAGACTTCTAGAGTTAGGGATTTCGCCGACGGCTCACGCAGCTAAGGCCACTCTCGTTGTAGCAGTTCTTACACCGATTCGGAATAAAAACCTTCTTGCTCTCAATCTCGTTTATTCATTTTAATTTTAAGTTCATTGTTTTCTTAATTATCGTTGTGCGGTTCTGCAGATTGCCGGGTCCTCTGGAAACTTAGTGTTTACTCAAAGTTTCCTTATTTACGATTTGTTGACAGTAGGTGAATTTCGGTTCCCACACTAAGTTCAAAGCCGAGTCGCTTGGTAAGGAGGTGGCCTGTCTGAAAGGCGAGTTGGAGAAGTCTCATCGTGAAAGGAAATCAACTGATGGGTTGGTCCGCCAAGCCTTCTCGCGAGGGAAGAGGGAGATCGCTGAAATCGTGAGGGTCCGTCAAGAAAGGATTTCTCGCGAGTACAAGGAGCTTTCTAGAAGCTACAAGGATTTTAGGGGATTACCGCGATCGTTGTAGTACCGTCGGTGGGTTTTTCCTCATGTAAATCCCCAAATACTCGTATGAGGCCGAGTTCAAGAGGCAAAAGATCTCGTGAATAGTAGGAGAAGGGATTTCACGATTCCCTAGATCGAGGAGAGGATCCTGGAGTATTGGAGTCTGATACCGGTCTCTCCTGATATGGTAGAATAATGTCAAGTGCTTCTGATGATATGAATGAGGTGAACAAACCGTCGGCTCCGCTGAAAGTTAATGACTATTTGTTCGGAAGACCAATGACCAAAGACTTTGTCATTGATCCTTGAAATTTTTATGTTTTCTTATTTGATGCGTGACCAAGAGTGACCGGTTTGTTTTAGTAGTTATGGGCAGTGTGGCCGTTTATGTTTGATATTTTGGAAAAGTGTGGCCGCTTCGTAGATTATAGAGACTGACCATCTGTGGCTTTGAATTCCTTGATTTTTATGAACTTATATTTTTATTTTGGAAGAGTTGAAGTATTTCTTTTGTTCGATTAAAAGTAGAGGGAAGAGTACGAGTTATCATCTCATATCTAACTCTTTTGTAGATCGTCCTGTTCGTTGCTCATTTTGGGTGTGCGAAGTGAATTCATGAGCGTTTAGATGTGAACAAAAAGACATGCTTTTAGGATCTCATATCTTTTGATACTTCATGCCTTGAGACGTTTAGGGCAAGACTTAGGTTTACTCTCGGTTAAGGCTGTGCGATGACTAATCGGCTTTCATTTTGCGTGTTGCGACTTCAACCTGATTCGTACCACTATAAAGTCCATGATATGTTCTTGGCTTGTATAACTTGTATGGTCGGAATCGAGCACCCCGAAGGTGTTGAGCAAAATTTTGGATTTCTTTTATAGCGTGCTATTTATCCTAGTCGGATGTAAGAGAATCATTCGTAAGAAAGATTAAGTGAGTTTGTTTAGGATGGCTAGAGTGCTCAACGGGGCCAATCGTCGAACATTTTTATTTTATACTCGCGAAAGGACTTCGAGCGTGTTTCGAAAACTTGGGCGCCGTCTCGCTTATTTTTCGGAAACATACTATGGTGGCGTTTCGAGAACTTGAGATAGGTTCTCTCTTTTTTTTTTTTTTTGCAAAGTATAGGAAGTTTCGTAAAATATTATTGCCGGAATAGTTTCAAAAATATTGAGTACAAGGCAAATATTTCAGAATGAGGGGATATACAAATGTTCGTATATGTACCCATTCCCCCCTTTTTAGAGAGGGGGATAGTTGAACGTCTTTTGACGAGCTGCCTACGTATCCCATTCGGGGATCAAACCATCTCGTAGTTGTGAGTTTTTTGCGAGTGTGTTTACTCGGCTGGTGCATTCACGTCTACTGCATCGGTGACAGGGTTGACGTTTTTGTCCGGGCTTGTCTTCTCCAAGTGGGTAGAAGTGTTGGAGGCTAGAATTGGCAGTTCGTTGGTCGCAGCTTTGGTTGATGGTCCGGAGTCGCTTTCATCTGAGGCGTTTTCAGCTGATGCTGAAGTTAGTTTTGGGAGTTTCGACTTCACCATCGAGATGGCTGTTACTTGTCGAAGCTTGTCCTCGGCCAGGAGGCAGCGTCTCGACTATTTCTGATATCACCAGATTGCAGCGATTCTGTTGTTTGTTGGGAATTTGATTCCCATGTGGTAAGTCGATATGACTGCTTTTCATGTCGTTGAGCCAAGGGGGTGCCCATGATGACGTTGTAAATGGATGGGTGGTCGACGACCGAGAAGTCGACGATCTTGGTCACCTCTTTTGCTGCAATGGACAATTTTATCGACTCGAGGGTCATTGAGGTCGTGCCGGAGAAGTCGGTCAATGGCTTCAGTTATGGCACGACTTCCCCCAGTGGGATGTTCATTCTTCCAAGGGTATCTTGGAGGATAATGTTGATAGTTCTGCCGGTGTCGACAAGAATCCTGGCGACCTCGAGATCTCTGATGACGAGATCGATCACGAGTGGGTCTCAGTGAGGATGGTCGATGTGACCGGCTTCCTCTTCGTCGAAGGTAATCGCTACATTTGGTAAGTCACAAGGCGCAGACCAATGTGACGAGTTGGCGTTTTCCTTGACTTTGATCCTCTGATGATCATGTTCTCCTGCGAGCAATTTCGCGGCCAGCCTTGCTCCAAGGACGTTGCAATTGACGGCCGAGTGGCCGCAGGTTTGGTGGAAGTCACATAAGACGTTTTCATCGTAAGTGGGGTTTCGGATCCACATATTGAACGTGGTGCACCCTGATTTCGGTCCAGAGTTGATGGCGTAATTGTGGGCTCCTTGGGGTTCCTCTTTGTCGCTATGAGAGCTTTTCTTTTTGTACTTTTGACTCGGGCTTGGATCCTTCGAGGACGTCCTTGTCGGCTTATGTGTCTGCGACAGGACCCTTGTTTTTTCTTCCATGATGATGTAGTCGTTGGCTTTATGGAGTGCGTCCTGGATCATTCACGGATTTTCCAGGGTTATCCATCTGAGCTTTGACTTGTACCAGAGGGCTTTGTGGAGCGCGTTGATGGCTACTTTGTCGCTGATTTTGCTTACCCGTGCCATGAGGGTTTTGAACTCTTTTATGAAATCCCGGAGAGGCACGTCTTCCTCTTGGGATAGACTCCAAAGTTTGGCATCCGAGGTTTCACAATCTATGAACATCAAATATTATTTGAGAAATACCGATGATAGTTGGCGTAAACTTCTGACAGAGTTGCGTTTTAAAAGAGAGAACCATTCGAGCGCCGCTCCTTTGAGATTTTCGACGAAGAGGTGGCATTGGCCGGCGTCTCGTTTGCTGTCCCTGAATTTGGCCCTCCCCATCGCGATCTCAAAGGTTTGCAAGTGTGCTTTGGGATCGGATGGGCCGTTGTACATCGGTATTTTGATCTTTCTAGGATCCGACACCTTAGTGTTTGTGATTCGGACACTGAAGGGAGTTTTGCGAGCTTCTTCGAGCAGGCGATCATTTTCTAGTGCAGAGCTAGTTGCGTGATGGATTTGAGATTTCACGGCTTTAAATTCTCCCACCGTTTTCCTGAGATCATTGCGGTGGTCGCGGATCTTGGAGTCGTCGCTAGCGTTTTTCCGAGCTTGTCGGTGCTTGCTGCGATTTTTTACGAGTTTGCTCATCGGCTAATTTTTCCTGCTATTCCCAGTAAAGAGTTTTCTCTTCTTCAGTCATGGGTGTATCCAGCAAGTCTTCACGAGCCGAGCGGCTTCCTGTACGTCGTGGGTGGACGTCTGCATTTTCGTCCGAATTTTCGAACGAGTTGGTGGAGTCCACATTGACACGTTCGATTTCTCTATCTTCGACGTCCTCCTCCAAAGGTGGAAGGTCACTCGGATTTTTCTGTGCTTGCTCAGGAGTAGTCTTGCCTGTATTTTGTTCAAACATTTTTTCCTGTGCACTCCCAGAGCGTTCACAGGAGTCGCGAAATCGAGCCTCCTTCCCCGGATTCTAGTGGCTCCGCAGGGAAAGGTAACTCGGGTTCTCTGAGTTAGGGTTTCCAAATGTTTTTAGAGAGTCCCCATGAGTTTTTCCTGATCTTCCGCTTGCTTTTCATAAGCGGCGATCAGTTTCTTCATCTCCTCGACTGCAGCAGCATTTGTCGGAACGTTTGCCAGAGTGAAGGAAGTCGCAGGAGTGCTATCAACGTTGTCGTGGTTTGCATCATCACAAGGTTGTTGGTTGTTGATATCGTCAACATTCTTGCTTGATTGGGCGTGAGAAAGATGGATCTGTATATCCCTTTCCTTCTAGCGCTAAACTGTTGGAACCGAGATTCACACTGTCGAATTAGGAAAGCAAAGTAAACCCTACTTTCCCAGAAATCTCCGGATAATCTGTTTACCCAGTTAGCCAAGCAATCAAACAATCAGAACATACAAAATAACAAAGTAAATAAGAAGCGAAAGATAAACAGCAAGAGAGCGAAAGAGATCTTATTCCGATTTCAATGTGTGAGCGTTTTACAACAGGTAAAACCTCAACAGCTAGAGCCGTCGACGAGTTTCTTAGTTCTAACCTTTGAGACTTGAAGGACCTAGTTGAGACACAGCTCGAAAACAGAAAAACAGAAATATTCCTAATTTCCTAAAATTCTAAGTATTGTTCTGGGTGCTAGAAAAGTTCTTTTTTGCACCTTCATCCTCGATTTCCTTAAATACTCCCCTAGAGGTGGTTTACATGTTCCCGCTTTTTTCCTCGGCCGAATCTATGTCTTCTGGATATTTTCCGTTTACCTGCGATCTTTGTGTTTATCTTTTCGGAAACTTGACATTTATCTTTTTGAAGTTTAACATTGATCTTCTCATGCGAACAAAAGGAATAGACCATCGTACTGGATGAGCTCGATTTCTAATAAGTCGTTAGTGGGCTGTTGGTCTCATTTAGGCCTTTCTCGAACTGTTTTTGGACTTGAGCGTATTTGCGATTTCTAGAAAGATTGCTTTCGAAATGACGTCGATCCTTAAGGAATCAATCTTGCCGAACGGGCAAAGTGGAGTAGTGTTCATGACTTTGTGTCTTGTTTTGGATCTTTGAATCGTTTGCCAAGAGATTGCGTAATCTTCCTTAAGATTTTCCAAAGTGTTTAATGATTTTGTGTTATCGAGAAGTTGCTAAGTTTCCTCGTAAAACATTTCTCGAGAACTTTTAGGCGTTGATTTCATCGTGACCAATTTTGATCCCAACAGCTGACTTATGAGAGGCTGTTACGGCTGACTTATACTTAATACTTAAGCATCCATTACTAGCTCTATTAACAGTAAACTCAATTATGCATATATTATGGCTGAGTTATGCATACATTACGACTAAGTTATGCATACGGTTGATTTTAACACTAAACTATAAATATAAACTTTAAACTTTAAATAATAAAAAATATTAGATCTAATTTTCAAAAGATAAATTTTATCATTTTTATAAATTTATAGTTCTATAGCTTAGGGTCTGAGGTTCAAATTTAAGAAAATATTAAAGTTTGAATATAGGGTTCAGAGTTGAATGAATGATTTTGTTCCCGCTCAAAATACGAAACGTCGTGAAACAAATTACACTTGACGGCTGACTTATAGGAACGTTATTGCTGAGTTATGCATATGTTACGGCTAAGTTATGCATACGTTACGGCTGAGTTTAACTCTAAACTCTAAACCTAAATCTTAAACTTTAAAATAATAAAAAATATTTGATTTAATGTTCAAAAGATACATTTTATCATATTTATAACTTTATAGTTCTATAGTTTAGGGTTTAATGTTCAAATTTAAGAAGTTAATATTATGTTTAGTATTGGAAGAATGATTTTGTTCCGCCCAAAAACGAAATGTCGCGAAAAAATTACACTTGACGGCTAACTTATAGGAACATTATACGGTGACTTATACCATTCAGATACGTTACGGCTGAGTTATGAATACTTTACGGCTGAGTTATGCATACGTTACGGCTGAGTTATGCATACATTACGGCTGAGTTATAATCAAATTACGGCTGAGTTATACCATTCAGATACGTTACGACTGAGTTATGCATACTTTACAAATGAATTATGCATATGTTACTGCTGAGTTATAATCAAATTATGGCTGTGTTATGCATACGTTATGGCTCAGTTGTGGTTACAATACAACTTTGTTACAATCAAATGCTGAGTTATGGTTACAATATGAATTTGTTATAGAAGCTCTGATAGAAGCTCCAAAAGCGGAAAAGATACTTAAATCTATTCAGAGAATCAAGTTCTATAGCAGTGACAAAACCCGAATTTGTTGCCTTGATTTGCTCCAAATATGAAGGCAGTCGCTCATACCCATCTTCTGCGGATCCTCTCAATATTTATTGCACATATAACAATGCTCTGTATGAAGTAGTGTAAGCAAGTGTCATGCCAAGCATGTTCTTCATTGCATCTTTGATATGCTGCGGATTCAACCCATCAATGATTCCAACACGATATATGAAGAGTCGACCAACGTACTTCGGAGTACAGTGTTTCCGCTGAGCGATTCTGTTTGCGATGGAACATGTATGAGTTTCCACATACTTGGTTACCCAAAACGTTTTAGGCCCATGTTTCACACTTTCTCTGACCTTCCATTGACAACCACTAACCCGACATGTTGCCACAAAGAGAGTTTTTGTTGACTTGTAAATTCTGAAGGAGAACCTACGCCTCACCGCTGTCAACCGCAACTCTGAAAGCAGTGCATCCTTGCTAGCAAAAACTCTGGTTGACATAGATTCATTCTGCAGATGATCTTTTTCCCTCACAACCATATGCCCTTTAGTAATCTTCAAAACAGATTTCATCATCTTCTTCCTCATCCTCGTCTTAAACCTTTCCATACTAACTGTAATCCTCAGCATCATAAAAATCTTCAGCAACAACAGGGAGGGCAGCATCCTCCTCATATTCATCCCCCCACATCAGCTTCATCCCCCTCCTCAGCTTCATCCTCCAACTCAGCTTCATCCCCCACATCAGCTTCATCCTTTTCCTCTGAAACCGTTCTCATCTTGCAAAAACTTGATACACAAAGACGTACTTCTTGCATTTTAGTTATCTCGAGCAAGTTCTGAACTTGCCTATCACTTGTAACATGAATAGGAGGAAGGTCTGGAGGCATCTGTTGAGTTGCGTAGGTTAACTGCACTGACTCTTTGTTCATGTCCAGGCTATAATTTTCTTGAGCCATTGAAACAAGATCAACATGTGTCGAACCTTCACTCAAAAATAATATCCCCGCTCCTTTGAAACGATCAACCACAAAATTCCAACATCCATATCCAACAACCATTTTCCATACACTGCATGTAACTAAAGCATCATCTGAAAAAAGTCAAAATAAAACACATTAGCAAACATAGAACAAAGAAAAATTAAAGATAGACGTAGACGACTAAACTTTCAGTCGTCTGGTCAACGGAGGGTTTTTTTTTGCAATTGACTTTGAAATCTGTATTTGGGACGACTGAAATATCAGTCGTCTGATTTAGTTTGATTAAAAAAAATCTCCAAAAAACACAGACGACTGAAATTTCAGTCGTCACAGTTTAGTTTTGCATTTGACTAGGATATTTCAGAATTTTGACTTTTACGGACGACTTACATTTCAGTTGTCCGAAAAAATTGAAATATTAATATTTTATTGAAACTCGACGACTTACATTTCAGTCGTCATTGGTTAGTTTTGCAATTGTGAAAAAATCTTCAACTTTTAATTATATCCAGACGACTTACAATTCAGTCGTCCGTCAAAAGACATACAATTTAGTCGTCCAGGATTTACGAGGTTTGACCAGAATCTTGGAATAAAATCCTGGACGACTGAATTATAAGTCTTCTGACGGACGGCTGAATTGTAAGTCGTCTGGATATAATTAAAAGTTGAAGCTTTTTTTTCACAATCGCAAAACTAACCTGTGGGAACCGAAATTCACACTTGTCGATTTCCGTTAAATAAGGAAACTTAGGAAAACCCTAATTTTCTAGAGGAACCGGATCTCTGCGAAGGCCAACGACAAGTAACCAAATAAATGCGGAAAAATACGAAAAACGTAATAAAACGAATCTAAAGAAAAAGTAGATCTTATTTCGATTTCGCGTAAAAGCGTTGCGATCGTCACAAGGGTTTACAAAGGCTTTGGCCGCAGGGGCCATCAGCGAGTTACAAACATAAAACCCTAGATCTAGTCGAGTCGCAGCTCGATAACGAAAGACGAAAAAAGATAGGAAAAAGGTTTTATTGATTTCGGACTGAACCTTATGAAAGGCTGCCTACGTACCCCTTTTGAGGATCAAGTCGAACGTAGTTCAGTTGATAGAGCTGGACCAGAGATCGAACTGCCTGGGCGAGTTCGTCTAGTAATTGAGCGCCAGTCGTAGAAACCGAACTTGTCGAGAAAAAGCCTAAGTTTCTAAGTGCGGAAAATTCTAAGTCTAGAAAAGTTGTAAAAGTCTCAGATGAGAGCTCTGAAATTCGTCCCTTTGCTTCTGCTGTATGCCTCTTGCTTATATACTCCCTTCATAGGCGGTTTAGACTGTCCATTTCGCCCAGATTCGAGTTTAATGGGAATCTTCCATTTATTTCTATCTTTTTTTTTTCCCGCGGAAATCTTCTATTTATCCTCAAAATTGACATTTGTCTTCAAGTTTGACATTTATCTTCTTTCTGCAGGTAAATCGCCAAAACGTCGTCGTATCTTCGGGTTGGACTTCGTTTAAAGTCGCAAGTGGCTTTATCGCGTTTTATGACTTTCCGAGCCGTTTTGCGATAAATCCGTTTTATGACTTTAGACGAGATTGTTTCCTGATACGATGCCGTTTTTAGATAAGTTTCTCGAGTTAATCGTAAAGCTAAGCAATGTTCGATGTTTCGATTAATCATTACCGTTTTCTACGATTTACTCGGGGTTTTATTGAAATCGCGTTTTGTACGTTTTTTACAAAAAATCTCGAATAAACCATATAGTTTAGGCGATATTTGGTGTTTCGTTTAACCGTTGACGTTTTATACGATTTCCTCGAGTTCTTTTCGAGAAAACAAAGTTTTACGGTTTTTATTGTAAAACTCGAACGATAGGACGGATCGAGACGAAACGGGAGACATTTCGACCGTGATTCAGAATACGATCGTGTCGAAGGACGTATGCCTTGAATCAAGGATGTGGGAGATCGAGGCTCGGGATGGTCGGCTCGGTGTACGGCGAGCTAGTTCAGCTTGGCTAGGTCGCCTTATGGCGAACTAGGCGATAGGAACCTGTGGGGGTAAAGTCAGCATCTCTTAGTTCGCCCAATGGCGATCTAGTCGGGACGGGACTAGTTCGCGTTTTACGGCGGTTTCGGTTTTTCGCGGTTTTGTAAAACGATTCTTGGAGTTTTATAAAACGATCTTCGAGTTTTATAAAACGGCTTCTCGAGTTTTATAAAACGATCCTCGAGTTTTATAAAACGATCTTCGAGTTTTATAAAACGGCTTCTCAAGTTTTATGAAACGATCTTCGAGTTTTATAAAACGGCTTCTCGAGTTTTATAAAACGATCTTCGAGTTTTATAAAACGGCTTCTCGAGTTTTATAAAACAATCTTCGAGTTTTATAAAACGATCTTCGAGTTTTATAAAACGATCTTCGAGTTTTATAAAACGGCTTCTCGAGTTTTATAAAACGATCTTCGAGTTTTATAAAACGGCTCCTCGAGTTTTATAAAACGATCCTCGAGTTTTATAAAACAATCTTCGAGTTTTATAAAACAGCTTCTCAAGTTTTATAAAACGATCTTCGAGTTTTATATAACGGCTTCTCGAGTTTTATAAAACGATCTTCGAGTTTTATAAAACGGCTTCTCGAGTTCTATAAAACGATCTTCGAGTTTTATAAAACGATCTTCGAGTTTTATAAAACAGCTTCTCAAGTTTTATAAAATGATCCTCGAGTTTTATAAAAGAATCTTCGGGTTTTATAAAACGGCTTCTCGAGTTTTATAAAATGATCCTCGAGTTTTATAAAACGATTCTCGAGTTTTATAAAACGATTCTTCGAGTTTTATAAAACGATCCTCGAGTTTTATAAAACGATTCTCGAGTTTTATAAAATGATCCTCGGGTTTTATAAAACGATTCTCGAGTTTTATAAAACGATCCTCGAGTTTTATAAAACGATCCTCGAGTTTTATAAAACGATCCTCGAGTTTTATAAAACGATTCTTTGGGTTTTATAAAACGATTCCTTTTATATTTCTGCGGGGAGTTTCGGTCGTTGATTCTGTCGTACCGATTTTGACCCAACAGTTAGCCCCCCAGCTCGTAAGAATCTTGAGCCTTTAGCGTAAGGTTCTTGCGAGTGGTTAACCAGTTTTAGTTAAGTTAGGCGGAATTAATGGTCGGAAAGGTCCGTTGAAAGTGATCTTTCCACTTTCCAAAGAGCGGAAAGCGTTTAAGATTAGGGTTGCGCCTTGTGAAGGCTGTCTACGTAAACTTTTGAGGGGATCAAGCCTTTCGTAGTTCGTTTCGGAGTTAAGGTTCGTATGACCCATTTCCTAGCAAGACCTTTACGATATAGTTATATGTTGTGTAGGAATTATCGGGCATGTTGATGTCGATGGCATCTGGACCTTTGCCGGCCTTGAGACTAGCCTCGTAGGCCGTTTGGTCTGGCCGAGCGTGTCCGTTATAGTTTTCGGACTGGCCGTGTGCGGTTCTGAGTCCCTGCCGCTTTTGCGGCTTTATTAAAAATCAGTTTGCGTTTTTAAGAGCGTTTTTTTATTCGTATGAATGTAGCGGGAAGATTATTAGTTGATATTGAGGGAGGTCCGCGAGTTATCGTCTCGCATTCCTTTTTCCCTTAGTGTATTGCCTTGTTCGTTTACTCGTTTTAGGATGTTTAGTAAATCGAGTGAGTGTTTAGATATAGACGAAGAGACATGCCTTTAGGATCTCGATTCATGCCTTGAGACGTTAACGACCAGTGTGCTGGGTTTAGAGCAAGACCTAGGTTTACTTTCGGATTGATGCTATGCGATGACTAGTCGTCTTTCGTTTTGCCTGTTGCGATTTTAACCTGATTCCATACCGATTTAGAATCCGCGATAGGTTCTCGGCTTATATGATTCGTCTGGTTGGAACCGAGCATCTCACCGGGAACAATTTCTAAGTTGCCTGGAAGTGCTGACCAAAAGTTTGGATTTCTTTTATAGCGCTATTACCCTTGTGTCGGGTGTTCGAGAGCTATCTCTGCGAGATAACTTAAGTTTGTTTAGGACTGTTGCGAGTTTGTTGTGATCAGCAACAAACTTTTTAGGCGATANTATTACCCTTGTGTCGGGTGTTCGAGAGCTATCTCTGCGAGATAACTTAAGTTTGTTTAGGACTGTTGCGAGTTTGTTGTGATCAGCAACAAACTTTTTAGGCGATAAATGTTTACGTTGTTTTGGCCTTCGCGAAGGATACGTACGTTAAGAAGTTTTGCGTAATTTTATAGTCGCGGACGGACTGTTAGGTCTTCCAGGAAAATGATTTTATTGAGGAAGGTATATATGTTGAAAAACTAATCTCCGGGCGTCTGCGACGTCTCGCAGTGCCAAAAGTTGGTTTTTATTTTAGATGCCGCGTTTCGTGTTCGGAACGTTTGCGGGCTCGAAGATGTTGCGCGGTGTTGCGAGGGTTTTGTTTTAACCCTGCTTTGGAGGAACACTTTGGTTTGTTTGCGGATATTCGCAATTAAAACTTACATTCCTGTTTGGATGTTAGGTAGTTTTATGATTTGTGCTAGAGAAATTAGGACCGAGAGTTCGTGTAAGTTGTTTCCCCGAACGAAGCGTTTTTCGTTATGGTGCTTTGTGAAGTGTTGACCTTCCGAGATTCGTACGGCTTTAGGAACTCTGGTACGAGAGTTCTCTTATACGTCGGATTTTGTAGGCAACTTGCTTCGGGAATAGAGTGAATCGCGAGGATACAGAACTTAGCCAATTTTCGACATGTTTGCATTATCCGTTGAATGTATTGGCTTGGCGCGAGGGTTGTGTTCAGCCGCACAGACAAGGTCGTATTTGGTAGAGGATTAGACCACGACACTTTCGTGCTATCGAAAAGGTCGAGTCGGTTTGTAAACTTGGCATTGAAGTGAAGAGTGATCGGATAATAGCCAAGTATCGTTTGTCGAGCTTGATATGCCAAGTATGCCCGTGGTTATAGAAAACATTTTTCCGCTGTAGGTTTGATTTATACGATGAAAGTTTCGTATAAACTTTCCTTTGTATGGAAGTTGTTTTATAAAACGATCGATCTTTCTTTACTTGAAGGAGACAGATCCTAAAAAGCTCGGTGCGGAGCCCGTGCGGAGTCATTTGCGGGAAGGTCTCATCCTCGGATGTAATCGGGAGGAGTGAAAGCGGATGCTCGTGAACCGATGGGCTAAAGAGTGAGATCTGTCAGATTGTGATGCGAGGAAGCAAAGTTTAGATTGGTCGCTCAGCGCCGGATCGTAAAGCTTGGCTTTTGCTATATAAGGAAAATACTCTTCGCAAAACCTGTTACGTTTACTTTCGAAAGTTACTTCGTTATGACATGATCCTGACCATACGAAGGATTTCTCGCGTAAGTAACGGGCGATGAATTTAGTAATCGACATGACACATTGGGTTAACAATGTTTCCGCAGATTTTTCGAGAATCCTTTCCGCTTAGTTTTTGATTCATCGGTGATGGTTTTTTAGGAGTCACTCGCGGAGTTTAACCAAAATTTATTTCACCGATATTTAGTCGCAAAATGTTTTAGCGGGTTTCTAGGACGGAATGAATCACATGATCAGCAATAGGATCAGTCGGCGAGAACGGAGGACGTGTTTTCTATTGCTGCTTTGTGTTCTCGATTTTTCTTTCGCTGCAAAAGTTCTTGACATTATTCCGTGACTCAGTTGGTTTGACGGAAAATGAGATCAATGCTTCGATTCCTAAAGATTTCTCGTATAATTTTTTGATTCTTATACTTGTTTTATCAAGTTCGAGAAGATCTTTATGAGATCGGAAAATCATCGAGTTTCGCTTTGAAGTTTCGCAGAGATTTTCTAACCGCATGATTGCGACGAGAGATGCTGTATATTCCTCGATATTATTTCCCAGACGTTTTGGATCAGTCTTTAGCGTTTAGACGGTTCTTAGATTGTCGTTTGCTTTCGGGATGATTTTGACGAGGCGTCGCATTGTCCGAATATTTTTCTGCTTGTTTTGGCGAGAGTTTGCTTTATAGACAGCGTTTTCTTGACGCGAGGGAAAATATTCGACGAAAAGAAAAAAGACGAGTTTCCTTTGAAGGATTCGGATGATCGATAATCCGGGTTGGTTAAAGACTGTGGTAGATTGGCGATGACTTGGAGTATGTCTGGTTTATGAAAATTTCTAGGAGCGAGTCGATTTTAACACGACGTCAGCGTCTCTAGCTCCTTCTTTCTTTTAGGAAATGAGTACGTTCGAATGCGCGGTGATCTTAGTTTCATCGAAGATTTGGGATCGTCTTTTCTTCGTTCTTCGTCTTTTGACCTACCGGTCTTTGATGAATTACCAGCAAGGAATATCGGAGCGGGGAGAAGACTTAACCATCAGAGCTCATGTTCTTGTTTCTTCGTATTGCTGGTTTTATTTGACCGACTAGGTGCGCTTTTTATATCGAAAAAATCAATCACGGGTTTATGATTGGATGTTTTCGACTTAGCGTGGCAGAGTTTCGTAAAACCGGATTGGGTCTAGAGAGTTCATATTTCTCGTATAGTTTAGGAAACTTTGGTGTTAAGTCAACCGTTGCCGTTTTAGATGATTGATTCGAACCTATACGAAGAAACAAGTCTTCGCGGTTTTATCGTAAAATCCCGATGGAAATTCCGATTGAGTCAAAACGAGAATTAGCGCGATCAAGACTCGAGAAAGAAACTCGGGGATTGGTTCAGCTCGACGTAGGGCAAGTCGGGTGAACCCTTTCAGCTCGCCGTGTGGCGATCTAAACGGTAAGAACCCTTGGGGCAAAGTCAGCGTCTCTTGGGCGAGCTAGGCGCTTGGTTCAGCTCGCCGTATGGCGATCTAGCTAGCTCTATGTTCGGCGAGCTAAGCCAGCTTGGTTTAGCTCTACGTTCGGCGAGCTAAGACGCTTGGCGCGGGTGATCCCAATTCGTCGAGTTGACTTGCTTTTGTCGTAGAAACTCAACGGAAAGTCCGATTGAGACGAAACGAAAAGCGTCTCGATCAATTCGGGATGGAAATGTTTCCATCCGTTGAGATTGTCCAACTTGCCTAATGGTGAGTCGGCGAGCACAGTCCCGATTCATCAAGCTATCTTGTTTTCGTTGTAAAATCTCAACGAAAACTTTGATTGAGACGAAACGAAAAGCAGTGCGATTGTTGTTTAGAGTACGGTCCGGCTCACCAAAGCTATGAGTTGGATTGTGCGGACCCTCGGGGAAAAGTCAGTGCCTCTAGGACGAGGTGGGAAGCCGGTCAGCTCGCCAAGGTGACAAGCTAGGTTGCTTGGCCAACTCACCGTCTTTTCGGCTGGATAGTATTGCCCGATTCTGCGAGTAGCCTAAGGATCTTCCGCCTGTAACCTAGGGTTTTGTCGCGAATAACCTAGGGTTTTTCCGCGAGTAACCTAGGGCTTTCTCTGCGAGTAACCTAGGGCTTTCTCCGCGAGTAACCTAGGGTTTTTCCGCGAACAACCTAGGGTTTTGCCGCGAATAACCTACGGTTTTTCCGCGAGTTACCTAAGGATTTTTCCACCAACAGCCTAGGTTTATTTCGCGAGTATCCTAGGATTTATTTCGCGAGTAACTTACGGTTTGTTCCGCGGTTTCTGGGAGAGCAAGTTTTATTTTTCCGAAAAGTTCTCGGAAAACGTCTTTTGCTCAACCCGTGAGATTTGTCCAACTCGGAAATAAGAAAAACACTATGGGGTTTGATAGATTTTATCATTGCCCTTAGTGATCTGAGATAGAAATCGTGAGCTTGTTTTGTTGCTCTTCCCGTGGTGAAGAGTCGCGATTAGGTTTTCGATTTTGTTTAGTGCTACAGTGTTTGCGTGTGCGTTGGCTGTACGAGTAGTCGCTGCTGGAGTTGTTTCACCAGCGTTATTGCGAGTTGCGACTTTGTCTTTCATATATCCAGACATCATTTTGATCAAGCGTTTTGCGGCTATGAGTAAGAGTAATCCGACCCCCCCTCCTTCTAGCGCCAAACTGTGGGAACCGAAATTCACACTTGTCGATTTCCGTTAAATAAGGAAACTTAGGAAAACCCTAATTTTCCAGAGGAACCGGATCTCTGCGAAAGCCAACGACAAGTAACCAAATAAATGCGGAAAAATACGAAAAACGTAATAAAACGAATTTAAAGAAAAAGTAGATCTTATTTCGATTTNCTCCTTCTAGCGCCAAACTGTGGGAACCGAAATTCACACTTGTCGATTTCCGTTAAATAAGGAAACTTAGGAAAACCCTAATTTTCCAGAGGAACCGGATCTCTGCGAAAGCCAACGACAAGTAACCAAATAAATGCGGAAAAATACGAAAAACGTAATAAAACGAATTTAAAGAAAAAGTAGATCTTATTTCGATTTCACGTAAAAGCGTTGCGATCGTTACAAGGGTTTACAAAGGCTTTTGCCGCAGGGGCCATCAGCGAGATACAAACATAAAACCCTAGATCTAGTCGAGTCGCTGCTCGATAACGAAAGACGGAAAAAGATAGGAAAAAAGGTTTGATTGATTTCGAACTGAACCTTATGAAAGGCTGCCTACGTACCCCTTTCGAGGATCAAGTCGAACGTAGTTCAGTTGGTAGAGCTGGACCAGAGATCGAACTTCCTGGGCGAGTTCATCTAGTAATTGAGCGCCAGTCATAGAAACCGAACTTGTCGAGAAAAAGCCTAAGTTTCTAAGTGCGGAAAAATCTAAGTCTAGAAAAGTTGTAAAAGTCTCAGATGAGAGCTCTGAAATTCGTCCCTTTTCTTCTGCCCTATGCCTCTTGCTTATATACTCCCTTCCTAGGCGGTTTAGTCTTTCCATTTCACCCAGATTCGAGTTTAATGGGAATCTTCCATTTATCTCAATCTTTCTTTTTTTCCCGCGGAAATCTTCTATTTATCCTCAAACTTGACATTTATCTTCAAGTTTGACATTTATCTTCTTTCTGCGGGTAAATCGCCAAAACGTCGTCGTATCTTCGGGTTGGACTTCGTTTAAAGTCGTGAGTGGCTTTTATCGCGTTTTATGACTTTCCCAGCCGTTTTGCGATAAATCCGTTTTATGACTTTAGACGAGATCGTTTCCTGATACGATGCCATTTTTAGATAAGTTTCTCGAGTTAATCGTAAAGCTAAGAAATGTTCGATGTTTCGATTAATCGTTACCGTTTTCTACGATTTACTCGGGGTTTTATTAAAATCGCGTTTTGTACGTTTTTTACGAAAAATCTCGAATAAATCGTATAGTTTAGGCGATATTTGGTGTTTCGTTTAACCGTTGCCATTTTATACGATTTCCTCGAGTTCTTTTCGAGAAAACAAAGTTTTACGGTTTTTTTCATAAAACTCGAACGATAGGACGGATCGAGACAAAACGGGAGACATTTCGACCGTGATTCGGAATACGATCGTGTCGAAGGACGTATGCCTTAAATTAAGGATGTGGGAGATCGAGGCTCAGGATGGTCGGCTCGACGTACGGCGAGCTAGTTCAGCTTGGCTAGGTCGCCATATGGCGAATTAGGCGATAGGAACCTGTCGGGCAAAGTCAGCACCTCTTAGTTCGCGCAACGGCGATCTAGCCGGGACGGGACTAGTTCGTCCACCAGCGTTCGAACTAAGCCATCGGCGAACTAGTCGTGACTAGTTCGCGTTTTACGGCGGTTTCCGTTTTTCGCGGTTTTGTAAAACGATTCTCGAGTTTTATAAAACGATTCTCGAATTTTATAAAACGATTCTCGAGTTTTATAAAACGATCTTCGAGTTTTATAAAACGGCTTCTCGAGTTTTATAAAACGATCCTCGAGTTTTATAAAACGATCTTCGAGTTTTATAAAAAGGCTTCTCAAGTTTTATAAAACGATCTTCGAGTTTTATAAAACGGCTTCTCGAGTTTTATAAAACGATCTTTGAGTTTTATAAAACGGCTTCTCGAGTTTTATAAAACGATCTTCGAGTTTTATAAAACGGCTTCTCTAGTTTTATAAAACGATCTTCGAGTTTTATAAAACGTCTCCTCGAGTTTTATAAAACGATCCTCGAGTTTTATAAAACGATCTTCGAGTTTTATAAAACGGCTTCTCAAGTTTTATAAAACGATCTTCGAGTTTTATAAAACGGCTTCTCGAGTTTTATAAAACGATCTTCGAGTTTTATAAAACGGCTTCTCGAGTTTTATAAAACGATCTTCGAGTTTTATAAAACGGCTTCTCGAGTTTTATAAAACGATTGTCGAGTTTTATTAAATGATCTTCGAGTTTTATAAAACGGCTTCTCGAGTTTTATAAAACGATCCTCGAGTTTTATAAAACGATCTTCGGGTTTTATTAAACGGCTTCTCGAGTTTTATAAAATGATCCTCGAGTTTTATAAAACGATTCTCGTGTTTTATAAAACGATTCTTCGAGTTTTATAAAACGATTTTTAGTTTTATAAAATGATTCTTCGAGTTTTATAAAACGATTCTAGAGTTTTATAAAACGATCCTCGAGTTTTATAAAACTATCCTCGGGTTTTATAAAACAATTCTCGGGTTTTATAAAACGATCCTCGAGTTTTATAAAACGATCCTCGAGTTTTATAAAACGATTCTTTGGGTTTTATAAAACGATTCCTTTTATATTTCTGCGGGGAGTTTCGGCCGTTGATTCCATCGTACCGATTTTGACCCCAACATAACCTATGACGACTGAAATGTAAATCGTCGAGTTTCAATTTTTTCGGACGACTGAAATGTAAAAGTCAAATTTTTGAAATATTTTAGTCAAATGCAAAACTAACCTATGACGACTAAAATTTCAGTAGTCTAGATTGTTGAGAGATATTTTTGTAACTAAACTAATTCAGACGACTGCTATTTCAGTCGTCCCCAAAATCAAATATCAAAGTCAACTGCAAAAATGGGCTTTCCATTGACGAGGCGACTTACCCGGTAAGTCGTCTGGATGAACAGATCTGAAAAAAAAACTCGATTTCATACCTTAAATTGGTGAGATAACTTTCTTAGAACGCATAAGGCTTCTCCAAGCGCACAGAATCTCAAATGAAAGTGACCCACCCGTAATCGTTAATATCTTTACCTATATGACCCATAAAAATGTAGAATCAAAATCTTGGGGGTTTTTAGCTCAATGTGGAGAGAAAGTGAGAGAGATGTTTTGTTTAGTTCATAGGAATGGAGAAAGAAGAAGGGTAAATATAATTTGGAAGCATTAATAGCTTCAAATTGGTTGTTCATGGTGGTTGGGGTATTGATGACAATAGAAATCTTGTAATTACTTGAAGATTATGAGGGGGTGAGAGTAAAAATGTCATTTTCGAAGAAAAAAATTGATGGCATTTTCGTGAATTATATGAACTTGTGGGGTGAATAGGGCAAAATCAATTTCCAAAAAAAAGGAGATTACTTTTGTGTTTGACTTCAAGTCATAGGTCAAATCTGCAAAAGGCCTATATTTAATCCATAGATCATATAAATTTACTTAACGATATTCATCTACAATCATTCATTCTCTATTTTTAGGTATGCATATCACTTATAAAGCGTAAAGTAATATTAACTATAACTAAAAGTGATGATGAGAAGATTAACATGTATTTTAAGTGAGTAACAAATCAATTTTATCCAGTATATTATCTGATTTTGAGTCATGTGGAACATCAATATAAATATTTGAATAGAATGAAAGAAGTAAACTATAGGTATAAGGTTAAATATATATAAGTTCGATTATATGTGGATACCATTTGGATATTATTCGTTTGGGTTTGGATATCCAATCTCTCATACCTTGAATTTGTTCGGATATTTTTATATTTTGATTTGGTTTCAATTTTTGTTTTTGGATCAAGTTCGGGTTCATGTAAAATGTCCCCGCCTAACCCTTACGAATTCTAATCCATAACCACAATTTTCTAAATCCTAGCAATTTATTAACCTCCTCAATGAGATCAAAATGGATACTTTTTAGTTGTGAGAGGCATAATTAAATGAGCCCTTTATCTCTCTACATCTATGTCCTTGCAAACAATATCATCTCCATAAAATAAAAGCTCACTGAGAGGAAAAGAAGTTTTGTGAGACAAAGGACTTACTCCTTACCGGGGAGTTTTACTGGAAACGATTTTCCCCGATGCGGGTCCGTCAAGCTGTTTTTCTCCACCGCTCTCGGTTCCAGACCATTTTTCCAGTGGAAGTGGAGTGTGAACCGAACATGGATGGGTTTTTCCAGGTCGCAGCTTCATCGAGGGGAGAGAGGTCGCGGCGTCGTAAAGTTAAGGGAGTTGTCACCATCGACGACGATAAGGTGGAGGGGCAAGGCTCAGAGGACGTGCTCAGAGATAATCTCGCTAGCATTGCAGCCGACCACGCCCCAATCGACCTCAATGACTTGCTTAATACCGAGTCCTCCCCTCCTAAGGCTGGATCGAGCGATACCCCTGATTTTGCTGAGGCGTCCAGGATGGTTAATGAGATAGACTTTCGCTCTCATGTAATCAGACATTTATTTCATAGAGAATTTCTCCTGACTTTCAGATTTCTTTTGCAAGGTCTCCTTAAGATGAACAAAGCTTTTAGCGTGAATGAGACTAGCATGGCTAAGTTCAAAGTCGAATCGCTTGGTAAGGAGGTGGCCTGTCTGAAAGGCGAGTTGGAGAAGTCTCATCGTGAAAGCATAATCGACTGATGGTTTGGTCCACCAAGCCGTCAGGCGAGGGAAGAGGGAGATCGCTGAAGTCGTGAGGGTCCGTCAAGAAGGGATTTCTCGCGAGTACGAGGAGCTTTCGAAAAGCTACAAGGATTTTGGGGATTACCGCGATCGTCGTGGTACCGCCGGTGGGTTGTTCCACACGCAACTCCCCAAATACTCGTATGAGGCCGAGTTCAAGAGGCAAAAGATCTCGTCAATAGTAGGCAAATGGATTTCACGATTCCCTAAATCGAGGAGAGGATCTTGGAGTATTGGATTCTGATA
The DNA here is from genome assembly GCA_932364175.1 of Eruca vesicaria subsp. sativa. Lineage (NCBI taxonomy): Eukaryota > Viridiplantae > Streptophyta > Magnoliopsida > Brassicales > Brassicaceae > Eruca > Eruca vesicaria. The sequence goes on along the minus strand of CAKOAT010049933.1, from coordinate 57,352 downwards.
CCGGTCTCTCCTGATATGGTATAAGTCATGTCAGGTGCTTTTGATGATATGGATGAGGTGAACAAACCGTTGGCTCCGCTGAACGTTGACGACTATTTGTTCGGAAGACCAATGACCAAAGACTTTGTCATTGATCCTTGAAATTTTTATGTTTTCTGATTTGATGCGTGACCAAGAGTGACCGGTTTGTTTTTAGTAGTGATGGGCTTTGTGGCCGTTTATGTTTTATATTTTGGCCAAGTGTGGCCGCTTCGTAGATTATCGGGACTGACCGTCTGTGGCTTCAAATCACTTGATGTTTTTATGAACTTATGTTTTTCTTTTGGAAGAGTTGAAGTATTTCTTTTGTTCGATTAAAAGTATAGGGAAGAGTACGAGTTATCATCTCATATCTAACTCTTTTGTAGATCGTCATGTTCGTTGCTCATTTAGGGTGTGCGAAGTAATTTCATGAGCGTTTAGATGTGAACAAAAAGACATGCTTTTAGGATCTCATATCTTTCTATACTTCATGCCTTGAGACGTTAGAGACCTGTGTTCTGCGTGTTGCTTTGAATTCTTTGAATTTTTTATGAACTTATGTTTTTATTTTGGAAGAGTTGAAGTACTTCTTTTGTTCGATTAAAAGTAGAGGGAAGAGTACGAGTTATCATCTCATATCTAACTTATTTATAGATCGTCCTGTTCGTTGCTCATTTTTGGTGTGAGAAGTGAATTCACGAGCGTTTAGATGTGAACCAAAAGACATGCTTTTAGGATCTCATATCTTTCGATACTTCATGCCTTGAGACGTTTAGGGCAAGACTTAGGTTTACTCTCGGTTAAGGTTGTGCGATGACTAATTGGCTTTCATTTTGCGTGTTGCGACTTCAACCTGATTCGTACCACTATAAAGTCCGTGATATGTTCTTGGCTTGTATGACTTGTATGACTTGTATGGTCGGAATCGAGCACCCCAAAGGTGTTGACCAAAATTTTTGATTTCTTTTATATCGCGCTATTTATCCTAGTTGGATGTAAGAGAATCATTCGTAAGAAAGATTAAGTGAGTTTGTTTAGGATGGCTAGAGTGCTCGACGGGGCCTATCGTCGAACTTTTTTATTTTATACTCGCAAAAGGACTTCGAGCGTGTTTCGAAAATTTGGGCGCCGTCTCGCTTATTTTCCGGAAACATACTATGGTGGCATTTCGAGAACTTGAGATAGGTTCTCTCTCTTTGTTTTTGCAAAGTATAGGAAGTTTCGTAAAATATTATTGCCGGAAAATTTTCAAAAATATTGAGTACAAGGCAAATATTTCAGAATGAGGGAATATACTAATGTTCATATATGTACCCACTCCCCACCCCCTTTTTAGAGAGGGGGATAGTTGAACTCTTCTTTTGATGAGTTGCCTAGGTACCCCATTCGGGGATCAAACCATCTCGTAGTTGTTGATGGCTACTTTGTCGCTGATTTTGCTTACCCGTGCCATGACGGGTTTGAACCCTTTTATGAAATATCGGAGAGGCATGTCTTCCTCTTGGGATATACTCCAGAGGTTGTGTGGGAACCGAAATCCACCTACTGTCAAATAATCGTAAATATGGAAACTTCGGGAAAACCCTAAGTTTCCAGAGGAACCGGCTATCTGCAGAACCACACAATGAATATTAAGAAAATGATGAAATTTAATATTAAAACGAGAATGAATGAGATTGAAAGCAAGAAGGTTCTTATTCCGAATCTGCGTAAGAACTGGTACAACGAGAGTAGCAGAAAACTTAAGGACGAAAAACCCTAATTGAGACGCAGCTCGCTAACTTTGGTGGTGAGAGCTCCGAAAATCGTGTCCCTTGCTTCTGCCCTAGACCTCTTATTTATATACTCCTCGCCTTGGCCATTCGGTCTTTCCATTTTGCCCAGATTTGACTATATCGGAATTTTCCATTTTTCTCGATCCTTCCTTTTCTTCCGCGGAAATCTTCTATTTTTCTTCAAACCTTCCTTTTATCTTCAAACTTGACATTTGTTTTCCTTCTGCGAGTAAACCGTCAAAACGTTATCGTATCTTCGGGTTAGATTTCGTTAAGATCGCGAGATGGGTTTTTATCGCGTTTTACAACCTTCCGGGCCGTTCTGCGTTAAATCCGTTTTCCGACTTTGTACGGGATCGTTTCCTGATCTGATGCCGTTTTTAGTAAATTCATCGAGCTAATCGTAAGGTTTTACAATTTACTCGACGTTTTTATTAAAACGCGTTTTTTACGATTTACTCTGCGTTTTTATTAAAAACGCGTTTTTATGATTTAAACGAGAAATCTCGAATAAATCGTATAATTTAGGCAATGTTCGGTGTTTCGTTAACCGTTGCCGTTTTATCTGATTTCCTCGAGTTCTTTGTCGAGAAAGCGAAGTTTTACGGTTTTTATCGTAAAACACGAACGATAGGTCGGATCGAGATGGAACGGGAGACGTTTCGGCCGTGGTTCAGAACGCGACCGTGTCGAAAGACGTAAGTTTCGGATCATGGATGCGGGAGATCGAGGCTCGGGACGTCCAGGAAGTCTTTAGTTCGTCCCACGGCGAACTAGTAAGGACGGGACTAGTTCGCCCCTCGGCGAACTAAGCCGAGCTGGCTTAGTTCGCCGGTGGGCAAACTAGTCTGTACGGGACTAGTTCGTCGGTGGGCGAACTAGTCGAGATGGACTAGTTCGCCCACCGGCGAACTAAGCCAAGCTGGCTTAGTTCGCCGGTGGGCGAACTAGTTGCGACTAGTTCGCGTTTTACGGCTGTTTCGGTTTTTTGCGGTTTCGTAAAACGATTCTCGAGTTTTATAAAACGATCTTCGAGTTTTATAAAACGATCTTCGAGTTTTATAAAACGATCTTTGAGTTTTATAAAACAATCTTCGAGTTTTATAAAACGATCTTCGAGTTTTATAAAACGGCTTCTCAAGTTTTATAAAACGATCTTCGAGTTTTATAAAACGATCTTCGAGTTTTATAAAATGATCTTCGAGTTTTATAAAACGATCTTTGAGTTTTATAAAACGATCTTCGAGTTTTATAAAACGATCTTCGAGTTTTATAAAACGATCTTCGAGTTTTATAAAATGATCTTCGAGTTTTATAAAACGGCTTCTCGAGTTTTATAAAACGATTCTCGAGTTTTATAAAACGATTATGCGAGTTTTATAAAACGATTATGTGAGTTTTATAAAGCGATTCTCGAGTTTTATAAAACGATTCTGCGAGTTTTATAAAACGGCTTCTTGAGTTTTATAAAACGGCTTCTCGAGTTTTATAAAACGATCTTCGAGTTTTATAAAACGATCTTTGAGTTTTATAAAACGATCTTCGAGTTTTATAAAACAGCTTCTCGAGTTTTATAAAACGATTCTAGAGTTTTATAAAACGATTCTGCGAGTTTTATAAAACGATTCTGCGAGTTTTATAAAACGATTCTCGAGTTTTATAAAACGATTCTGCGAGTTTTATAAAACGGCTTCTGGAGTTTTATAAAACGATCTTCGAGTTTTATAAAACGACCTTTCAGTTTTATAAAACGGCTTCTCGAGTTTTATAAAACGATCTTTGAGTTATATAAAACGGCTTCTCGAGTTTTATAAAACGATCTTTGAGTTTTATAAAACGGCTTCTCGAGTTTTATAAAACGATTCTCGAGTTTTATAAAAAGATTCTCGAGTTTTATAAAAACATTCTTCGAGTTTTATAAAACGATTCTCGAGTTTTATAAAATGATCTGCGATTTTTATAAATGACTTCGAGTTTTATAAAATGACTCCTCGGGTTTTATAAAACTATTCCTTTTGTATTTTTGCGGGGGGTTTTGGCTATTAATTCCGTCGTACCGATTTTGACCCCAACAGTTAGCCCCCCAGCTCGTAAGAATCGTGGGATTCTTGCGAGTGGATTGAGCTTGTTTGGCGAGTTTGGTAGAATAAGGCGGAACTTTAATGGCCAAAAGTCCCAGGGTGAATAGTAAAATTCTTCCCTATAAGTATATGGAGTGAGTTTTTCAAGTTTTTCACTCACTCTTCCATAACTTGCCTAAGCTTTAGGAAGGCTTCTCTCTACCTTTTCCTTTGGATCCTTTTTCTTTCGACTATCCAATATGTCTTCCGGATGGAAAGTCTCAGATTATGCTCATGCATCAATCTTTGATCCCGAGCCGGTCTTTCAACGTTTCTTTACGACCAAGGAAGAGTTTGCAGACTACTATTTAGCCGTGAGCGCCGCGGAGGTACCGCCTTCGAATTTCCGGGTTCCGAAGAAAGAAAAACCTCGGAAGAAAACAGTTGGCATGAGCACGAGCACTGTTGGATCTCTCAGATATTTGAGAAATATCTATGCGATTCCTGAGTTGGTTCAGTTTCGCATCCCTGTCCAGGGTCAGGGTGCCGAGGATCCGCCTCCGGGTTATTTTACGTGCTACGAAGCCTTTCTGTTGACCTGGCAGCTATGGTTCCCTATTCCTCGAGCCATTTTCGAATTCTTGGATAGGTTTGGAGTACCATTCGGCCAACTACGCCCTAGTGGCTTACAACACCTTGTCGGGATTCTGGTGTTGTGATACGAACGCGGAATGTCCCTTGATGCGGATTATCTTTCGTCTATGTTGACATTCAAGGGAAGAAAGGACGGTTTTTACTTAGCCCCCGGTGGGACATGACGGTTATTGGCGGGCTTGCCTCGAATGATCACGATTGGACTTACCGATTCTTTTATGTCAAAATCGACAGCGCATCGGTGGAGGAGAGTTGTATTCCTTTGATTAGGGCTGCGTGGGCGACAAACGGTATTCCATTGACGTGATACCCATATCCATATAGATATAGGTTTTAACTTTTTCGTTTGTTTCGCAGTGCCTGCCCTCCCGATGCCGATGCTTGAGGATTTTCCGGAGGTTATGAATCTTCTACGTGGCGGCCCACTTCATTGGGGGTATTTTTCTCCGAAAAGGATCCATCGTGCCGTCGCCTATTATTCGTCCGGTTTTTCTCGTGACGGTCATGCTGATTTTAAGGCGGGAGATGATGCGGATGAGAGGGAAAGGTCTAGATCTCCGCAGGATAGAGAAGTTCCAATCGATCGCGGTCGGGCATCTGACAAAGATATCAATATTGAAGATCTTATCGACTTTTCGCCCTCCGAATTTGATCCGGCCGAGACGTCATCCCGAGGACCAGCTGACACACCGTTTGCGAAAGCGTCGAGGCTTTTCAACAAGGTTTGCCTATTCTTTATTATTATGTATATATGTTTTTATGAAGGATGTTTGTTCCGTTTTTCAGGGTCTTCGCTTTATGAGCGAAGCGGTGAGCGCGAATAGTGCGGAACTTCGCAGGGCCGAATCTAGGGTTGCAGCAGCAGAGGCGGAGGCTGTTCGTATCAGAAGGGAGATCGATGCCAGTTTATCTCGTTCCCAGGATTTGGCTGCAACGGAGGCTGCTCGTGTGAGGGAAGAGTATGAAGCTGAATCTCGTCGAAACCTAGAACTCTCTGACACGATGGCTCGCCACGCTCGTAGGGCAGGCAAAAGAGAGGTTGCTGCGGAGTTGATCGCTCGGCGTGAGCGGTTCGTGCCTCTTTATGCGGAATTCAAAGATGCGTAAAGAGCGAATGGCGATTTCCGCGAGTGTCGGGGCGTAGTTGGGGGTTTGCATCTTACCCAAGAATCAGACTTTTCGTATGAGGCTGCGATTACGAAGCAGAAGACGCGTCTAGCTAAGAGAGAGAAGAAGAAGAATGAATCCGCCAATCCTGGGAAGCATATGTGGGATCAGTGGAACACTATTATGGTGTCGCCGGATTCCGTCGAAGTTGGACCTGGGATCTCGGACGTGGATGGTGAAGACGATCAGTCTGCGTTTGATGACTTCAATGTGTGATGTTCTTAGTTTTTTGATTTTGTTGTTGTTTTTCCGGGACTGGCCGTTGGTGGCTTTGAATCCCTACCGCTGGGCGGTATGTACTTGGATTCTTTTAATAAGACAATATTTTCTAAGTATGAAATTCGTGTTTTGCGTTAGATGTAGAGGGAAGAATATGAGTTGTCATCTCGTATCTAACTCTTTGGTGTAAATCGTCCGATTCGTTAACTCGGGAGATTTCGATTTTCGCGAGTGTTTAGATGTGGGCGAAGAGACATGCCTTTAGGATCTCGATTCGTGCCTTGAGACGTTAGCGACCAGTGTGCTGGGTTTAGGGCAAGACCTAGGTTTACTTTCGGATTGGGGCTGTGCGATGACAAGTCGGCTTTCGTTTTGCCCGATGCGATTTTAACCTGACTCCATACCGATTTAGAATCCGCGATAGGTTCTCGGCTTATACGATTTGTATGGTTGGAATCGAGCATCTCACCGGGAACAATTTCTAAGTTGCCCGGAAGTGCTGACCAAAAATTTGGATTTCTTTTATAGCGCGCTATTTTATCCTCGTCGGATGTATGCGGACCGATAGGTCGGTGCGTTTGTTTAGGACGGCTAGCGTGCTCAACGGGGCCAATCGCCGAGTGTTCGTGTTTTTATAGTCGCGGACGGACTTGCGGAAATATTTTTCTTTGAGAGTTTAGGCGACGTCTCGCCAGTTCTTTCCGAAAATATTTTGATATGCAAGTTTTTTAGAAAGACGATTAGATAGGTTTTATTGCGGAAGCGATTTTCCGGATTTGCGAGTTCTGATAGTAGCGGAGATATTCTAACTTTGTCTTTATTAAAAATTTCGAAAATTTTTCGATTACAAAGCTAAAATGAATTTTGTAAAAAAATTTGGGAGTATACGAGTACTCGTATACTCACCCACTCCCCCCCCCCCCCCCCGGTTTTGGAAAGGGGGATAGCTGAACTCGTCTTTAGGCGAGCTGCCTATGTATTCCTTTCGGAAATCAAGCCATCTCGTAGTTCTGATTGTTTGCGCGAGTGTGCTTACTCGGCCGTTGCTTGCTTCGGGTCGTCTTCTGCGGGCGGTGGCGTGACCTTTTCCCGTTTTGGTTTCACGATTGCTACCGCCAATTGCCTCAGCTTATGCTCGGCCAGGAAGCAAGATCGCGATTGTCTTTGGCATCCCCAAATTACTGCGACTCCCGTAGGCGTCGGGAATTTGATGCCTAAGTGATACGTGGACAGAACCGCCTTCATGGAATTTATCCAAGGCGTGCCCATGATTACATTGTAGATGGCTGGGAAATCGACTACCGCGAAGTTAACGATTTTCGTCACTTCTTTTGTGGCAACCGGTAGTCGGATTGATCCCAGGGTCATTGACGTCTCGCCGGAGAAACTAGTCAGCGGTTTTGGAATCGGCTCGACTTCCGAGAGATCGATTCCCATGCGTGCTAGCGTATTGCGGAACATTACATTGACAGTACTTCCGGTATCGACCAAGATCCGAGCAACTTCCAAATTGCTTATTACTAAGTCGATGACGAGAGGATCAGCGTGAGGTTGGTCGATTCTGCCGGTTTCAGCGTCGTCGAATGAGATCACTCCTTTCGCAGAGTCATCCGTCGGCACCTTCCAACTCAAGCCGGTTTCGGCTTTGCGTTGGTAGGATTTTATAGACGAGATGGTGTCGTTGTAGTATTGCGATTCGCCGATAATCATGTTGATTTTTCGGCGATTAGCGTCGTTACCCTTCTCGTCTTGTCTTCGTCCGCGCTTTTTCGCCTGATTCGTTTCCCTGAGGCGGAGTTTCTGCTCGCGCGTTCATGTCGTTCTTCGGAAGGCGATCCGAATCACGGATGAGATCCTTGACACTAGATATCTCGGAAAGTTCTCCCGCGACCAATTTTGCGGCATGTCTGGCGCCGAGAACTTTGCAGTTCAAGGTGGAATGCCCGCGGGTTTGGTGGAGATCGCATAAAGAACTCTCGTCGTAATTCAAATTTCTCGTCCACGTGTTACCCGTAGTTCGCCGTTGCTCTGAACCGGAGTTGATGGCGTAGTTATGCGCCCCTTGGAGATCATGTCCCTCGTGATGGACGAATTTGTCGTTACGAGAGTTCCTCTTTTTCTGCTTCTGCTCGGACGCAGTATCCTTCGCGGATGTTTTCGTCGGCTTATGCTTCTCAGACAGGATTTTGGTCTCCTCTTCGATGGTTATGAAGTCAGTGGCCTTATGGAGCGCATCCTGGATCATCCTCGGTTTCTCGAGAGTTATCCACTTGCGGAATTTCGATTTATACCAGAGGGATTTCCTTAACGCGTCGATGGCGGCTTTGTCGCTGATTCCGCTAACCCTAGCCATGACGAGTTTGAATCTGCTCATGAAATCGCGGAGAGATTCGTCCTCCTTCTGCACCAAGCTCCAGAGGTCGGCGTCGGAGGTTTCCGGGTTAATGAACATCGAATAATGCTTCAGGAATTCCGAAGCCAGTCGACGGAAACTTCCGATCGAATTTTTCTTAAGTTTGGCGAACCATTCGAGCGCGGCTCCTTCTAGGTTTTCGACGAAGAGGCGGCAGTAGCCTGCGTCTTTTTCGTGGTCCTTGAGCTTGGCTCTTCCCATGGTGATTTGGAATGCTTGTAGGTGCAATTTGGGATCGGATGTCCCGTCGTAAGTCGGCACCTTAAGTTTTCCGGGATCGGGCAGTTTGATCTCAGTGATGTGGGCCGTGAAGGGCGTTTTCCGAGACTCGTACAGTAGCCGATCAATCTCGGGTGCGGTGCTGGTAGCGTGGTGAATCTGAGATTTCACCGCTTTTACCGCTGCGGCAGTTTTGGTGATATATTCGCGGAGATCGCGAATCTCGGTCAGACCGCCAGCAGTTTTCCGACCTTGTCGGCGTTTGCTGCGAGTGACCGGAGATCGCTCCTCGGCGGTTTTTGCGTATCGCGCGAAATCGAGTTCCCCTTCGTCTCCAGTAAAAGAACGTTCGAGAGAAGACTCCGGCAGAGGACTTCGAGTCTTTCTTCTCCTAGGATGGACGTCAGCGTCTTTTTCCGATGAATCGGCCTGGCCGCTCGTCTCCAGGTTAACCCTTTCGATGCCGTCGCCCTCGGTCTCCTGTTCATGAGTAGGAGGTTTCTCCGATTCGTTCAGCGTCGCGTTAGGATTATCTTTTCCGGAATCCTTTTCCGGTAAGTTAACCTGCTCGGTTCTGGGACGATCCGTAGGAGCGCCAAACTCGAGCCTCCTTCCACGGATCTTAGTAGTTCCGCGGGGGCGAATTGCTTGGGTTTTCGCGGTTAGGGTTTCTACTCGTTTCGCGAGCGAACCAATGAGCTTTTCCTGATCTTCCAATTTTTTGTTAAACTCGGAAAGCATCTTTTCGAGGGTCTCGGCGTTAGCGTTTGTAGCGATGGCCGCAGACGCTCCTTGTGGTGGTGTTGTTTCAACGTTATCGCGTTCGTTGCGAGCTTGGCTGTCACCGGTCATCGTTTCTTCGTTGGACATGTTGCGGCTTTGGTGTAAGATAGATACGACCCCCCCTCCTTCTAGCGCCAAACTGTGGGAACCGAAATCCACCTACTGTCAAATAATCGTAAATAAGGAAACTTCGCGAAAGCCCTAAGTTTCCAGAGGAACCGGCTATCTGCAGAACCGCACAACGAATATTAAGAAAACGATGAACTTTAAAATTAAAACGAGAATGAATGAGATTGAAAGCAAGAAGGTTCTTATTCCGAATCTGCGTAAGAACTGGTACAACACGAGTAGCCGAAAACTTAAGGACGAAAACCCCTAATTGAGACGTAGCTCGCTAACAGAAAACGGAAATATTCCTAAATGCTAATTTTGGTGGTGAGAGCTCTGAAAATCGTGTCCCTTGCTTCTGCCCTAGACCTCTTATTTATATACTCCTCGCCTTGGCCATTCGGTCTTTCCATTTCGCCCAGATTTGACTATATCGGGAATTTTCCATTTTTCTCGTTCCTTCCTTTTCTTCCGCGGAAATCTTCTATTTTTCTTCAAACCTTCCTTTTATCTTCAAACTTGACATTTATTTTCCTTCTGCGAGTAAACCGTCAAAACGTTATTATCGTATCTTCGGGTTAGATTCCGTTAAGATCGCGAGATGGGGTTTTATCGCGTTTTAGGACCTTCCGGGCCGTTCTGCGATAAATCCGTTTTCCGACTTTGTACGGGATCGTTTCCTGATCTGATGCCGTTTTTAGTAATTTCCTCGAGCTAATCGTAAGGTTTTACGATTTACTCGACGTTTTTATTAAAAACGCGTTTTTTACGATTTACACGGCGTTTTTATTAAAAACGCGTTTTTTATGATTTCAACGAGAAATCTCGAATAAATCGTATAGTTTAGGCAATGTTCTGTGTTTCATTTAACCGTTGCCGTTTTATACGATTTCCTCGAGTTCTTTGTCGAGAAAGCGAAGTTTTACGGTTTTTATCATAAAACTCGAACGATAGGTCGGATCGAGATGGAATGGGAGACGTTTTGGCCGTGGTTCAGAACGCGACCGTGTCGAAAGACGTAAGTTTCGGATCGGGGATGCGGGAGATCGAGGCTCGGGACGTCCAGGAAGTCTTTAGTTTGTCCAACGGCGAACTAAGCCGGCCGGCTTATTTCGCCGGTGGGGGAACTAGTCGGGACGGGACTAGTTCGCCGGTGGGCGAACTAGTTGAGATGGACTAGTTCGCGTTTTACGGCTGTTTCAGTTTTTTTGCGGTTTCGTAAAACGATTCTCGAGTTTTATAAAACGATCTTCGAGTTTTATAAAACGATCTTCGAGTTTTATAAAACGATCTTCGAGTTTTATAAAACGATCTTCGAGTTTTATAAAACGATCTTCGAGTTTTATAAAACGGCTTCTCGAGTTTTATAAAACGATTCTCGAGTTTTATAAAACGATTCTGAAAGTTTTATAAAACGATTCTCGAGTTTTATAAAACGATTCTGCTAGTTTTATAAAACGGCTTCTCGAGTTTTATAAAACGATCTTCGAGTTTTATAAAACGATCTTCGAGTTTTATAAAACGATCTTCGAGTTTTATAAAACGGCTTCTTGAGTTTTATAAAACGATTCTCGAGTTTTATAAAACGATTCTGCGAGTTTTGTAAAACGATTCTCGAGTTTTATAAAACGATTCTGCGAGTTTTATAAAATGGCTTCTCGAGTTTTATAAAATGATCTTCGAGTTTTATAAAACGACCTTTGAGTTTTATAAAACGGCTTCTCGAGTTTTATGAAACGATCTTTGAGTTTTATAAAACGGCTTTTCGAGTTTTATAAAACGATCTTTGAGTTTTATAAAACGGCTTCTCGAGTTTTGTAAAACGATTCTCGAGTTTTATAAAACGATTCTTCGAGTTTTATAAAACGATTCTCGAGTTTTATAAAACGATCTGCGAGTTTTATAAATGACTTCGAGTTTTATAAAACGACTCCTCGGGTTTTATAAAACTATTCCTTTTGTATTTTTGCGGGGAGTTTTGGCTATTAATTCCGTCGTACTGACTTTGACCCCAACAGGTTGGCGTCCGAGGTTTCACAATCTATGAACAACAAATATTATTATAGAAATTTCGATGGTAGTTGGAGGAATTTTAATCTTTCTGGGATCCGACACCTTAGTATTTGTGATTCGGACACTGAAGGGAGTTTTGCGAGCTTCTTCGAGCAGGCGATTAATTTCTGGTGCAGCGCTAGTTGCGTGATGGATTTGAGATTTAACGGCTTTAAATTCTCCCGCCGTTTTCATGAGATCACTGCGGTGGCCGCGGATCTTGGAGTCGTCGCAAGCGTTTTTCCGAGCTTGTCGGCGTTTGCTGCGAGTTTTACGAGTTTGCTCATAGGCTAATTTTTCCTGCTCTTCCCAGTAAAGAGTTTTCTCTTCTTCAGTCATGGGTTTATCCAGCAAATCTTCACAAGCCGAGCGGCTTCCTGTACGTCGTGGGTGGACTTCTGCATTTTCGTCCGAAGTTTCGAACGAGTTGCTGGAGTCCACATTGACACGCTCGATTTCTCCATCTTCGACGTCCTCCTCCAAAGGTGGAAGGTCACTCGGATTTTTTTCCGTGCTTGGTCTGGAGTAGTCTTGTCTGTATTTTGTTCAGACATTGTTTCATGTACGCTCCCAGAGCGTTCCGCAGGAGTTGCAAAATCGAGCCTCCTTCCCCGGATTCTAGTGGCTCCGCGGGGAAAGGTAACTCGGGTTCCCTGACTTACGGTTTCCGAATGTTTTGAGAGAGTCTCCATGAGTTTTTCCTGATCTTCTGTTCGCTTTTCATAAGCGGCAATCAGTTTCTTCATCTCCTCGACTGCAGCAGCGTTTGTCGGAACGTTTGCCGGAGTGACAGAAGTCGCAGGAGTGCTATCAACGTTGTCGTGGTCTGCATCATCACGAGGTTGTTGGTTGTTGATATCGTCAACATTCTTGCTTGATTTGGCCTGAGAAAGATTGATCCATATATCCCCTTCCTTCTAGCGCTAAACTGTGGGAACCGAGATTCACACTGTCGAATTAGGAAAGCAAAGTAAACCCTACTTTTCCAGAGATCTCTGGATAATCTGTTTAAGCAGTTAGCCAAGCAATAAAACAATCAGAACATACAACATAACAAAGTAAATAAGAAGCGAAAGATAAACAACAAGAAGCGAAAGAGATCTTATTGAGATTTGAATGTGTGAGCGTTTTACAACAGGTAAAGCCTCAACAGCTAGAGCCGTCGACGAGTTTCCTAGTTCTAAACTTTGAGACTTGAAAGACATAGTTGAGACGCAGCTCAAAAACAGACATAGTATTGCTTTGGGTGCTAGAATTTTTCTTTTTTGCACCTTCATCCTCGAGTTCCTTATAAACTCCCTTGGAGGTGGTTTACCTCTTCCCGATTTTTCCCTCGGCCGAATCTATCTCTTCTGGATATTTTCCATTTTCCTCCGATCTTTGTGTTTATATTTTTGAAGTTTAACATTTATCTTCTCATGAAAAAAAAGGAATAGACCGTCATACCGGATGAGCTCGATTTCCAATAAGTCGTAAGTGGGCTGTTGGTCTCGTTTAAGATTTTCTCGAACTGTTTTTGAACTTGAGCGTTTTTGCGATTTCTAGAAAGAACGCTTCCGAAACGACGTCGATCCTTAAGGAAATCCTAATTTCTCGTATAAGGGGGACAACTTAAGGTGATTAGTGAACCATTGTCTTTTTATACGATCTTTTTTGGATTTTGAAAAAGAAAACGTGTTTTTATGATTTTTGTCGTAAAGTTTGGACGGTAACTCTGATCGAGACAAAACAAGAGACAGTTCTATAGAGGATCAGAAAGGAAGCTTTCGTGATCAGACGAATCAGACTCGGGTTCATTTAATTGATCCACTTCGCCTGTTAGACGAGATGGATGGATCCACCTCACCGAAAAGCTAAAGCGGAATTCATTGTTGAGCCACTTTGCCCGTTAGGCGAGGTGAATCAATCCATCTTGCCGAACGGGCAAATTGGAGTTTTGTTTATGACTCGGTGTCTTGTTTTGGATCTTTGAATCGTTTGCCAAGAGATCGCATCATCTTCCTTAATTTTTTCCGAAGTGTTTAGTGATTTCGTGTTATCGAGAAGTTGCTAAGTTTTTCTCGTAAAACATTTCTCGAGAACTTTAAGGCGTTTATTTCGTCGTCACCAATTTTGATCCCAACAGCTGACTTATGAGAGGCTGTTAAGGCTGAGTTATACTTAATCAGCCATAACTAGCTCGATTAACGATAAACTTAACTTAATTACAACTGACTTATTAGTGAAAGATTAATTACTAGAATATCATACTTTTGACGGCTGATTTATTTGACGATACAGCTGACTTATGGTTTTCCATCCTAATTACGGCTGATTAATTACTAAAATAGTATTCATGTATCAGCTGACTTACGTTGTACTTGATGGTTGATTTATTTAGGCTGAGTTATGTATTCGTTTGGCGGTTGACTAACAAATTTTCCATGTCATTCGCCATATCATCAACCTGGATTTTCCATGTCATTAATAATGTTACAACAATAAAATAAGGCTTTATGTTACAGATGCAGTGTCCTATTCTTCATTCTTCATCTTCTTTATCTATCTTCTTCATAATTCTCTGAGACATTATGGATCTGGTAATTATTGTTTTTGGGAACTGGGTCTAAAATAACATAGATTTTAAAAAATTGGAAATATGAGACAAATCTATTGCAGTTGTCGTTTTGATGATGGTCTGTTAGAGAAGAATCTTCCTCTCCTCCAATGTCATGTATGGTGGTCCGACATTCTACTGCTTCTTTTCCTATTGGGCTCGCCTTCTTGCAGAAGAAGAAAGAGTGAGAGAGAGTGAGATGAAGAAGCTAAGTCTCGTAAATTGTAAGAAAATGAGAGAGTTGAACCAAAAAAAAATAAGAAAAAGGAGAGAAGACTAAGAAGATGATGAATTTGAAAGCTGATTTTATATGTTTGATGACTAAGACGGTGCATCATCTGAATATGATAACTTTAGTTCATATATCGAGTCTCCAACACATACATTATGGCTGAATTATGCATATATTATGGCTGAGTTATGCATACGTTACGGCTAAGTTATGCATACGGTTGATTTTAACTCTAAACTATAAACCTAAAATCTAAACCTAAACTTTAAATAATAAAAAATATTAGATCTAATGTTCAAAAGATAAAGTTTATCATTTTTATAACTTTATAGTTCTATAGTTTAGGGTCTGAGGTTCAAAGTTAAGAAAATATTAAAGTTTGAATATAGGGTTCAGAGTTGAATGAATGATTTTGTTCCCGCTCAAAATACGAAACGTCATGAAACAAATTACACTTGACGGCTAACTTATAGTAAAGTTACGGCTGAGTCATGCATATGTTACGGCTGAGTTATGATTACGTTACGGATGAGTTTAACTCTAAACTCTAAACCTAAATCTTAAACTTTAAAATAATAAAAAATATTAGATTTAATGTTCAAAAGATACACTTTATAATTTTTATAACTTTATAGTTTTATAGTTTAGGCTTTAAGGTTCAAATTTAAGAAGTTAATATTGTGTTTAGTGTTGAAAGAATGATTTGTTTCCACCCAAAATACGAAATGTCGCGAAAAAATTACACTTGACGGCTTTTTTATAGGAACGTTATGCTGACTTATACCATTCAGATACGTTAAGGCTGAGTTATGCATAAGTTACGGCTGAGTTATGCAAACATTACGGCTGAGTTATAATCAAATTACGGCTGAGTTATACCATTCAGATACGTTACGACTGAGTTATGCATACTTTACAAATGAGTTATGCATATGTTACTGTTGAGTTATAATCAAATTATGGCTGCGTTATGCATACGTTATGGCTCAGTTGTGGTTATAATACAACTTTGTTACAATCAAATGCTGAGTTATGGTTACAATATGACTTTGTTATAACAAAGTCGACCCAAAAAGGTTCTAACAGACTCAATATTCATCATCCAAACTTAAATTGAATTAAAAAACCAAAAGAGAAACTAAAAAGACGAGTCTACAGATTAGGAATCAAGAGACAAATTAGTCGCATAAACAACACAGATCTAAAAAAATCAAAAATCTAAGACAGATCTACTGAAGTGGTTGACGTCTTCGATGGTGGTCGGTTAGAGAAGAAGATTTCTCTCATCCAGTGTCATGTATGGTGATCCAATATCCTACTGCTCCCTGTCTCATCGGATTCGTCTTTTTGCTGAAGAAGAAAGAGCTAAAGAAAGAAAGATGAAGAGGCTAAGTCACATCAATTATAAGGAAGGGAGAGAATGATTGTTGGCCTTTAGATTTCATTTAATGAATGGCCATAAATTGTGATACTTGAAAAAGAAAGATTAACTAATGAAAAAGAAGGGTGAGGATAGACAAAAAAATATTTTTGAACCATTAGATTAAAATCAGTCAATGGTGATAAAAAAAATAATATAAATTGTAATTTTAGTTCTTTTCAATTTATTTTTAAAATTGCCTAAATTTAAAAAATGTATTTAAGTGTTTAAAACAAAATTTAAAATGTAACTTAAAAATTAAAGATTAATTTTTGTAAAAATGATTAAAATTTGAGTTTAACTCGAAACTATAAACCTAAACTCTAAACCTTAAACGTTATATAATAAAAAATATCAGATTTAATTTTCAAAGATAAAATTTATAATTTTTATAACTTTATAATTCTATAGTTTATGATTTGAGGTTTAGATTTAAGTAAATATTAAAGTTAAAGTTTTGTAAATAAGAATTGTATAAGTGATTGTAACATATATCTCAAGATTAAGTTAAAGTCACAACTTGAAAATTCAAGAAACTATACACATTCAGTTGATTTATAGTCACTTGATATTGATAAGATAATCTTCATATAATTTTTTAAAGTACTTGAATTCAATTTTCCGTTTTAGGGTATGTTTGAGGTATGACTGAGTTATATAAACGATACGACTGAGTTATCTAAACGGCACGGCTGAGTTATATAACTATTTTCTGATTTTAGGGTATGTTTGAGGTATGGCTGAGTTATATAAACGACACGGATGAGATATATAAATGACGTCGCTGAGTTATATTAACATTTTTCTGATTTTAGGGTATGTTTGAGGTATGACTGAATTATATAAATGACATGGATGAGTTGTGTAAACAAAACATAACTCAAATACAAAATACACAGTTGAGTTATGTTTCTATAGAAAACAAAAAAATACAGGTTTTCTGCACCATTCCGTTGATAACTCCTCCATGTCTCCAAACTTCATTGAACTCCTCTGTATCGTCTCTGCTGAATCCGACTCCTCCAATCTCTTCTTGTTCAATCTTCTCTTGACCTAAGATCTGGAAAAAAATAGATTATCTAAATCGGGGTATCAAAGCACAAACAAACTTAAATGAATACACTCCATATTTCTAATTTGGGTGTTTTTTAGAATGTATTTTTCTTTTCTCCTTGGAACAAACACTTCTTATAGCTAGGTTTTTCGGAAATTGGCAGGAAGTAACTCAGCCATAACATAAATAAAACTCAGCCAAAAAATCGAAAAACTCAACAGAGAAGATGATTTCAGACGATTGCAGCGAATAAGATTTCGTAGAAACGCTTGCGAAGAAGATGATTTCAGTGAAAACGTTATCGGAGATGACACTTCAAGAATTTCAGAAGATAAACAACAATGTCGACTCAAAAGATTAGGGATTAAGCGATGAAGGAAGAAACTTTTGATTTTTCTTTTCAACACAGAATATTTAGTTAGAAAGATTAATTGTCTACGTTCTTTTTTATCACAATAATTACAATTATTAGTGACGTGGATATAACAATTAGTGACATGGATTTGTTAATTAAAAACAATCTTAATGAAAAAATAACTTAAAATTGTAATTATCATTTAATAGGAATCTCCAAACATTCTAGTAATTTTTAAAAGATATATATAATTTTAGTAATATCACAATTTTTCTATAACATTTTAGCAATTTTCTCTTTTAGAAATTCCGTCTGGCACAAAACTAAGAATCAGTGCTGCTAAATCATATCCATATAATCTGCATAAAAAGATACCTATGACTTGAATGTAGTAGTTGAGGTTAAGGATTAAGCGTAGAAATTTTAACAATCTGCTATCTTGGTCATGCACTCACCACAAAAGATTATTGGAAACATTTTATGCAGATTTTTTAAAGTTATTAAAATATGGTATATCCTCTTTTTTCATGAGTGGTTGGCACTCTTGAACTTAGCCTTTTTCACATTTGTGTTTTGTCTTATTCCCTCTTCTCTTCTTTCGCTTTGCTCCACAAAAAAGAAAGAAAAAAGAAAAACATTACTACTTAGTTTGAGGCAGAAGATACAGAGAAGAATTAAGTGTAACGAATCTATTGTTGGTGACGATCAGTTACAACTTTCTGTGTTCTTACAGAAGATGACAACAATAGCAGGAGGATCATTTGGAGCTACCAGCTCTCGGATCTCTATACTCACCCCAACTCTTTCATCCGCTTCTTTGTTTCCACCTTTAACATTGGTCTGTATTGTCTTGATTCGCTTGGAATTTTGTATCTCATTTGAGTATATTGAGTTGACACAGATTCTGTCTTGTATCTTTTGCAGAATCAACTAGGTAACAAAAAGGATAGTCAATTGCGTTGTGCCTTGCAAGAGTCTTCCACTTCTGCTGGTAATTTGTGAAACAGAATGTTTGGATGGTGGAGCTATCGACAACAGAGGAAACTAACATTCTTGTTATCTTATAGTTGCTACTGAGAAGAAGAAAGAAAAAGAAGGCTCAACAGTTGACGTTCCAGCAAAAAAACCAAAACCAGCAGCTGCGAAGGCAGCCGTGGCGAAACCACTGAGAGAGATGATGGAAGAAGACGTGATTCCTCCGTTAAAAGCCATTCTTGAAGCTCAACATGATATATCTGAGATTGATTTATCTTTCCAAGACGATAAGGTTTCTTGATTCTAAAACACTCAAGACAATATATCATCATCTAACTTAACAGCTTGTTTGATTATAGCTGGAGGGTTTTTTGTTCAAGAAAGGTATTCAATATTCCTTCTGGGCCTTCTTCCCCAGTGGGAATCTCACAGGTATATATATAATCATTTGATTCAGATACTTTGTTGCTGCAAATTCACATGTCCTTTTTTGTTTTTGTTTCTTGAAATAGGAGCAAAGGGATTTTCAATCTCCTCATACGGGTCAGGTCCTAGCACAGTGGAGCCATTTCTTGTCGATGAGAGGAAACCAACTGCAAACCACGTTGTGTTTTGGGTCGAGAAGCGTCTCGCTGCACAAGGGATTATTCCTGTTTGGAACCAATAATGTTCGGAACTTTAAGACCATATGTAAAGGACATGACTAAGGTTTTTTATTCACTTGTTTATAATAAAGAGAAATTACTTCTATCGACTCTAATTAAACATTAAATTACTAGACTAACTCTTATAACTAGGGGTGGGCATTTTACGTGATACCCGGACTCGTAACCAAATCGGACCTGTAATATCCGAACCAAAATCCAAACCGAAGTAACAAAATATCCGAATGAGTATTGAGTTAGGAGAGATTGGATATCCAAATCCGAACAGGGAATATCTGAACCCGAATGGATATCCGAAGATAACCGAACATATGTATATATATACATATTTTATTCCTAGTTTAATTATTTAATTTGATTCAAAATATTATATTGATGTTGTATATGGCTTAATACTAGAGAATATATATATATATATATATATATAATTATAAAAAATGATTTACTATTCATTTTAAATACATGTTAAGTATGACAACCGTAGAAGTAAAAGGAAGCTCTCTGTTCCCCTAATGGCGACAGTACGGTCAAGCTGTACGGCTCCTCTGTGCTGGCCTCTTTTGGCCTGAAATCAACAGATCCAGAAAACCTCTGTCCTACTGATTCTCCCTCACCATTCTTTGTCTCCAGTTAATGAAGGTTTTGACATAGATCTGGGAACGTTTAGTCATCAAAACCCTTGACAGCTTCTTCCCACTCCACCTTACCTCCATGGAAGAACAGCAGATCTAACCCCTCTTAAGCTTCTTTACACTCTTGAAATAGCACAGAAATTTTACCAACTCCATAATCCCTGATATCTACTCTCCTTGTCTAGGTCCAAGCTCCTAGAAAGGAAGACTTGGTCTGTGGTTTTCTTTGGTCTCTCACCTCCATCTTTGGTTCAAAAATTCCCCTGTTTTTTCACCCTTGCTGTTTTTACATTGCTATCTACTTAAGGCCCAAGCCTCCATGGAATCTCTTCACAAGAACAAGAAGATGAAGAGGACGACCTGGTCATCCTGCTGAACGTAGACAACTCCGAGCTGATCTCACAGTTCAAACTCAGCCTCGTCGGACGAATCTTCAATACTGAAAGGCATAGCGTCGAGGATCTCATCTCTCTACTCCCACGTCCTAATATATGGGATCTGGAGGGAAGAGTTAGAGGCCTGGATCTGGGAACCCACAGGTTCCAGTTTGACTTTGATTCGGAGACTGATCTTGTTAAGTGCTGAGAAAGAGACCTTGCGACTTCAACAAATTGGGAATCTCTCTTGAGCGTTGGATCCCACATGTTGGTGATACTTTCCCCAACACCATGACTTTCTGGATTAGTGTCACTGGTATAACAACCCACTTCTGGATGGAAGAGATCTTTGACTCTTTGGGAGGAAGACTAGGCAATGTGGGGCTTATTGAAGCTAGAGCTGCGAAAGTACAAGTTGAAATTAACATGGAGCGTCCCCTGAAATTTGCTCTCTGTGCTCAGTTACCCTTAGGTGAGATTGTTCCGGTTAAACTAGTCTATTCTAACCTCCATCGCTACTGCAGGCATTGTCGTCTGGTTTCCCATGAGATTGAGTCTTGCCCACAACTCTCTGAAGCTGAAAGAAGAGAGAAAAGATCAAGCGCACATGAAGAAAAAGACACTGCGATCTCCAACAGATTTGAAGTTCAGAAAATGGGAGAGAATTCTAAACGCTCTCTACCTCAATTTTTCAGGGATAGACTCGGTGGAGAGGACACTCATAGGGACACCTGAGATAGTGTTTGGAAACGCATTGACTCAGTATGATCCATGAGATGACCCTCGCCAATCAACCCGATATGATTACCGCCATGAGAGGAAGCCTAGCAAGCGAGAAAGAGCCCAACCTATCTGTGATTCTTATAATAAAAGAAGATATGATAAGCCTTTCTTCCCAAGTAAACAAAGAGAGTCATGCCACAGAGACAAGGACAAAGGAAAAGGGAGAGAAGCATCACCTCCCAAGAATGATACTCGAGACATGGCCAAGAAGACTGCTCATAGCCCTAAGCTTCCTGTTGCAGCTTCCCCTCAGCGATTAGTGTTGAACCCCACGGCTTTACCAGCAAGGCAAGCCACTCTTTCCCCGGAACATACCAGAGAGAAACTTTTCAGGCTTAATCTACAAAAGAAAACTTCCTCAAACCTAAAACTCAAAGGAAAATATCAGATTTAGACGAGGTTTCAGATGAAGGGAGCTCTGCTAGGAAAAGCTTAAACTTTGAAGCCCCTTCAGACCCACCTTTTGTCAATCTTCTTGCGACCTCGATTCAAACTTCTCAAATCAAAGAAACTCCAAAGAGCTGGTACAAGATGACTGTAGATGAGGATGAAAATAGGGGTGAGGAAGACATGAAGATGCAAGAATCCTTACAGGCTCCAATAATCTCAAAAATAATGGCTTACCTCAGAATGAAAGAATTCTTGAAGAAGAAGATTGGTTGGATTATGGCCATGATTTTGGTGATGCAGAGGGTAATGATTTTGGAGAGGAAGATGGTGACTTGATGGAGAAGGATGATTTACTTGGCTTGGATTTTTCAAGGAGCTGGTGCTCCTTTGACAAAATAACATCTTGAAGAAATTTACCACTGTTTCTCACCTAGATTTTTATTTTTATCGGAGACAAAAAACAATCGCTCTTTTTTTGCAAGATGTGCAAACTTCTTTTCGTTATGATCGTGTCTACATCGTCGATCCTTGTGGTCGTAGCTGGAGTTTAGCTCTTTTTTACATGGATGATTCTGTTGTTTCTATTTTTATGTGGATAAGCACATGATTGACTGCTGGTGTCAAAATTGGCCACGACGGAATCAATGGCTAAAAGTCTCCGCAAAAATAAGAATACGTTTTATAAAACACGAGAAGTTGTTTTATAAAATTATAAGGACTTTACGAACAAAGGAAATCAGCGGAAAACATGGAAATTGTCATCTCGGAAGAACGAACGAAACAATCGCCGATTACACGATTGCCCAAGTTAAACAAAAAACCGCAAAAAACCGCATCCTCTGTAAACTGCGAGCAGGTTCGACCGAACCAGTTCAACGTACAACGAGCCAAACTAGATGGTTCAGTTTGCCGTATGGCTAGCTGGTCGCCTCAAAACAGCTCGCCGTACAGCGAGCTGAACCAACCCGGTTTGGGTCGTCGTACGTCGAGCTGACCGTCCCGATCCTCAATCTCCCATTTCCTTGACGCAAGGCATACGCCCTTCGGTTCGATCATGCTCTAAACCATGGTTGAAACGCCTCTCGTTTCGTCTCGATCCATCTTACCTTTCAAGTTTTACGATAAAAATCATAAAAGTCTTCTTTTCTCGTAATGTTCTGGAAGATCGTATAAAACGGCAAAGATTAGACGGAACATCGTGCATTGTCAAACTATATGTGGGAACCGAAATTCTCCTACTGTCAAGATTACGTAAATAAGGGAATTTAGAGTAAACCCTAATTTCCCAGAGGACCCGGCTATCTGTGGAACCGCACAAGAACAATCAAGAACAAGACAAATATGAAATAAGGATGTAAGAAAAACGAGATTGAGAGCAAGAAGGATCTTATTCCGAATTTGCGTAAGAACGGTACAACAAGAGTAGCCTTAGCTGCGAGAGCCGTCGGCGAGATTCCTAACCCTACCAATCTAAGACTAAAACCCTAGTTGAGATGCAGCTCGATAACAAAAACGGAAATATTCCTAAATGCTATGTTTGGTGGTGCAAGCTCTTAAAAATCGTCCTCTGCTTCTGTCCTCTGCCTCTTGTTTATATACTCTCTTCCTAGGCGGTTTCGTCCTTCCATTTCGCCCAGATTCGAGTTTATCGAGAATTTTCCATTTATCTTTATCTTTCCTTTTTCCCGCAGAAATCTTCTATTTATCCTCAAACTTGACACTTATCTTCAAATTTGACATTTATCTTCTTTATGCGAGTAAATCGTCAAAACGTCTTCGTATCTTTGGGCTAGACTTCGTTAAAGTCGCGAGATAGGTTTTTATCGCGTTTTAGGACTTTTCGAGCCGTTTTGCGATAAAACCGTTTTACGACTTTATACGAGATCGTTTCCTGATGCAATGCCGTTTTAAATAAGTTTCTCGAGTTAATCGCAAAGTTTGGCAATGTTCGATGTTTCGGTTAATCATTGCCGTTTTCTACGATTTACTCGAGGTTTTATTAAAAACGCGTCTTTTACGATTTTTCAAGAAAAATCTCGAGTAAATCGTATAGTTAGGCAATGTTCGGTGTTTCGTTTAACCGTTGCTGTTTTATACGATTTCCTTGAGTTCTTTCGAGAAAAAAAAGACTTTACGGTTTTTATCGTAAAACTTGAACGATAGGACGGATCGATACGACACAAGATACGTTTCAACCGTGGTTTAGAACACGATCGAGCCGAAGGGCGTATGCCTTGAGTCGAGGACGTGGGAGGTCAAGATTTGGGACAATCAGCTCGACGTACGTTGAACTTAGTTCGGTCAAACCTGCTCGCGGTTTACGGCGGATGCGGTTTTATTGCGATTTTGTGCTTAACTCAGACAATCTTGTAATCGGCGTTTGTTTCGTTCGTTCTTCCGAAATGACGATTTCCAAGTTTTCCGTGGATTTCCTTTGTTTGGAAATTTCTTAGAATTTTATAAAACGGCTTCTCGAGTTTTATAAAACATATTTTTATTTTTATGGAAAGTTTTGGTCATTGATTCCGTCGTACCGATTTTGACCCCAACAGTTAGCCCCCCAGCTCGTAAGAATCGTTGAGTTCTTGCGAGCGATTAGAACTTGTTCGGCAAGTTTAGTAGAATTAGGCGGAACTTAATGGCGAAAAGTCCAAAGGTGAATAGTAAAACTTTTCCTTATAAGTATATGGAGCAAATTTTCAAATTCTTTACTCATTTTCTTCCATAACTTATCTAAGGTTCAAGAAGTTTTCTCTCTTCTTCTCCCTTTGAATCTCTTTTTCTCATTGTTTCTGAACATGTTTTCAAAAAGAAGGACTCGTTCCTCAACCAGTTCTGATTGTATTAGCTCCTAAGAAACGAACTCGCAGCCTCAAGTCGTAGTTCCGAAGGAGGAGCCCTCGTTTCCATTAGTCGACCCGAGAGACCATGAGGCGTATTAGGCGATAGGAGGCAAGTCGGGATTTTCCAGACCTGGAACCTGGGTTCCATCTTCGTTTGATGCCAACCATACTCCCGAATGCCCGAGTTTGGCTCGTCCCAATGGTCTTGAATTCATTCGAGAGTTTTTCCGAGTCCCAGAGGCATTCGAGTTTCGCCTTCCGCTAGCCGGAGAGAGCGATAAAGTTGCGCCCGACGGTTTCTTTACGTGCTACGACGTATTTCTACTGCAATGCCATTTGTGGTTTCTGATTCCTGAGATCATTGTTCGATACCTTCACAGGCTCGGGCTGTCGATCAGCCAGTTGAACCCACGCAGCTTGCAACAACTCGTTGGTCTCTTGACGTTGAGTTACGAGCGGGGAGTAATCCTTAGCGTTGATCATCTTGAGGGTTTACTGAGACCCGAGGAGACGACACGTAGGATTAACTTACGGCCTCGCACGAAAATAGTCACTGGTTGCATGTCGAAGTACCCTTCTTGGAAGAAAAACTTCTTCTATGTTCGTATTGACAGTGCGTCAGTTGAAAGGACTGCATTCCCTTTCTCGTGACCGCATGGGGTCGGAAAGGTATGCGATCCGAATGCATATGATTTTTTTTTTTACTTATTCGCTTTTGTTTTCTACAGAGACCAATCCTTTGCCTCCGTCTCCAAAGGATCTTTCGATTGTTACTGCTTCGCTTCAAGACGGGGAAGGTAGCTGGGGCAGTTTTTCTCCGCAGCGTGTACGTCGTGCAGTTGCCCTTTTTCAATCTCGGCTCTCTGCGGATTCTCCGATTTTTGAAGAGGATCCGTGTATAGGAGAATTCGTCCCATATGTGTCTTCAACGAGGAGGAACAAGTCGAGCTCCCGAAAAGACAAGCACTTGGCTGTTGATGATGACTCATCCGACCGCGCCGTCTATCCTGAAAATATTCTCAAGAATTTCCTTGATAGTAAGGTGAACGAAGGCGTTTGGGCAAATGCGGGCGGATCATCAACCTCTAATTTCTCGGGTCGCGATCCTGACTATGTTCTGGAGTTTGCCAAAGGATCTGAGCAAGCTAATGAGGTTTGTTTTACTTAAACGACTTATGATCAGACAATTTTGCTTATCCTTTCTTTTTTGTAGGGCCTTCTGACCATGAGCCGAGCCGTAAATGACCGCAGCGCCGAAGCCCGTCTTGCCGAGTTTCGTGCGGACATGGCGGAAAAAGAAGTTGCTCGTCTTCGGGCGGAGATTGAGGCTAACCCTTCCGAAGAATGGGTTGAGAGGGAGATAGCTCGCGTAAAGAGCGAGTGTGTGGTTAACTCTCACCGTGCTAGGGAGCTTTCTAACTAGAGAGTTCGTCGTGCTAGGTTTTCCACGAAAAGACGGCAGTAGCCTGCGTCTTTTTCGTGATCCTTGAGCTTGGCTCGTCCCATGGTAATCTGGAAGGCCTGTAGGTGTGCTTTAGGATCATCCGTCCCGTCATAGGTTGGCACCTTGAGTTTCACTTGATCGGGTAGTTTGACCACGGTGATGCAAGCCGTAAAAGGCGTTTTCCGAGATTCGTATAGTAGCCGATCGATTTCGGGTGCAGCGCTGGTAGCATGGTGAATCTGAGACTTCACCGCCTTTACCGCTGCGGCCGTTTTAGTGATGTAGTGACGGAGGTCGCGGATCTTAGTTAGGTCACCAGAAGTTTTCCGACCTCGTCGGCGTTTGCTGCGAGTAAGTGGAGATCGTTCCTCGGCTGTTTTTGTGCGTAGCGCAAAATAGAGCTCCTCCTCGTATCCACTAAGAGAACGCTCGGGAGAAGACTCTGGCAGAGGGCTGCGAGTTTTCCTCCTCCTAGGATGGACATCCGCGTCCTCGTCTGACGAGTCGGCTTGCTCGCTTGTTTCCAGGTTAACCCTTTCGACGCTGTCTTCCTCGGTCTCCTGTTCGCGAGTAGGAGATTTGTCCAATTCGTTTAGCGTCGCGTCACGGTTATCTTTCCGCGGATCTTAGTAGTTCCACGGGTGCGAATTGCTCTGGTTTTCGCAGTTAGGGTTTCGACCTGTTTTGCGAGTGAACCAATGAGCTTTCCCTGCTCTTTCGATTTCTTGTTAAAGTCGGAGAGCATCTTTTCGATGGTCTCGGCGTTAGCGTTTGTAGCGTTGGCCGCGGAAACATCTTGTGGTGGTGGTGTTTTGTCAACGTTATCACGTTTGTTGCGAGTTTGGTTGTCACCAGTCATCGTTTCTTGATTGAGCATGCTACGGCTCGAGTGTAAGATAGTACCGACCCCCCCCCCTCCTTCTAGGGCCAAACTGTGGGAACTGAAATTCTACTACTTTCAAGATTACGTAAATAAGGGAATTTAGTGTATACCTTAATTTCCCAGAAGTATGAAATAAGGATGTAAGAAAAACGAGATTGAGAGCAAGAAGGATCTTATTCCGAATTTGCGTAAGAACGGTACAACAAGAGTAGCCTTAGCTGAGAGAGCCGTCGGCGAGATTCATTACACTAGCAATCTAAGACTAAAATCCTAGTTGAGATGCAGCTCAATAAGAAAAAGAGAAATATTCCTAAATGCTAAGTTTGGTGGTGAAAGCTCTGAAAACTCGTCCTCTGCTTCTGTCCTCTGCCTCTTGCTTATATACTCCATTTCTAGGCGGTTTAGTCCTTCCATTTCTCCCACATTCGAGTTTATCGAGAATCTTCCATTTATCTTTATCTTTCCTTTTTTCCGCGGATCTTCTATTTATCCTCAAACTTGAAATCTATCTTCAAATTTGACATGTATCTTCTTTCTGCGAGTAAATCGTTAAAACGTCGTCGTATCTTTGGGCTAGACTTCGTTAAAGTCGCGAGATAGGTTTTTATCTCGTTTTAGGACTTTTAGAGCCGTTTTGTGAAAAAACCGTTTTACGACTTTATACGAGATCGTTTCCTGATGCGATGCCGGTTTTAAATAAGTTTCTCGAGTCGCAAACTGTGGCAATGTTCGATGTTTCGGTTAATCGTTGCCGTTTTCTACGATTTACTCGAGGTTTTACTAAAAACTAGTTTTTACAAATTTTTAAGAAAAATCTCGAGTAAATCGTATAGTTAGGCAATGTTCAGTGTTTCGTTTAACCGTTGCTGTTTCATACAATTTCCTTTAGTTCTTTCGAGAAAACAAGACTTTACGATTTTTATCATAAAACTTGAACGATAGGACGGATCGAGACGAAACGAGAGACGTTTCAACCGTGGTTTAGAACACGGTCAAGCTTAAGGACGTATGCCTTGAGTCGAGGACGTGGTAGGTCGAGACTCGAGACAGTCAGCTCGACGTACGGCGAGCCGAACCGGGTTGGTTCAGCTCGACATACGGCGAGCTGGCTCGATGCCACCTAGATCGCCGTACGGCAAGCTGGTCCGGGTCCGACCAGTTCGCCGTACGGCGAGCTGAACCGGGTTGTTTAGTTCCTCGTATGTTGAACTTGGTTCGGTCGAACCTGGTCACGATTAACGGCGGATGCGGTTTTTTCGTGGTTTTGTGCTTAACTCGGACAATCGTGTAATCGGTGTTTGTTTCGTTCGTTCTTCCGAGATAACAATTTCCAAGTTTTCCGCGGATTTCCTTTGTTTGGAAATTTTTTAGAATTTAAATAAAACGGTTTCTCGAGTTTTATAAAACGTATTTTTACTTTTGCGGAAAGTTTTGGTCACTGATTCCGTCGTACTGATTTTGACCCCAACACTATACGTAGAACTCGAGAAATCTTAAAAAACGGCATCGTATCAGGAAATGATCTCGTCTACAATCGTAAAACGGTTTTTATCGCAAAATAGCTCGGACAGCCCAAAAGCGCCATAGAAGTCCACTTGCGACTTTAAACGAAATCCAGCCCAAAGATACAATGATGGTTTTAAGATTTACTCGCAGAAAGAAGATAAATGTCAAGTTTGAAGATAAATAGAAGATTTCCGCAAAGAAGATGGAAAGATCGAGATAAATGGAAGAATCCCGATAAACTCGAATCTGGGCGAAAAGGAAGGAATAAACCGCATAAGAAGGGAGTATATAAGCAGAAGGCAAAGGACTGAAGCAAACAATGAGTTTTTAGAGCTTTCACCACCAAACTTAGCACTCAGGAATATTTCCGTTTTTGTTATCGAGCTGCGTCTCAACTAGTGTTTTAGTCTTAGATTGCTAGAATTAGGAATCTCGTCGACGGCTCTCGCAGCTAAGGGTACCCTTGTTGTACCGTTCTTACGCGAATTCGGAATAAGATCCTTCTTGCTCTCACTCTCGTTTTCTTTTACATCTTTTACTTATTCATAACGTATTCTTGATTGCTTGTGTGCGGTTCCACAGATAGCCGGGTCCTCTGGGAAACTAGGGTTTACTCAAAATTCCAAAATTTACGTAAAATCGATAGTGGTGAATTTCGGTTCCCACAGTTTGGCGCTAGAAGGAGGGGGGGGGGTCGGATCTATCTTACACTCAAGCCGCAGCACCCTCAATCGAGAAGCTGTGTCTGAAGAACAACCAACTCGCATCGATGGTGACAACGTTGACAATACACCAGCTCTCGGCGTGTCCATGGTTAACGCTAACGCTAACGCTAACTCTAACACCGAGGCCGTCGAGAAGATGCTCTATGATTTCAACAAGAAATCGGAGGAGCAAGAAAATCTCATCGGTTAACTCGCTAAACAGGTTGAAACCTTAACTGCGAGAACCAGGGCAATTCGCCCTCACGGAACTACTAGGATCCGCGGAAGAAGTCTTGATTTCAGGACTCCTACGGATCGCCCCAGAACTGAGCAGGGAAATCTGCCGGAGCAAAACTCCGAAAAAGATAACCCTGACGCAACGCTGAACGAATCGGACAAATCTCCTACTCGCAGACAGGAGACCGAGGAAGACGGTGTCGAAAGGGTTAACCTGGAAACAAGCGACCAATCCGATTCGACGGATGAGGACGCGGACATCCATCCTAGGAGAAGGAAAACTCGCAGCCCTCTTTTACTGAAGATGAGGAGGAGCGCTACTGTGCGCAACGCGCAAGAACAGCCGGGGAACGAACTCCAGTTACTCGCAGGAACGCCGACGAGGTCGGAAAACTGCTGGCGATCTAACTGAGATTCGCAATCTCCACGAGTACATCACTAAAACAGCCGCCGCGGTAAAAGTGGTGAAATCAGAACTACGAGATGGCTTGATTTCCGAAAGGAATACGTAGGCAGCTCGCCTAAAGACGAGTTCAGCTATCCCCCTTTCCGAAATGGGGGGGGGAGTGGGTGCGTATACGAGTATTCCTATACTACCGAATTTTAAAATATTCGCTTTGTAATCGAAATTTTCGAAACTTTTTAATGAAGGTAAAGTTAGAATATTATAAAATCTCTCTTTAATCGAAATTTTTTTTTCTCCGCATCAAGAAAACGCTTTCTATAAAGCAAGCTCTCGCAAGAACAAGGCGGAAAAATATTCGAACAATATATACCTCGTCAAAATCATCCCAAAAGCAAACGACAATCTAAGATTCGTCTAATCGATAAGAAATTATCAAAACCTTATGGGAAATAAAATCGAGGACTATACAGCATCTCTCATCGCAGTCACACGTTTAGAAAACCTCTGCCAAACCTCAGAGTGAAACTCGTTGATTTGCCGAAGTCGTAAAGATCTTTTCCAACTTGATAAAAAAAGTTTCGTATAAGAATCGGAAAATTATACGAGAAATATTTAGGCATCAAAGCATTGCTCTCATTTTCCGTCGAACCAAGTGAGTCACAAAATAATGTCAAGAAAATTTGTGGCAAAAGAAAAATGGAGAACACAAAGCAGCAATAGAGAACACGTCCTCTCTGCTCGTTGACTGATCCTATTGCTGGTCAAGTGATTCGTTCCGCTCAAGAAACCCGCTAAAACGTTTTGCGATTTGCCTTCGGTGAAACAACCTTTGGTAAAACTCCATAAGTGACTCCAAGAAACTTTCACCGAAGAATCAAAAACTAAGGGGAAAGATTTCTCAAAAATCTGCGGAAACCTTGTTATTCCAATGCGTCGTGTCGATTTACTAAATTCATCGGCCGTTACTTATGCGAAAAATCTTTCGTATAGTCAGGATCATGTCATAACGAAGTAACTTTCGAAAGTAAACGTAACAGGTTTTGCGAAAGTACTGTCCTTATAGCGAAAACCAAGCTATACGATCCGGCACTGAACGACCAACCTAAACTTTGTTTCCTCGCACCACGATCTGAAAGAGCTCATTCTGCGGTTCACAAGCATCCACTCTCATTCCTCTCGATTACATCTTAGAAACCACCCCGTAAACAATTCCGCACGGACTCTGTATCGAACTTCTTAGACTCTGTCTCCCTCGGTTAAAAAAGAAACAACTTCCTTACGAACAAAGGAAAGATTATACGAAACTTTCGTCGTATAAATCGAACCAAAAACGGAAAAACGTTTTCTAAAACCACGGGCATACTTGGCATATCAAGCTCGACAAACACTACTTGACCCTTATCCGATCACCCTTCACTTCAATGCCAAGTTTACAAACCGACTCGACCTTATTGATAGCATGAAAGTGTCGTGGTCTAATCCCCTACCAAATACGTCCTTAGCTGTGTGGCTGAATACAACCTTCACGCCAAGCCAATACATTCAACGGATAATGCAAAATTGTCGAAAATCGGCTAAGTCTGTATTCTCACGATTAACTCTATTTCCGAAGAAAGTTACCTACAAAATCCGACGTATAAGAAAACACTCGTAACAGAGCTCCTGAAGCCGTACGAGTTATCCTTAAAATATATGAAAAGATCTCGGAAGGCCAATACTTTGCAAAGCACTATAAGCAAAGACGCTTTGCTTCGGGAAACATTTACACGACCCCTCGGTCCTAACTGCTCTAGCATGAATCAAAATACTTCACATCCAAACAAGAACATAAGTTTTGGCTGCGAATGAACGCAAGCAAGTCAAACTGTCTCTGCAAAGTAAGGTTAAAACAAAACCCTCGCAACACCGCAACATCTTCGAGCTCGCAAACGTTTTGAACACGAAACGCAGCATACAAAATAAAAACCGATCTTCGGCATTGCGAGACGTCACAGACGCCTGAAGAACAGTTTTTCGACACAAATACCTTCCTCGATAAAATCACTTTCTTGGAAGACCCAACAGTCCATCCACGACTATAAAGCATACAAAACTTCTTAACATACGTATCCTTCGTGAAGGCCCAAACAACGGTAGCATATACCACCAACTTTGTTGCTGATCACAAAAAATTCGCAACAGTCCTAAACAAACTTAAGTTATCTCGCAGAGATAGCTCTCATACACCCGACACGAGGGTAAAAGTGTATAAAAGAAAACTTCCGGGAGGCTTAGAAATTGTCCCCGGTGAGATGCTCGATTCCAACCAGATGGGTCGTATAAGCCGAGAACCTATCGCGGACTCTAAATCGGTATGGAATCAGGTTCAAATCGCAACAGGAAAAACGAAAGCCGATTAGTCATCGCATAGCCTCAATCCGAAAGTAAACCTAGGTCTTGCCCTAAACCCAGCACAGTGGTCTCTAATTTCTCAAGGCATGATTCGAGATCCTAAAGGCATGATTCGAGATCCTAAAGGCATGTCTCTTCGTTCATATCTAAACGCTCACCAAATTTCGGTACATCCACGACGAGCAAACGAACAGGGCGATCCACAAAAAGAGTTAGACTATGAGACGACAAATCATATTCTTCCCTCTACATTCATACGAATAAAAACACACTCTTAAAAATGCAAACTGATTTATAATAAAGCCGCACAGTGGCAGGGACTCTGAGCCACACACGGCCAGTCCAAAAACTATAACGGCCACACTCAGCCAGAGCAAACAGCCTACAAGGCTAGTCTCAAGGCCGGCAAAGGTCCAATACAAGATGCCATTGACATCAATATGCTCGATAATTTCTACACAACACATAACTAGAGTTTTAAAGTCTCACTGGGAAACATGTTGTACGGATCTTAACTCCAAAACGAACTACAAAAGGCTTGATCCCTTCAATAGGGTACGTAGGCAGCCTTCACAAGGCGCAGCACTAATATTAAACGCTTTCCGCTCCCTGGAGAGTGGAAAGATCACTTTCATTGAACCTTTCCAACCATTAATTCTGCCTAACTTACCTAAAACTAGCTAACCACTCGCAAGAACCTCGCGCTAGAGGCTCAAGGTTCTAGCGAGCTGGGGGGCTAACTGTTGGTGTCAAAATCGGTCACGACGGAATCAATGGCTAAAAGTCTCCGCAAAAATAAGAATACGCTTTATAAAATAAGACAAGTTGTTTTATAAAATTCTAAGGACTTTCCGAACAAAGGAAATCAATGGAAAAATTGGAAATCGTCATCTCGGAAGAACGAACGAAACAATCGCCGATTACACGATTGCCCAAGTTAAGTGAAAAACCGCAAAACACCGCATCCGCCGTAAACTGCGAGCAGGTTCGACTGAACCAGTTCGACGTACGACGAGCCAAACCAGCCGGTTCAGCTCGCCGTACGGCAAGCTGGTCGCCTCAAAACAGCTCGCCGTATGGCAAGCTGAACCAACCTGGTTCGGCTCGCCGTACGTCGAGCTGACCATCCCAAGCATCGATCTCCCGTGTCCTTGACGCAAGGCATACGTCCTTCGTTTCGATCATGCTCTGAACCATGGTCGAAACGTCTCTCGTTTTGTCTCGATCCGTCTTACCCTTCAAGTTTTACGATAAAAATAGTAAAATTCTTCTTTTCTCGTAAAGTACGGGAAGATCGTATAAACGGTAACGATTAGACGGAACATCGTGCATTGTAAAAATATATGATCAACTTGAAAAATCTTATTAAAACAGCATCGTATCAGGAAACGATCTCGTCTAAAACCGTAAAACGGTTTTTATTGCAAAACAGCTCGGACAGCCCAAAAGCGTTATAAAAGTCCACTTGCGACTTTAAACGAAATCCAGCTCAAAGATACAATGACGGTTTTAAGATTTACTCGCATAAAGAAGATAAATGTCGAGTTTGAAGATAAATAGAAGATTTCCGCAAAGAAGATGGAAAGATCGAGATAAATGGATGATTCCCGATAAACTCTAATCTGGGTTGTGGGTGTCGAAATCCACCTACTGTCAAATAATCGTAAAGAAGGAAATTCAGGAAAACCCTAAGTTTCCAGAGGAACCGGCTATCTGCAGAACCACACAACGAAGATTAAGATAACGAGAAAACTTAGAATTATTAAAAGATAAACGAAAATCGAGAGCAAAAAGGTTCTTATTCCGAATCTGCGTTGAACTAGTACAAAGAGAGTAGCCGAAAACTTAAGAACAAAAAAACCCTAATTGAGACGCAGCTCGCTAACAGAAAAACGGAAAGATTCCTAAATGCTAGTTTTGGTGGTGAGAGCTCTGAATTTTTGTGTCCCTTGCTTCTGCCCTAGACCTCCTATTTATATACTCCTCGCCTTGGCCATTCGGTCTTTCCATTTCGCCCAGATTCGACTATATCGGGAATTTTCCATTTTCCTCGATCCTTCCTTTTCTTCCGCGGAAATCTTCTATTTTTCTTCAAACCTTCCTTTTATCTTTAGACTTGACTTTATTTTCCTTCTGCGAGTAAACCGTCAAAACGTTATCAAATCTGCGGCTTAGATTCCATTGAAATCGCGAGATGGGTTTTTATCGCGTTTTAGGTCCTTCCGGGCC
>CAKOAT010049822.1:102621-125305 GCA_932364175.1 Eruca vesicaria subsp. sativa | reverse complement strand
TTTAAGATTTTTATTGTACATAAAAATTACCTAGTAATATTATAAAGCTTTATTAATGTATGTTAAAAACATTCATGGTACTTGGAGATTGTTTTTAATATTTTAATGAATAATATATTAGAACTTCATATTCCACTTAATTCAGTGGATTATCCCCAATAAAATTTGTATTTAAAAAAAAACAAATGGGATCAATCAAGGTCTCAAATTTCTTTCTTTATCATATGTCAATTCATAATTAATTTTTGAATAAAAAAAATTACCATATTTTCTTATTTAACTTACAAAAAGATAAGTATTTTTCAATAGATGATATATATATTTCAGATTTTAGCTTCTTTAGTGTTGTTTTAAAAATATTTAAACACGCTCTAAATTTATATTAATGTATACTAAACATATTATCATGGTACATGTCTCTAATTTTTAATTTTCCAACGAGTAAATTAATTAAACTTCATATACCACTTAGTTAGTGGACTAACCCCTATCAAATTTCTCTTTTCTTGAGAAAGGGGAACACTTAAGGTCTCAAACCTTTTTCATCTTCATACTATGTCAGTGTATGATGCAACTATGCATTAAAACAAAAATAAATAAAAAATTCAAATTTATCTTGAATTGTGTGGGTTAACAGCTACGAAAAGATCGAGTTTTTCGATAAATTCTATATACTTCAGTTTAAGATTTTTATTGTTGATAAAAAATACCTAGTAATATTATAAATCTTTATTAATATATGTTAAAAACATTCATGGTACTTGGATATTTCTTCTAATATTTTAATGAATAATTTATTAAAACTTCATATTCCACTTAATTTAGTGGATTAT
The DNA here is from genome assembly GCA_932364175.1 of Eruca vesicaria subsp. sativa. NCBI lineage: Eukaryota > Viridiplantae > Streptophyta > Magnoliopsida > Brassicales > Brassicaceae > Eruca > Eruca vesicaria. Next base: position 124,472 of record CAKOAT010049822.1, on the reverse strand, counting down.
CCCCAATAAAATTTGTATTTAAAAAAAAAAATGGGATCAATAGAGGTCTCAAATTTCTTTATTGTTTATGATATGTCAATGCATAATTAATTTTTGAATAAAACAAATTACCATATTTTCTTTATATATATATATATATATATATATGATTTTAGCTTCTATAGTGTTGTTTTAAAATTATCTAACCACACTATAAATTTATATTAATGTATACTAAACATATTATCATGGTACATGTCTATAATTTTTAATTTTGTAACGAATAATTTAATTTAATTTCATATACCACTTAGTTAGTGAACTAACCCCTATCAAATTTCTCTTTTCTTGAGAATGGGGAACACTTAAGGTCTCAAACCTTTTTCATCTTCATACTATGTCAGTGTATGATGCAACTATGCATTAAAACTAAAATCAAAAAAATTTCAAATTTATCTTGAATTGTGTGGGTTAACCCCTACGAAAAGATCGAGTTTTTTTAATAAATTCTATATACTTTAGTTTAAGATTTTTATTGTTGATAAAAAATACCTAGTAATATTATAAATCTTTATTAATGTATGTTAAAAACATTCATGGTACTTGGATATTGTTTTTAATATTTTAATGAATAATTTATTAAAACTTCATATTCCACTTAATTCAGTGGATTATCCCCAATAGAATTTGTATTTAAAAAAAACAAATGGGATCAATAAAGGTCTAAAATTTCTTTAATCTTTATCATATGTCAATTCATAATTAATTTTTGAATAAAAAAATTACCATATTTTCTTATTTAACTTACAAAAATATAACGTATTTTTCAATAGACGATATATATATATATATATATATATATATATATATATATATATATATATATATATATATATATATATATATATATATATATATATATATATATATTTTAGATTTTAGCTTCTTTAGTGTTGTTTTAAAAATATTTAAACACGCTCTAAATTTATATTAATGTATACTAAACATATTATCATGGTACATGTCTCTAATTTTTAATTTTCCAACGAGTAATTTAATTAAACTTCATATACCACTTAGTCAGTGGACTAACCCCTATCAAATTTCTCTTTTCTTGAGAAAGGGGAACACTTAAGGTCTCAAACCTTTTTCATCTTCATACTATGTCAGTGTATGATGCAACTATGCATTAAAAAAAATCAAAAAAATCAAAATTATCTTGAATTGTCTGGGTTAACCCTTACGAAAAGATCGAGTTTTTTTGATAAATTCTATATACTTCAGTTTAAGATTTTTATTGTTGATAAAAATTACCTAGTAATATTATAAATCTTTATTAATGTATGTTAAAAACATTCATGGTACTTGGAGATTGTTTCTAATAATTTAATGAATAATTTATTAAAACTTCATATTCCACTTAATTCAGTGGATTATCCCTAATAAAATTTGTATTTTAAAAAAGGGATCAATAAAGGTCTCAAATATCTTTATTCTTTATGATATGTCAATTCATAAGTAATTTTTGAATAAAACAAATTACCATATTTTCTTATTATTATTATATATATATATTTGATTTTAGCTTTTATAGTGTTGTTTTAAAATTATCTAACCACACTCTAAATTTATATTAATGTATACTAAACATACTATCATGGTACATGTCTATAATTTTTAATTTTGTAATGAATAATTTAATTAAACTTCATATACCACTTAAATAATGAACTAACCCCTATCAAATTTCTTTTTGCTTGAGAAAGGGGAACACTTAAGGTCTCAAACCTTTTTCATCTTCATACTATGTCAGTATATGATACAACTATGCATTAAAACAAAAATCAAAAAAATTTCAAATTTATCTTGAATTGTGTGGGTTAACCCCTATGAAAAGATCGAGTTTTTCGATAAATTCTATATACTTCAGTTTAAGATTTTTATTGTTAATAAAAAATACCTAGTAATATTATAAATCTTTATTAATATATGTTAAAAACATTCATGGTACTTGGATATTTCTTCTAATATTTTAATGAATAATTTATTAAAACTTCATATTCCACTTAATTCAGTGGATTATCCACAATAAAATTTGTTTTTAAAAAAAAAAACAAATGGGATCAATAGAGGTCTCAAATTTCTTTATGGTTTATGATATGTCAATGCATAATTAATTTTTGAATAAAACAAATTACCATATTTTCTTATTATAGACGATATATATATATATATATATATTTTAGATTTTAGCTTCTTTAGTGTTGTTTTAAAAATATTTAAACACGCTCAAAATTTATATTAATGTATACTAAACATATTATCATGGTACATGTCTCTAATTTTTAATTTTCCAAAGAGTAATTTAATTAAACTTCATATACCACTTAGTCAGTGGACGAACCCCTATCAAATTTCTCTTTTCTTGAGAAAGGGGAACACTTAAGGTCTCAAACCTTTTTCATCTTCATACTATGTCAGTGTATGATGCAACTATGCATTAAAAAAAATCAAAAAAATCAAAATTATCTTGAATTGTGTGGGTTAACCCCTACGAAAAGATCGAGTTTTTTTGATAAATTCTATATACTTCAGTTTAAGATTTTTATTGTTGATAAAAAATACCTAGTAATATTATAAATCTTTATTAATGTATGTTAAAAACATTCATGGTACTTGGAGATTGTTTCTAATATTTTAATGAATAATTTATTTAAACTTCATATTCCACTTAATTCAGTGGATTATCCCTAATAAAATTTGTATTTTAAAAAAGGGTTCAATAAAGGTCTCAAATATCTTTATTCTTTATGATATGTCAATTCATAATTAATTTTTGAATAAAACAAATTACCATATTTTCTTATTATTATATATATATATATATATATATATATATATATATATATATTTGATTTTAGCTTCTATAGTGTTGTTTTAAAATTATCTAACCACACTCTAAATTTATATTAATGTATACTAAACATACTATCATGGTACATGTCTATAATTTTTAATTTTGTAATGAATAATTTAATTAAACTTCATATACCACTTAAATAGTGAACTAACCCCTATCAAATTTCTTTTTGCTTGAGAAAGGGGAACACTTAAGGTCTCAAACCTTTTTCATCTTCATACTATGTCAGTATATGATACAACTATGCATTAAAACAAAAATCAAAAAAATTTCAAATTTATCTTGAATTGTGTGGGTTAACCCCTACGAAAAGATCGAGTTTTTCGATAAATTCTATATACTTCAGTTTAAGATTTTTATTGTTGATAAAAAATACCTAGTAATATTATAAATCTTTATTAATATATGTTAAAAACATTCATGGTACTTGGATATTTCTTCTAATAGTTTAATGAATAATTTATTAAAACTTCATATTCCACTTAATTCAGTGGATTATCCACAATAAAATTTGTTTTTAAAAAAAAACAAATGGGATCAATAGAGGTCTCAAATTTCTTTATGGTTTATGATATGTCAATGCATAATTAATTTTTGAATAAAACAAATTACCATATTTTCTTATTATAGACGATATATATATATATATATATTTTAGATTTTAGCTTCTTTAGTGTTGTTTTAAAAATATTTAAACACGCTCTAAATTTATTTTAATGTATACTAAACATATTATCATGGTACATGTCTATAATTTTTAATTTTGTAACGAATAATTTAATTTAATTTCATATACCACTTAATTAGTGAACTAACCCCTATCAAATTTCTCTTTTCTTGAGAAAGGGGAACACTTAAGGTCTCAAACCTTTTTCATCTTCATACTATGTCAGTGTATGATGCAACTATGCATTAAAACTAAAATCAAAAAAATTTCAAATTTATCTTGAATAGTGTGGGTTAACTCCTACGAAAAGATCGAGTTTTTTGATAAATTATATATACTTCAGTTTAAGATTTTTATTGTTGATAAAAAATACCTAGTAATATTATAAATCTTTATTAATGTATGTTAAAAACATTCATGGTACTTGGAGATGGTTTTTAATATTTTAATGAATAATTTATTAAAACTTCATATTCCACTTAATTCAGTGGATTATCCCCAATAGAATTTATAATTAAAAAAAACAAATGGGATCAATCACGGTCTCAAATTTCTTTAATCTTTATCATATGTCAATTCATAATTAATTTTTGAATAAAAAAATTACCATATTTTCTTATTTAACTTACAAAAAGATAAAGTATTTTTCAATAGACGATATATATATATATATATATATATATATATATATATATTTTAGATTTTAGCTTCTTTAGTGTTGTTTTAAAAATATTTAAATACGCTCTAAATTTATATTAATGTATACTAAACATATTATCATGGTACATGTCTCTAATTTTTAATTTTCCAACGAGTAATTTAATTAAACTTCATATACCACTTAGTCAGTGGACTAACCCCTATCAAATTTCTCTTTTCTTGAGAAAGGGGAACACTTAAGGTCTCAAACCTTTTTCATCTTCATACTATGTCAGTGTATGATGCAACTATGCATTAAAAAAAATCAAAAAAATCAAAATTATCTTGAATTGTGTGGGTTAACCCCTACGAAAAGATCGAGTTTTTTTGATAAATTCTATATACTTCAGTTTAAGATTTTTATTGTTGATAAAAAATACCTAGTAATATTATAAATCTTTATTAATGTATGTTAAAAAAATTCATGGTACTTGGAGATTGTTTCTAATATTTTAATGAATAATTTATTAAAACTTCATATTCCACTTAATTCAGTGGATTATCCCTAATAAAATTTGTATTTTAAAAAAGGGATCAATAAAGGTCTCAAATATCTTTATTCTTTATGATATGTCAATTCATAATTAATTTTTGAATAAAACAAATTACCATATTTTCTTATTATTATATATATATATATATATATATTTGATTTTAGCTTCTATAGTGTTGTTTTAAAATTATCTAACCACACTCTAAATTTATATTAATGTATACTAAACATACTATCATGGTACATGTCTATAATTTTTAATTTTGTAATGAATAATTTAATTAAACTTCATATACCACTTAAATAGTGAACTAACCCCTATCAAATTTCTTTTTGCTTGAGAAAGGGGAACACTTAAGGTCTCAAACCTTTTTCATCTTCATACTATGTCAGTATATGATACAACTATGCATTAAAACAAAAATCAAAAAAATTTCAAATTTATCTTGAATTGTGTGGGTTAACCCCTACAAAAAGATCGAGTTTTTCGATAAATTCTATATACTTCAGTTTAAGATTTTTATTGTAGATAAAAATTACCTAGTAATATTATAAAGCTTTATTAATGTATGTTAAAAACATTCATGGTACTTGGAGATTGTTTCTAATATTTTAATGAATAATTTATTAAAACTTCATATTCCACTTAATTCAGTGGATTATCCCCAATAAAATTTGTATTTAAAAAAAAAGGGATCAATAGAGGTCTCAAATTTCTTTATTGTTTATGATATGTCAATGCATAATTAATTTTTGAATAAAACAAATTACCATATTTTCTTATTTAACTTACAAAAAGATAAAGTATTATTCAATAGATGATATATATATATATATATATATATATTTTAGATTTTAGCTTCTTTAGTGTTGTTTTAAAAATATTTAAACACACTCTAAATTTATATTAATGTATACTAAACATATTATCATGGTACATGTGTATAATTTTTAATTTTCCAACGAGTAATTTAATTAAACTTCATAAATCACTTAGTTAGTGGACACTTAAGGTATCAAACATTTTTCATCTTCATACTATGTCAATCTATGATGCAACTATGCATTAAAACAAAATCAAAAAAACTTTCAAATTTATCTTGAATTATGTGGGTTAACCCCTACAAAAAGATCGAGTTTTTCGATAAATTCTATATACTTTAGTTTAAGATTTTTATTGTTGATAAAAAATACCTAGTAATATTATAAATCTTTATTAATGTATGTTAAAAACATTCATGGTACTTGGAGATTGTTTCTAATATTTTAATGAATAATTTATTAAAACTTCATATTCAACTTAATTCAGTGGATTATCCCCAATAAAATTTGTATTTAAAAACAAAATGGGATCAAGAAAGGTCTCAAATATCTTTATTTTTTATCATATGTCAATGCATAATTAATTTTTGAATAAAACAAATTACCATATTTTCTTATTATATATATATATATATATATATATATATATATATGATTGTAGCTTCTATAGTGTTGTTTTAAAATTATCTAACCACACTCTAAATTTATATTAATTTATACTAAACATATTATCATGGTACATGTCTATAATTTTTAATTTTTAACGAATAATTTAATTAAACTTCATATACCACTTAGTTAGTGAACTAACCCCTATCAAATTTCTCTTTTCTTGAGAAAGGGGAACACTTAAGGTATCAAACCTTTTTCATATTCATACTATGTCAGTGTGTGATGAAATTATGCATTAAAACTAAAATAAAAAAATTTCAAATTTATCTTGAAAGGTCCTCTACGAAAAGATCGAGTTTTTCGATAAGTTCTATATACTTCAGTTTAGATGTTTATTGTTGATAAAAAATACCTATTAATATTATAAATATTTATTAATGTATGTTAAAAACATTCATGGTACTTGGAGATTGTTTCTAATATTTTAATGAATAATTTATTAAAACTTCATATTCCACTTAATTCAATGTATTATCCCCAATAAAATTTATTAAAACATATATATATATATAATAAAATATTTATTAATTTATTAAAACTTCATATTCCACTTTATACTAAACATATTATCATGGTACATGTCTATAATTTTTAATTTTTTAACGAATAATTTAATTAAACTTCATATACCACTTAGTTAGTGAATTAACCCCTATCAAATTTCTCTTTTCTTGAGAAAGGGGAACACTTAAGGTCTCAATCCTTTTTCATCTTCATACTATGTCAGTATATGATACAACTATGCATTAAAACAAAAATCAAAAAAATTTCAAATTTATCTTGAATTGTGTGGGTTAAACTCTACGAAAAGATCGAGTTTTTCGCTAAATTCTATATACTTCAGTTTAATATTTTTATTGTTGATAAAAAATACCTAGTAATATTATAAATCTTTATTAATGTATGTTAAAAACATTCATGGTACTTGGAGATTGTTTTTAATATTTTAATGAATAATTTATTAAAACTTCATATTCCACTTAATTCAGTGAATTATCCCCAATAAAATTGTATATAAAAAAAAACAAATGGGATCAATCAAGGTCTCAAATTTCTTTATTCTTTATCATATGTCAATTCATAATTAATTTTTGAATAAAAAAATTACCATATTTTCTTATTTAACTTACAAAAAGATAAAGTATTTTTCAATAGATGATATATATATATATATATATATATATATATATATATTAGATTTTAGCTTCTTTAGTGTTGTTTTAAAAATATTTAAACACGCTCTAAATTTATATTAATGTATACTAAACATATTATCATGGTACATGTCTCTAATTTTTAATTTTCCAACGAGTAATTTAATTAAACTTCATATACCACTTAGTTAGTGGACTAACCCCTATCAAATTTCTCTTTTCTTGAGAACGGGGAACACTTAAGGTCTCAAACCTTTTTCATCTTCATACTATGTCAGTGTATGATGCAACTATGCATAAAAAAAAATCAAAAAAATTTCAAATTTATCTTTTTTATGACTTGTTTGACTTTTGGCGTATTGATTTGTAGTGCTTTTCAAGGAGGATCATAGTCAACCACATATTTGGTCTTTTGATCAGACCCACTACAAGTCAATGCTTCTTATGTACAAGAACATGGTACTCCTCAAAAACCACCAGCTATAAGCAGAGCCGGCCCATACTCACCTGAGAGGCCCCATTCGAATTCAAAAAAATGAGTATTTTTCTTTTTAGAAAAAGAAAAAAAAATAGTTTAAGCCTAAAATGGCCACCAAAAATTTTGGATACTAAGCAATGGTTTCCTTTGCCTATACCCTAGGCCGGGGTTGACTATAAGTTATATATGAACATGTTTTTGACAAATTGACAACTTTTTTATTCTTTTTTTTCAGCCATGGAGGATGTGGTTGGTTGGTACAGCACATGCCCTATACTTCAAGAGAATGATTTGGATGTTCATGCTATGTTCAGAGGGTTAGTTTCTATCTCAATCATTCTTATGTTTTGTTGGCTGGTCTGAAGAAGCTTCATTTTACTTCTGCAGCTATGTTCCCGATCCATTGTTCCTCACTATTGACGTCCTGAGTATAGAAACTCCCACAGTGGCTTACGTTGCAGTGAACGAGGTCAATGAGGTGAGAAGCAGCAAGGAAGCCTTCTTCCGTGTGTGTACAGAAATTGCTCCTCCTGAAGTCGACGAGTTCGGTACCTCAACTAGGAGTACCCTTGTCACAGAGGTTTGGTTTCTGTCTTTACAATACTTTGCATTATCATCCTTTTTTTTTTATAACTTCTTAGCTGTTTTTTCTTTATGTTTTATCAGATGCCTACAGTTAGAGACTTGCCGGATATGATCGAATCTCATTACTTGTTTGTCAAAAACAAGTAAGATTCTTTTTCTTTTGAATTTCTTATAACTATATTTAAAATTATATCTGTACTGAACTTGCTTTTTTTTTCTTGATGATTTAGAGTTCGGATTAGCGTTGAGGGATATGACCTTTCGCTTCATCCTTATGATCTAGACAGATCACTGGTAGAACATTTTGGATCCTGTGGAACGGTGGAGTACGTTGAAGTGCCCAGAGATCCTGTAACCAATGCAATTAGCAAGAGGTTTGTGTCTTTTTCTTTCTTTTTTTTTTTGTTTCAAGTTAATTATTTCCTTCCTAACAAAGTGTTTTTGCTTATGATTGTAGACATACTACTGTGATTCTCCGCGGAGAAGGTGCAGAAGAGAAAGCACTGGCACTCAATGGAATTGACGTGGGAGGATGGAGAGTATCCGTCAAGGTTTTACCGCCAGCGATGAGTGAGCTGAGTTCTGGGTTGAGTCCTCGCGAATTGGCGCTTCAATACGTCGCCCCCAACCAGTTTAATGTTTATAATTAACTATTAGGGTTGTTTAATGTTTTTTCTTTGAGAAAAAAGATTGATTAATGTTTATTGCATTTGTTACACTTGGAAGTTTTAGTAATCCCAATTGCATGATACAGTATCTGATTATCAACCCACAGTTCCAATATAAACATATATTGGTTAGATTTCCGCCTAACTTCTTGGTTCAACTTTTTTTTTCCTTGGTTCAAATTAGCATACACATACATGTTCGTCCCTTTTTTTTAACACCACACATGTTGGACCTTTTTCAACCTTTTTCAAATTCCAAGTTCAATTACCATTTTTCTCAAAAAAAGTTCAGTTACCATTACGGTTCAAACTTGCCGTCTCTAATCGGGATCGCTACCAAAACGCAACTAACAATAAAAAGCAAATGCAACTAATAGTTTCTCTGTCTAACCCGGCCCAGGGGAATGACCCACAAAGTGGAGAAGCCCTTGATTATCAAAAAAAAAAAAAAAAACTAACAGTTTCTCTGAACTCATCGTTGCCCTTTCTTCCACTTCCACGTAGCTGTGACATTGCATAAGTAGAGCTTGGATCAAACGTTAAGATCTATAAGAAACTTCACACACTAATCTAAAGGTTTGTAACATTGTTTATTGATATTTAAGAAAAGAAAAAAAAAATGTTTATTGATGAAATAACCAATAAAGCAGCAATAAAACAGCTAAAAAACAACGAATAGTAAAACTAAGACCCGTGTTCCGTTTCGCTGCACCTCTCTCGTTACAGCTCACGTGTATGGAGTGTATCTGGACGGACAGACATAGTATATACACTCTAATGTTAACAATACAGGTCTGACAGGTGGTAATTATAGTCATGTGTTCAGTGTACCTGGACGGAAGTATATAGGATATACACGTTCTGACGTTCTCGATCTTTAACGCTAACTAACACGTGATATTTATAGTTCATGTATATATGGAGTGTATCTGGACGGAAGTAAACAGTATATACAGTCTAATATTGTCTTTAATGATAACTATACATGTGGTATTTATAGATCGTGTATCTGGACGGGAGTACATAGTATATACACTCTAGGGTTAACTATACAGGTGGTATATATAGTTCATGTATGGAGTGCATCTGAACGCAAATACATAATCTCAAATTATCTCTCAAGCAAAAAAATTATATATTCTTTACAAGACACTTCGCCATGAATCTTTCTCAAATCACTCAATGGAACGTCACCAGCAACAAATGGATAGTAAGATAACGACTGAGATTCTACCTGCTAAGCAGTTCTACAGAGCAGAGGAGTATCATCAGCGGTACCTGTCAAAGGGTGGGCAGTCCTGTGGCATAGCTTGCAACAGTCCACTCATGTGCAGCGCTGCTACAGCTTAAAAATGCTGAGTTTCCTCTGCTTATCTCCCTAAACAGAGGATGTTAGAGAATTGTTTGTTGCCAAATCCCTAATAAGTGTAACAAGTTACTTTCGTTTTCCATTGTTATTGTTTAGAAAATTAATTGTTGATGTTCTTGAATAATTGAATTTAAAAGTCTTGAACGAATCTTATGAATAAAAAAATTATGATGGATATGGTTTCCTTATTGCCATTTGCGCATACTTTTCTAATGATTTTCTAGCTTTACCACATAATTAAACGTGACTTTTTGGAATTAGTTAATCAGGCATAGTAATCATGTTCTTGAGTTATTGAATTTTATAGTCTTGAGCGAGTCTTATTGATAAAAAAAAGTATGATGGATATGGTTTTCTTATTGCCATTTGCGCATACTTTTCTAATGATTTTCTAGCTTTACCCCATAAATAAACGTGACTTTTTGAATTAGATAATCATGCATAGTAATAATGTTCTTGAGTTATTGAATTTTATAGTCTTGAGCGAGTCTTATTGATAAAAAAAAGTATGATGGATATGGTTTTCTTATTGCCATTTGCGCATACTTTTCTAATGATTTTCTAGCTTTACCCCATAAATAAACGTGACTTTTTGAATTGGATAATCATGCATAGTAAATATTAGTAATCATGTTCTTGAGTTGTTGAATTTTAAAGTCTTGAATGAATCTTATGAATAAAAAAATATGATGGATATGGTTTTCTTATCGCCATTTGCGCATACTTTTCTAATGATTTTCTAGTTTACAACATAATTAAAAGTGACAGTTTGAATTAGATAATCACGCATAGTAATCATGGTGGTTGGAGTTGTTTTTATATTCTATAGACATCTTATAAATAATACAATTCAGCAAAATAATATGTATGTTTCTTGTGTGTGAGTAATACTAATTAAGCTATTTAGCGTTTTAAATAGGTGTCAATCTCTGACTGATTTTTCTATATAAACTGATCTTCCTTGTTTCACCATCATCAACAATACACACTTCAAAACACATCACCAAACTCATCCTTTCTTGCTCATATCAATCGATCTACCAAAATGGTTTCTTCTACAGCTCAAGAAGAGTCTAACTTATCAGATACACATGCAACTGATCCTTCTCCTATAACTCAAGAAGAGTCAAAGTCAGTAGAAACACCTGAGATTGTTCCCTCTCCAATAGCACAAGAGCCAGACAACGATGTGCCGGCACCAGGAAACCAGTTTGCTGAGTTCGCAGCCGGATGTTTCTGGGGACTAGAGCTTGCTTTCCAGAGAATCCCTGGCATAACCGTGACCGAGTCAGGGTACACTCATGGAATCTCACACAATCCTACCTACGAGGTTGTCTGCACGAACAAAACGAACCATGCAGAGGTTGTAAGGGTTCAGTATGATCCTAATGAATGCAGCTACGAGACACTGCTTGATTTGTTCTGGTCTAGGCATGATCCCACCACCTTAAATCGTCAGGTATTGGTCGGTACTTCTTGACTTTTCTTTAAATCATTATCTCACCGTTCTTGAATGTTGGCAGGGAGAGCTTGTGGGAGCTCAATACCGATCAGGGGTATACTTCTACACAGCAGAGCAAGAGAAACTAGCACGTGAGTCTCTAGAGAATCAGCAGAAAAAGCTTGAGAGTAAGATTGTGACTGAGATCTTGCCGGCAAAGAAGTTTTACAAAGCTGAAGAATACCATCAGCATTACCTCGCTAAAGGTGGTATGTATGGCAATGCACAGTCTCCTGCAAAGAGCTGCAAGGACCCTATCCGCTGCTATGGCTAAGTATAAAGCCTTTGTAACTTTTTTCATCCCAAAACAGAGGAGTGTTCTCTGTTTATATGTTTGTATGTGTGTGTTGTTGATTTGTAATTCTCAGTTCATAATAAAGATGTGGAAATGTGGTAACTTTAAAAAAAAACTTCAAAATGAATACAGAAGATCAATAATATCTTTTATTTTATTCTGTTAGTTATTCAATTCATTTGAATGATTTACAGTAACAATGAAACAGAAAAAAAAACAGAGAAAAACAGAGAAGTGTTTGTGTATGTGTGTGTTGTTGATTTATAATTCCCAGTTCATAATAAAGATGTTGAAATGTTACAACTTAAAAAAAAAAACTTCAAAATGAATACAGAACACAGAAGATCAATAATATCTTTTATTTTATTCTGTTAATTATTCAATTCATTTGAATGATATTCAGTAACAATGAAACACAAAAAAAAAAAAAACAGGGGAAAAACAGAGGAATAAACAGAGTAAATGAGAGGAAAATTTTGAATAGGACTAAGCTTCCCAACCACGCAACTGGGTGGCTCGAGCGACACGGTTAACTCCAAGAGTGAAAGCACCCATACGGAGGTTGCAGGAATGAGTATGACACATAGTCTTGATGTTGTGAAAGGCTCGAGTCATGTACTTTTGAAGCTCCAAGTTCACTTTCTCCTCTTCCCACATAAAACCTTGAATGTTCTGCACCCACTCAAAGTAACTCACCGTCACTCCTCCTGCGTTTGCGTATATATCTGGTAGTATTATCACTCCTTTCTTCGACAGAATCTGCCAATAACCCAAAACATATTTAGGATTTCACTATAACAGGGTTTTATCTATGCTGCTGGTGCATTACCTCATCAGCATCTGGATCAGTTGGATGGTTAGCTGCCTCTACTATGAACTTTGCCTTCACATCTCCAGCGTTTTCCCTAACCAAAAATATCAAAAAAAGAATCAAAAACCTGAATCTCTATGATCTGATGATTGATAAAGCTTATGTTCATACTTGTTCAGGACACCACCAAGAGCACAAGGAATGAGAACATCACACTCATGAAGCAAAAGTTCCTCCGTGTCCATAGCGTCTCCACCAGTGAAATCAACGAGACTTCCCGTTGCGTCCTTGTGTCTCAGAAGAGCGTTGATGTCAATACCTTCAGGGTTCCTGACAGCACCTGTAATGTCACTCACCGCAACCACTTTTCCTCCTTTCTCATGGATCAACTTAGCTGCCCATGTTCCAACATTCCCAAAACCCTGTCACACACACACACACCAACAACCAAATCTCTCAACTTCTCCTTCTCATTCTCAAGATAAAACAACATTAATAATCTTTACCTGAACAACAAATGTCAATCCCTGAATCGATTTGCCGTACTCAGCAAGTAGAGCTTCAGTGGCGTAGACCACACCACGTCCTGTAGCAGCTTCCCTACCAAGTGATCCACCAAGATCCTACATACAAAGAGACCAAAACACTCACACACAAAATAAGCCAACCACAGTCATAATGCAAGAGCCTTTCTTACAATGGGTTTTCCAGTGACAACAGCAGGGGAATGACCATGAAACTTAGAGTACTCATCAAGAATCCAAGCCATGGTCTGAGCATTAGTCCCCATATCAGGAGCAGGGACATCAGTATGAATACCGATTAAATCATGAATCTTCTGTGTAAAGACACGTGTAAGACGCTCAAGCTCGCTCAAACTCAAGTCACGAGGGTTGCATCCAATCCCACCTTTAGCTCCACCGTACGGAATGTCTGCAACAGCTGTCTTCCACGTCATCAACTGAGCTAATGCGTTCACTTCATCTGGATCAACCTTCAAAAACACAAAAAAAAAAAAAAAAAAAATCAAAACTTCAAAAAAAAAAAAATCAAAATCAAAACTTCACCCTAAATTCGATCCAAGGGACAAATAAAAATCAAAACTTTTTAAAAAAAAATTAATAAAAATCAAAACTTTACCCTAAATTCGATCCAAGGGACAAATAAAAATCAAAACTTCAAAAAAAAAATTAATAAAAATCAAAACTTTAGAAATACCCAATTCCAAAAAACCCTAAGATTAAAAAAAAAAAAGAGAGACTTTAAGCAACCTCGGGGTGATATCTGATTCCACCTTTCATGGGTCCACGAGAATTGTCATGTTGAACCCTAAATCCGATGTAAGAGACGAGGGTACCATCGTCTTTTGGGATCGTGCACTCTACTTTGATCTCTCTGAAAGGGATCATGAGACTCTTCTCGATCTTCGAATCCAAGCCAAGGATTCGAGATGCGTGACGGAAGTTTCTGTTTGTTGCGGCTAAAGCATTCATGGCTCAATGGAGTTTTTTTTTTTTTTTTAGAATTTGAGATTGAGATGAGAGGAGGAAGAAGAAGAGAAGAAAGGAAGTGTATTTGTAGGAAGGGGGAAGGAAGAACGGAGAAAGCGTTAGTTTTTTTGAATGGATACGAAAGAGAAACTCTCTTATTTGTGAAAATGACTCTTTTGTCCTTTAGTATCTAATTTGGCTATAATTTTATTTGCCTTCTTTTAGCTTTCGTCTCTATCTTTTAATTTCTTCCTAACTTTTTGGGCTTTTTAAAGTCAAATCAAATATCAAAACGTCAGTGATATATATCCCTGCATTTTCCTCCAAAAAAATTGCGTGACACAAAATAATTGAGAAAAAAGAAATGACTGATTGACAAAAAAAATGACTAAAAATACATTTAAAATCTCGATGGAATTTATTCGTTTTTAGTTTATACATATAAATTCTTACAATATTATTTAGTAAAGCAAAATAAAATAATAACTTTTTATTTTTTCAATTCTATATATAAAATAGAAAATATATATTGCTAGACAACTAAAAGTACATATTTTGTAATTAAATTTTTCTTATATATATATATATATTTTTACGTAAATGAATGCAGGACTACTTCAGAGGTAGTTTATTCATATTATGTAGATTTGTCTTTTATTCATTATTTTCCTTATATTCTGATTATAAATAGTCATATTATTCTATGTACATGATTATTCCCTAAAATGATGAATAAATTTGAAATTTCATCAAAAAAGATTTGCTTCTTAATACTCCCAAAAAGGTTGGAAATGGGGCAAGAATATGTAGTTGATTTGTATTTGCTGTCCTTTTACTTTTGGTTAAACATACTGAACTAGGGAAGGTGTTTCATTTTTCTTGTTTGGTTAACAACTAGGGAAGGCGTTATTTATACTTTCATCAAAGTCACAACCATTTTTATGACTAATTGGTCTCCCTAAGAGCAGATCAATATGACTTTTGTTTCCTTTTTCTTACAAAAGTTGTCTTCTATGGCTTATACGACATTTAATGATATTTAATTGTAGAATTGATTTACGAAGTTGTGGATAGACATCTTACATATATACATAAGGTCCACGTTAGAAAAATAATAATATGCATCTAGTACAATGGATCCCCCTAACTATTCATATGTCAATAATTGATATACCATCATCTAGATAAAAGATAATGAAGAGATATAAATTATACCCGACTCATGGAAGTCATAATATAACAAATATAAAAATGTATATTTTCTGGTGAAAGAATAAGAAAATCCTGAAATCCGATAATACCATACTATTACGAAAGAATTATTATAAAAGGGCATTTAGGAACATCTCGCCAAATTTGGTGAGTCTAATAATGGCATTTGGCGAAATTACAGATAATTAATCCGAATATACTAGTAGTATATAGAATATGACGAACATAAAAATTATAAATTTCAAAATTATCAAAATTATATATTTATTTGAAGAAAACGTGAAACAACTAAAAATTGACCGTCAAATTTTATCATGTGGAAGATGCGGGAAACAAGGAGTGAATCGTCATAAGGACGCGATTCCTGCGAACGTGACAATGTTGCACTATAAAATGCTTCTAAACAGTGTGAGAGCCGATAAAAAATGGATGGTCTGAAATCGTTGGAACAAGATTCGGAAACAGAGTCAGACCCAACTCCCAAGTACACACACGTTGCAGAAGTTGCTATCCTTTGTTACTTTTTCATTGGATGGTGACTCGTTGCTTACCTGGGTCTGTCGTCCCTATCCTAATTTTTATATTCCCTATTTTACTTTTGAACTTGTGTCAATTTTAATGCATGAATCTCTGCGTGGTTAATCGTATAAGCAAACTCTGCTACCCTATATTAGTCTATATACTACAAGGAGATCAAAACATAACATTTACAACTAGAATTACAGAAATTTAAAATGATGAACCAAGTACACATAATATATGACTATATTAATACATGCTGTAAAAAATCATGTTCTCATAGAAATATATCACGTGAACAGATTGTTAAACTCACTTTTTACGTCAAACATATCATGAACCCAAATGGTGAGGTGTGTGTCTGTGCGAACATAATTTACTTAATTAGTTTGATAAATTATTATAATTACAACATGTTTTACAAAAATTATCGTTTCAAAACATTACTCATTTACGTATATATCATAGGTTTATAGGATTTTGTAGATAAATACCGAATAACACCACAAACTTCCGGATCATAATCTGAAACTAGAACGATATAATTGAATTGAATAGTTTCATATATATCAAGTAATACCAAAAAAATGAATATAAGATGGGAACGTTTCACTGATTTAACGATTAAGGACTGTTACATTAATCAATATTTTTATCTTTAGAAAATTTTCAGTATTTAGGAGGAGGAAGTAGCCAAGTGGAACCCTTGATGTAACCAAGAGTGAGGAAAGGCCTAACTTCGTTTTGGTCAACATCTTGTGTGTAAGGCACTCTCTTCTCTTGGTGTGACCCTGGTCCGAAACACTTGTACTCTCCATAGAAGACCGTCCTGCATTTATACAATATGATAATTGAATTTACTACATGTAAATTGTAATTGACATATATTATACAAGTAGATGAAATGTTATGAAATGTTACTTGTCATATGCGCGTTGGAAGTTTTCCCTCCAGCCAGATGGATTGACCACGCTACTCATCTCTGTAAAAGCATAGATAACTTTTGGATGGCTCATCCAAGACCGGCCCAAATAAATTCCGGTTCCGGTTCCAGTGATTTTGCAGTGCACGAACGTGTATCCGTTTTGCTCGGTATCACTTTGTCTAGCTTGTGCGGTGATCACTCTTAATCCGTCTCCAACAGCGTGCAATTGCGTGTTGATGGAGAGCGGAAGCTATAAACCTAACTTGTAAGTGAAGTAACGATAGAAGGGGCGCGAATACTCTTCGCAGTGTTCGTTAGAACTCTTTAGGGTGGCGAATACTCTTCGCAGTGTTCTTGAGAGAACTCTTTAAAACTGAAATCTTTATTAATCTGAAAAGTTGTATCTCATCTCTTGATGAGGATCCTTATTTATNTCTAAGAAAAGGAAACAAAGAAAAGTAAATAACGCTAAGTGTTTGAGGTGTTGTGATCGCTAGAGATCACAACTGGCGCTGCATCAGGTCCCCCCGGCTGAGAAGGATTCGACCACGAATCCGGATCGTCGTTAGTACCATGGTAGGGAAAGAGATGCTTGACATTGAACACGTCTGCGGTGCGTATATTAGGAGGCAGACGAACTCGGTAGGCATTGGGGTTGATACGTTCAAGTATCTCAACTGGGCCGATCTTGCGAGATTTGAGCTTATTGTACTCACCGACGGGAAGTCGATCCTTAGTCAAAATGACCCAAACAAAATCCCCGGGAGAGAAGAGCAACTCACGTCGTTTCTTATCAGCGGCAGCTTTGTATGCAGAAGCCGAAGTGAGTAAATGAGAGTGAGCGAGTTGGTGAATACCTTGAATGCTGGAAACAAAATCCACTGCCTCACCATGAGCTCGCGTCTTGTCCGGGAGGGTAGTGAGATCGAGAGGTCCCCGTGGTAAGATGCCGTAGACGACCTGGAAAGGACAATAACCCAAACTCCGGTTGAACGCACGATTATGTGCAAACTCCGCCTGGCCAAGTTTGGCATCCCAAGACTTAATATTGTCACCTACTAAGCACCGAAGTAAATTCCCAAGAGAACGATTTGTGACCTCTGTTTGCCCATCTGATTGCGGATGATACGCAGTACTCATATCCAAACTTGTACCCAAAAGCTTCCACAACGAACGCCAAAAGTGACTAAGAAACCTCGTATCGCGGTCAGACACAATGGACGTTGGAAGACCATGAAGACGGTAAACTTCCTGGAAGAATAACACAGCCACACGAACAGCATCGGTAGACTTCTTACATGGAATAAAATGAGCCATTTTAGAGAACCGATCGACAACCACGAAAATTGAATCGTTCCCCTTTTGCGTGCGCGGAAGTCCCAACACAAAATCCATACTGACGTCCGTCCATGGCTGAGTTGGAACGGGTAACGGAAGGTATAGTCCCGCATTTGAAGCCTGGCCTTTGGACAGTTGACATATCCGACATCGCTCAACAAATCGTTGGACATCGCGACGCATGGAGGGCCAAAAATAAGACGTAGTAGCTAACTGAAGTGTTCGATCACGACCGATATGACCCTCATGATGCAACTCTTTGATAATATGTAAGCGAAGGCTGGAGTCCGGGACACAAAGACGCAAACCTTTAAAGAGGAAACCATCTTGTAATGTGTAATCGGCAGAAAGGCCAGCCTGAGCTTCATCAAATATACGTTTGAAGAAAGCATCCTGAGTATAAAGCTCAGCCATTGCCGCGAAGCCAGGAACCGTAGCATGGATGGAGGAGACGAGGCTGTGACGACGGCTTAAGGCGTCGGCGACGCGGTTTGTCTTTCCGGATTGGTGACGGATGGAGAATGTGAACTGCTGCAAATACGCAATCCAAGAGGCATGTCGAGACGAGACCTTGGCTTGACTATCGAGATGGCGCAAGGCATCATGATCAGTGAACAAAATGAACTCGCGGTGAACCAAATAGTGGCGCCAATGCTTGATTGCCTGAACGATTGCATAGAACTCGATGTCATAGGTGCTGTAACGGGAACGAGCGCCGGCCAGTTTCTCGCTGTAATAAGCGACAGGTCGGCCTTGTTGACTGAGAACTGCCCCAATGCCGAGTTTAGAAGCATCACTATGAAGCTCGAATGTTGCAGAAAAGTCAGGTAAAACGAGGATTGGAGCGGTCGTGAGCTTGAGTTTGATAAGTTCAAAAGCTGCAGTCGCCTCTGGTGTCCATTGAAACTTGCCATCCTTCATGCAGCTTGTGATCGGTGCCATAATAGAACTAAAGTGATGAACAAAACGCCGATAGAATGATGCTAATCCGTGAAAGCTACGGACCTCAGAGACCGTTTTAGGTAGTGGCCATGATCGCACAGCTTCTACTTTGCCTTGATCCATCGACAAACCGGAGGAGGAGACGACGTATCCGAGAAAAAGGACCTCGGAAACACCGAACTCACATTTTTGCTGTGCTGCAAAAAGTTTTTCTTGCCGCAGAACGCGTAAGACCTCGCGAATGTGGGAGACATGTTCCGCCATTGATGAACTGAAAATAAGGATGTCGTCAAAGTAAACAACAACAAATTTCCCAATGAACGGGCGCAGGGACTGGTTCATGATGCGCATGAATGTACTTGGAGCGTTGGAAAGACCGAAGGGCATAACAAGCCACTCGAACAAACCTTCACGTGTCTTAAAAGCTGTTTTCCATTCATCACCGGGCTTGATCCGGATCTGATGATAACCACTTTTGAGATCAATTTTGGAGAAGATGGACGCTGCGCCTATTTGATCCAACAAGTCGTCTAGGCGGGGAATAGGAAATCGATAACGAACCGTAATTTTATTGATGGCGCGGCTGTCTACGCACATACGCCATGTGCCGTCTTTCTTGGGAATAAGAAGCGCCGGGACCGCGCAAGGAGACAGACTTTCGCGGATATGGCCTTTGCGGAGGAGATCTTCAACTTGGCGGCGGAGTTCTTCATGTTCATCAGGACTCATTCGATAATGAGGGCGGTTAGGAAGAGTTGCGCCGGGAACTAAATCAATCTGATGTTGAATATCACGCAACGGTGGTAATCCAGTCGGCAGTTCCTGAGGAAAGACATCGGCGAATTCGTCCAAAGCAGTGGCGATGTCCTTGTGAATTGCGGAGGTGGGAAGGTGAGTTGCCGGAGACTGGAGGAGAGCAAAAACGCGACCTTCTGTTTGTAACTCCGAGCGAAAGGTCTCATAAGAACAAAGTAATGAAACTTGTTTGGACGGAGTGATTGGCGTAGTGACTACTGGGGCTGACGGAATTGGTAACATCGGATCTTTTGACGGGATGAGAAGTATTTTATGCGCCTCCCACGTGAACTGATATGTATTATCGGCACCGTAATGAATGATTTTCCGATCATATTCCCAAGGGCGGCCCAAGAGTAGATGACTGATATCCATAGCAGCGATATCACAATAGATACGATCCTTATAATAAGGGCCTATCGAAAACGAGATCAGTGCTCGATGAGTAATGCGCACTTTAGTTCCTTCGTGAAGCCATCCGAGAGAATAAGGTGCTGGGTGAGGTTCGCGTGCTATGCCGAGTTTATCAATGGCGTATTCAGAAATAACGTTCCTGCTACTGCCGGAATCAATCACAAAACTGCAGACGCGATCCTTGATTGTACAAGTGGAACGAAAAATATTCGTTCGAAGCCACTTATCATCGTTCTTACGTGGGGTGAGACAAGTGCGATGAAGAACAAGGAGGTGTCCTTGATCACCGGTTGTGGGCTGGAGATTATCATCGGCATCGTCGTCCTCGGCCTGAGAATCATAGACATCTTCGATTGTATCATCAACAAGGAGTCCTCGACGAGTTGCGTGTGGGCAAGCCGTTTGACGGTGACCTTGCTCGCCGCAGGAGAAACAACGGAGAGCGTTTGGCCTCGTTGATCGACGGAGCTGTTGTTCTTCGGGGTTGGTAGGTTTCGGAGTCGATGCTGTGGTATCACTTGTTTCTTTTGCTGCCGATGTACTTGATCCTGCTTGGTCTTGCGTACGAGCTCTATTTGACGATTGTGACCAATTAGAAGAACGAGACTGTTGTTCAAACGATGCTGCGCGTCGATGAGCTTCGCTGATTGTCGATGGGTCGAACTGAGCCATTGCAGTTTGCAGTTGTGGGCGTAGTCCGCCAATGAAACGAGATACGAGTTGAACTTGACTGTCGTTGATCTCATTACGTGTAAGTAACAAAGCAAATTCCTCTGCGTATTCGTCCACACTCCGATTACCCTGCCGAAGGTTCTGTAGCTTGGTATATAACGTACGCTCATAATTATGTGGCAAAAACGTCTGTCGGAGATGCTTAGTGAGTTTCTCCCAAGACTGAATTGGAGATTTGCCGGTGCGTGAGCGAGTGGTCTTGAGTTGTTTCCACCAAGTTGCTGCATGACCCCTAAATCGCATAGCGACCAAGGGTACACGACGGTTTGGCGGAACTTGTTTGAAGTCAAGAATTTCCTCAACCGAAATTAACCAATCAACAAGATCGTCACCGCGAAGACCACCATGGAATTCGGGAATATCGACTTTGA
>CAKOAT010049822.1:82450-102391 GCA_932364175.1 Eruca vesicaria subsp. sativa | reverse complement strand
TGATGGAGAGCGGAAGCTATAAACCTAACTTGTAAGTGAAGTAACGATAGAAGGGGCGCGAATACTCTTCGCAGTGTTCGTTAGAACTCTTTAGGGTGGCGAATACTCTTCGCAGTGTTCTTGAGAGAACTCTTTAAAACTGAAATCTTTATTAATCTGAAAAGTTGTATCTCATCTCTTGATGAGGATCCTTATTTATACTAAGTAAAAAGCCATAATCCTAATGGGTTTGTGATTCCCTTAGCTAATTGGAAATTAAAACTAATCTAAGAAAAGGAAACAAAGAAAAGTAAATAACGCTAAGTGTTTGAGGTGTTGTGATCGCTAGAGATCACAACTGGCGCTGCATCACGTGTTCTGTAAACATGTTATATATAATAATATAAGTATATAACTATTTTATATTAAGAGAGATCTAATAGTTTAAGCTTACCAAGTACAAGGAAGCTCCTCTTCCAAAGATAAAATCATAGGTTCCTTCGATGTAACAGTCCTTGAAGAAATGGTTGCCTTTGTCGTCACAAAGAGTATCTTGAAAACCGTGGAATCTGCAACTGTAGAAAGCTGCTTTATCACCGTTGATCCTCATAGCTAGAGCTTGTCCTTGTGTGCCTGGTTTGGGCATAGGAGCAGTATTCTATAGAATAACAAAATCAAACATACACATACATTAGATCAGTATAAATAGCAAGTAATGTAATACAACATACGTAGAACGTATATATATATATATATTTCACATACCTTGATGATGAGGTTAGCTGCCAAGAAATAGTCTGACCAGACTATAAGAGTTGCACTCTCTACGGTTCCGTACTGAGCTGCCGTCCCGTGGTAAGTCAAAACAGTTTCTGAACCAGGTTGACCAAGCAATGTAACGAATGGTCGAGCTACGTCGATCGTGACCTTTTCATTGTATACACCTGGAGCCAACTTGATGATCACACGGTTCTTGTTTCCAGTAGGAATACTCTTGATCGCTTCGTTTATTGTCTTAAAATTAGCGCCTCCTTTTTGATTCACCTACAATGAAATACTCACTCCGTTTAGAAAAATCCATGTTTTAGATTTATTTTTTTTGAAATACATTTTTTTTTTCATTTTTACAGTTATAATACTTTTTTATTAAATAATAATAAGTTATATTTTTAAAATAATTGTGGTTATTGAATTTGTTGTAACCGAACAAGGACTATATTGTAACGTACGGTGATAATTTGTCGTGCTGTTTCAGCAGCTTCCAGGGCGGGGTCTAGGGTTCCTTTTCTCTGGGAATAGGGTGCAACGTTTGTCTGGAACCATTGCGAGATCTGGGACTTGTCTTCTGGAATCGGCGCTGTATCGGTGGCTAGAACCACTGGAGAGGCAAAAGCAACTAGGAAGGCAACTATGGCCAGAGAAAGGTAACCCATCTTTTATTAGTTTAATATGTTAATTATTTTTTTTTATTTTTCTTACCAAATAAAAGAAACTAACTAAAAGAAAACAGAGCAAAAAAGTTACGTGTTTACTATCAGATTATTTACTATTGAAGAAATGAAGAAGCATCGGCGGGGGTTTCCCTTTATATATTTGTCTTGGTCGTTCATGTCTGACCGGACAGATCTAATTTTTACTATTATCGTTTCGTTGTGGCTTATATCTGTTGGAGCTTTTCCAATAAAGGAGAAGTTTTTTTTTTTATTGAACTGAGGCTTCAATAAAGGAGAAGTTACAGGTTGTAAAGTCAATACGTTGGTTAACCTTTCCAGAGATGAAATTCTATTATTATATTTTCTGTTTTTATATTTACCTAAACTACATATTGTGTTATGCTTGAATGTAAACTACCTAGACAAGACTATTAAGGGAATTTTCACAATGAGGTATTTGTCATTATTGTAATTTTACAGGTTTCGAATGCTAATTATTCATATTATGAAAGATGTAAAATGTAATAATGTGATAGTTCTCTGCGTAACGTGTTCATATTTTATAAAGGCTAAGTCAATGTTCTAAACAAAAATATTCCATATTCTTTTACAACTATTTTTTTGCAAGTGCTTGGAGAATAAAAAATGTAATGTGGGTTGTCAAGTTATTTAAAATGACCGATTAATTAGTTAAAAATGACTTGCATTTTAATTATTGAGTAGATGCAATTAACGTGGCTAAAATATAATAGTATCTGGCGATAAAACAAATGAAAATTTGAATATACTGATCATAACTTATATGATACGTATCTCATATTGGTCGTGGCCAATCCGCGGATGACTTGGCCACGAAGAAACTACTAACTAAGATTTCAATCTCTCTCGTTCTCATTTTAAAAACTCTTCGCTCAACGTATAGCTTATTTATATCAGATACACAAAGCATCTCTAAAGAGAGAAGCTGAAACGTAAAGTTGAGCAGTCCAAAGTAACATGCAAACGCTAGGGCTCGAAAACGCGACAACAATATACAGAAGACAGTCGTCGGCGAGAATTGGTGATAAAGAGTACGCGGAGATCTCGCTCGATACCAACAGCTTGAAGCCATGCGAGGATCCAGGGAAGTCACTCCTGAGACAAGGCCATTCGAGGAAGAATAGTACTATCTCGGTTCTGAAACGCCTAGCGTCATCACTTCCTAGCGAACTGAGACGTGTTGCTTCTTCCGGTTCCTTGACGCCGCCGGAGACAAAACCACCGCGTAGGCGGCTAAAATCTAGCACAGAGCTAGCGCTCAAGGGTCTCAAGTTCATTACAAAGGTTGATGGCGTCGCTGGTTGGCCTCGTGTTGAGGAAGTTTTTGATAAGATAACCGAGACGACCAGCGGTTTATTGGACCGTTCCAACTTCGGTGACTGTATAGGTAAGCAGAGAAGCTCAAGTTGAATCTTTATTTATGTGGTTGGATAAATTATAATTTGGATTTTGGTAATAAACTTTGCTGCAGGTATCAAGTCACGGGAGTTTGCAAAGGCATTGTTCGGTGCCTTAGCAAGGAGACAAAACATAGGCGGAGATAAAATAAGCAAAGATCAGCTGAAACTATTCTGGGAGCAGATCAATCATCAGGACTTTGATTCGAGGCTACAAATTTTCTTCGACATGTATTTTTTCTTGAAAACCTTTTTTTTTTTGGGTAGACATATATTTACCCATGAGAACTATCATATAGCATCAGATCCCCACCGAACTATGACCTAATGCTAGATCTCCACGAATTGAAAACTGCAAACCTATTTCTCCCCGAATCAATACTTCAAAACTTAATTAGCCACACATGATGGTTCCTTTATATGATTGGATTTTGTTTTTTTTTGATGATTCGACGCAACACCAACGCTTTTAGTTTCATGTCTGAATTGTGCTCAGGGCTGATAGGGATTTGGATGGGAGGTTGAATGAAGAGGAAGTAAAAGAGGTAGACTTTGATTCTTAGTACTAGAAAAAAGGTTGAAGCTCATTGTGATCTTTGTTGTAAATAGGTTTTCCTCTTCATGTACAGATTATAGCTCTAAGTGCATCTGCCAACAACCTGGAAAAGTTTAGTGAACAAGCAGATGAATTTGCAGCTTTGATTATGGAAACACTAGATCCCTATTATTGTGGGTACATCATGGTATGTTTCTGTGGACCGTTGATACTTAGGCAGCATTTGTTTTGTGAGTATGTGTGTTTTTAACGTTTTTGGAGTCACTTTCTTCTACAATGCCAAACAGAGAGATGATCTCAAGGTACTGCTGTTGCAAGGGCCAGCTGAGGCT
The DNA here is from genome assembly GCA_932364175.1 of Eruca vesicaria subsp. sativa. Taxonomy (NCBI): domain Eukaryota; kingdom Viridiplantae; phylum Streptophyta; class Magnoliopsida; order Brassicales; family Brassicaceae; genus Eruca; species Eruca vesicaria. The sequence continues at coordinate 98,655 of CAKOAT010049822.1, read as the reverse complement.
GGCAAAGAAGACAATGGTACGGAAGTGAGCAATTTGTTAGCTCAGCAGCTCGCAGTATTGCAGAGTAGGAATCGTGGGAAGCGTTTGTACGATGGTATTAAGTATTTTGTGTTGGATCATTGGAAGAGAGTGTGGGTGATGGCTCTATGGATTGCTGTTATGGCCGGGCTGTTCATGTGGAAGTCCATGGAGTATCGAAATAGAACCGCTTACCAAGTTATGGGAACTTGTGTTTGTATAGCTAAAGGAGCTGGAGAGACCCTTAAACTGAACATGGCTATTGTTTTGCTACCAGTATGTAGGAACACCATCACTTGGCTCCGGACCAAAACCAAGTTAGGTGTTGTTGTTCCTTTTGATGACAACCTCAACTTCCACAAGGTAATGTTAGCTTTGTTGAGTATATAGATCACCAAGATGCAACACACTTATGATTGAATCTTAATTACACAGGTCATTGCAATAGCAATCTCAATTGGAGTCGTAATCCATGCCACAGCTCACTTAGCTTGTGATTTCCCTCGGCTGATAGCTGCAGATGAAGAGACGTATAAGCCAATGGAGCAGTATTTTGGGGTACAGCCAAAAAGTTATGTAGAATTTTTGAAGTCAGTGGAAGTAGTTACCGGGACTAGCATGGTTATATTAATGACGATAACCTTCACCTTGGCTACATCATTGTTCAGAAGAAATAAGTTGGAGTCTCTTCCTAAACCATTGAAGAAAATAACCGGCTTCAATGCCTTCTGGTACACTCACCATTTGTTTGTTATCGTCTACACACTTCTAGTTGTTCATGGATACTATGTCTACCTCATCAAGACATGGTACAGGAAGACGGTTAGTAAATTATTAATCACTAGAGACAATATACATAATTTTAGCAGATGCAATAAGTACTTTATGATTTTGGTGTTGATGTTCATTTGATTTATTAGACATGGATGTACTTAATGGTACCGGTGATTCTTTACCTGTCTGAAAGGCTGGTTCGTTCTCTCAGGTCAAGAATCGAGTCTGTTAAGTTACTAAAGGTGGGATTTATAAACATCTGTCTTTTAAAATATTCATCTGTTCCACGCATTTACCTTTATTTTTCAATAGGTTGCTCTGTTACCAGGGAATGTCTTATCGCTTCATATGTCAAGACCAGACAACTTCAGATACAAAAGTGGACAATACATGTATCTCAAATGCTCTGAAGTGTCTTCATTACAATGGTAATAACAAAGACTCATATTATTTGTATTGAAACAAACTGAAAAGTGGTTTGCATATAAACAGGCATCCATTCTCAATTACATCGGCTCCAGGAGATGATTACCTCAGTGTTCACATCAGGGGTCTAGGAGACTGGACTAGAAGGTTACGAGAAATATTCGAAGAGGTACTTCATTCCATTTTTTTCCTTTAGATAAACCCCTAGAGATTAAGTTAAGTGGGTCAACTATGTAATTTCATTTGTATGGATCTGATCCTCAGGTGTGTGCCACGCCCACCCCTGTTAAAGCGGGACTGATTAGAGCCAACTTTAGGAATGAGGATATGTAAGTCTTATCAATAAGTTATTCATTTCCGAAAGATGATTTACTAATAAGTTTTACGCATAGTAAAAATATACTAATAAATGTTACAACTAAATATAATATAATAAATGTTACAACTAAATATATTATTTGTCTATATTATAAATTTCTAATAAGTATCAACAACAATATTTAATCATTCAGAATATTTTCATCTAACTATTCTATAAAATTTACAGTTTGTTAATATTTAACTAAAGAAAAAAATATCTTAAAATATAAAAACTTTAAAACATTCATTATCTTTGTAAAATAAGAAATAAATGTAAAAAGTTTATCCTCGAGAACGGAGCGAGTATAATATTATGTCTCTAAGGGGAGATTAAATTGCTGCTTTGACTTTTTTGAACTGTTAAAGCCGTAGCTTACCAAAACTCCTAATCCACGGTCCATATGGAGCACCATCACAAGACTTCAAGAACTTCGAAGTTGTTCTGCTGGTGGGTCTCGGAATCGGAGCTACTCCTATGATCAGCATTATCAAGGATATAATCAATAACTTGAAAGTCACTACTGGAGATGAAGAAGAAGGAAGAGGCAGTAACCGGATCACACCTCCTTCCATTTCTCCTGCAAGCAAAAGCGAGGTGTTCAAAACCAAGAAAGCTTACTTCTACTGGAGCACAAAAGAGCAAGAAACTTTTGACTGGTTCAGGAACGTGTTGGACGACGTGGCCGAGGCAGATGATAACAACGTTATTGAACTGCATAATTACTGCACCAGCATCCACGAGGAGGGAGACGCGAGGTCCGCACTGATCACGATGCTCCAGTCACTGTACCACGCCAAGCACGGAAGGGACCCTGTGTCAGGAACACGTGTCATGTCCCATTTCGCTAGGCCAAAATGGAGGAGCATTTACAAAAGGATCGCTGTGAAGAATCCCAATACCAGAGTCGGTGAGTATTCTTCATCAATCTTATCTTATTACTTGTTATGCATATATATTAGCTTGAATGCGAAACAATATGAAAATTTTGATGCATTTGGCAGGAGTATTTTACTGTGGAACACCTGGAGCAGTGAAAGAGCAACAAGACTTAGCAAAGGAGTTCTCGCAAACCTCCACCAAATTCTGTTTCCATAAAGAAAATTTCTAGAAGGTTACGTTTTCTTATATAGATATTGTTGTTTTATTGTACTATATTCAAACATATGTATTGTTTTGATTTGGTTTGTTACATTAGGAAAATATAGTTAACTCAATGTTGTGTATTTTGTTATTACTAAGTTGAAGTTATGTTAACATATTGTTTCTGTTCCAAGGAGTTATCAAGTCAGTGTATGTGTTTATTTTGGTTTGGATGAAATGGACATTAAGAAAAACATTTTGAAGGATATGCGAGTGAAATATTGATCTCCGTAGTGGTCAAGTACGTGACCGGATTGTCTATCTAATGATATAAATCATCTGCATTCGGATTCTTTCGGGTCATGAATTTTCTGAATTATGATGTAACCAAGAGTGAGGAAAGGCCTAACTTCGTTTTGATCTAACATCTTGTGTGTAAGGCACTCTCTTCTTTTGGTGTGAACCTGGTCCGAAACACTTGTACTCTCCATAGAAGACCGTCCTCCATTATACAACATGATATCAAATAATCGAATTTACTACATATAACTGACATATATTATACACGTAGTCGTACATGAGATGTTGTGAACAGGCTTGGTTAAGAGTTGCCACTCTCAACGGGTAGGTGAAATTACAAGTTGTAAAGTCATTACGTTGGTTAACCTTTCCCAAGATGAAATTCTATTATTATATTTTTCTATTTTTATATTTACCTAAACCACATACAGTACTGTGTTATGCTTGAATGTAAACTAGCTAGACAAGACTATTAAGAAAACTTTCATAATGAGGTATTTGTCATTGTTGTAAATAAAGATGTAAAATGTAATAATGTAATAGTTCTCAACGTAACGTGTTCATTATACGTAACGTGTTCATATTTTTTGAAGGCCAAGTCAATGTTCTAAACAATAATATTCCATATTCTTATACAACTATTTTTGGGCAAGTGATTGGAGAATAAAAAATGTTATGTGGGTTGTCAAGTTATTTTAAATGACCGATTAATTAGTTAAAAATGACTTACATTTAAATTATTGAGTAGATGAAATTAACATGAGCTAATATATATATAATTGTATCTGCCGATAAAACAAAGAAAAAGATTTGAATATGCTGACCATAATGTATATAACAAATCTTTCACACTGGACGTGACCGGATAATGCGTAGGAGATTTGAACGAAGAAAGTACTTAACAAAGAAGAAAGTACTAACGAAGGTTTCTATATAATATCGAGTAACTCGTCTCTTTCGTTGTCACCATTATAAAAACTCGTCGCACAAAGCATCTCTCTAAAGAAATTAAAGTTGAGTAGTCCAAAGTAACATGCAGACACTAGGGATCGAAAAGGCGACAAGATATAGAGGACAGTCGTCATCGGCGAGCAGTGGTTACGAGGAAGGTCATAAAGAGTATGTGGAAATCACACTCGATATGAATGACGATTCCATCTCCGTGAACAGCTTGAAGTCACCAAAGAACGAGGATCCAGAGACATCACTTCTAGGACAAGGCCGTACGAGGAAGAATAGTTTCTCGGTACTGAAACGCATAGCGTCATCAGTTTCTAGCGATCTGAGGCGAGTCACTTCTTCTGTTACGTTGACGCAGGAGACAAACCCACCGCGTAGGCCGCGGAAATCAAGCGCAGAGCTAGCGTTAAAGGGTCTCAAGTTCATTACCAAACATGATGGCGTCGCTGGTTGGCCTGGTGTTGAGAAAAAATTCAATGAAATAACGGAGAAGACCAGTGGTTTATTGCTCCGTTCCAAGTTTGGTGAATGTATAGGTAAGAAGAAACTGAGTTTGAATGCTTTGTGGTTACATAAGTTTTCATTTGAATTTATTAATTGGTATACTTTGCTTGCAGGGATCAATTCAGAGGATTTTGCGTTGGCATTGTTCGACGCTTTGGCAAGGAGACAAAACATAACTGGAGATGTGATAACCAAGGATCAGCTTCAAGTATTCTGGGAGCAGATCAATGATCATGACTTTGATTCGAGACTACGAATTTTCTTCGACATGTAATAACCATTTTTTATACGATTCTTTTTTTTTTTTTGGGTGTCAATGTTAAAATTTAATTTAAAAAAAATAATATATATATATATATATATATATATATATTACGCTTCTTTTTTTATGATCATATATATACACCAACTCTTTCAGTCTCATGTGTTGAAATGTGTTCAGGGCCGATAAGGATGCGGATGGAAGGTTGAATGAAGATGAAGTAAAAGAGGTAGATTTTGATTCTTAGTATTTAGAAAAATTTTGAGGCTTTTTTTGTTTGTTTGTGATCTCTGTCATAAGTAGTTTTTACTCTTCATGTACAGATTATAACTCTAAGTGCTTCCGCAAACAATCTGAATAACATTAAGAAACAAGCAGATGAATATGCTGCTTTGATAATGGAAGAACTAGATCCCTATGATCGTGGGTACATCATGGTATATGTTTCTATGAACTGATGATATTAAGGCAGCATTTGTTTTGTGGCTGTTTTTTTTAACTGTTAGGAGTCACTTTCTATAATGCCAAACAGATAGAGGCGCTCGAGGTACTGCTGTTGCAAGGGCCAGCTATGGCTATGGGAGATGTCAAGAGTAAGGAAGTGAGCATTTTGATAAGTCAGCAGCTCGAAGTATCACATAGTAGGAATCTCTGGAAGCGTTTGTACAATGGGGTTAAGAATTTTGTGTTGGATAACTGGAAGAGATTGTGGGTGATGGCTCTATGGATAGCTGTTATGGTCGGGCTGTTCACATGGAAGTTCATGGAGTATCGAAAAAGACCAGCTTACCAAGTTATGGGAACTTGTGTTTGTATAGCTAAAGGAGCTGGAGAGACCCTTAAACTGAACATGGCTATTGTTTTGTTACCAGTTTGTAGGAACACTATCACTTGGCTCCGGACCAAAACCAAGTTAAGTGTTGGTGTTCCTTTTGATGACAACCTCAACTTCCACAAAGTAATGTTAGCTTTCTGGAGTATTCTTGTTCAGATCACCGCGATGCAAAACACTTCTGATTGAATCTTACGCAGGTCATTGCAATAGCAATCTCAATTGGAGTTGGAGTCCATGCCACAGCTCACTTAGCATGTGATTTCCCTCGGCTGATAGCTGCAGATGAAGAGACTTACAAGCCAATGGAACAGTATTTTGGAGTACAACCAAAGAGCTATGTAGAGTTTTTGAAGTCAGTGGAAGTAGTTACCGGGACAGTCATGGTTATATTAATGACTATAACCTTCACCTTGGCTACATCATGGTTCAGAAGAAATAAGTTGAATTCTCTTCCTAAACCATTGAAGAAAATTACTGGCTTCAACGCCTTCTGGTACACTCACCATTTGTTTGTTATCGTCTACACACTCCTAGTCGTTCACGGATACTATGTCTACCTCATCAAGACATGGTACAGGAAGACGGTTAGTAACTAGATATAATGTACAAAGTTGTAGTAGATGCAATACATACTCTCTGATTTTGATTTTTTTATTTATTTAATAGACATGGATGTACTTGATGATACCGATGGTTCTTTACCTGTCTGAAAGGCTGGTTCGTTCGCTCAGGTCAAGAATCGAGCCTGTTAAGATACTAAAGGTGGAATTTATAAACATTTGCCGGTTAAAATGTTTATATTTGCTACATACTTACCTTGAAGTTTCAACAGGTTGGTCTGTTACCAGGGGATCTCTTAATGCTTCAAATATCAAGACCAAACAACTTCAGATACAAAAGCGGACAATACTTGTATCTCAAATGTTCTGAAGTATCTTCATTAGAATGGTAATGACACAAACACTGATATTATTTGGATGGAAACAAACTGAAAAGTGAGTGGTTTGCATACAAACAGGCACCCATTCTCAATTACATCGGCTCCAGGAGATGATTACCTCAGTGTTCACATCAGGGGTCTAGGAGACTGGACTAACAAGTTACGAGAAAAATTCAAAGAGGTACTTCACTCCTTTTTTTTTCCTTTAGATAAAACACTAGAGATTAATTAAGTGAGTCCAAGTATTTCATTTGTATGGATCTGGTCCTCAGGTGTGTGCCCCAGCCCCCCCTGATGATAAGAAGCGGATTATAGCCGATTTGAGGAATGGGAATAACTACCCTTTGTAAGTCTTATCAATAAGTTATTCATTGAGACATATTCCATTCATTTCCGCAAGATTATTTTTATTGTTTTCACGCATAATAAAAATATAATAAATATTAAATATACGGTTTGTAGACATTATAAAATTGTTAAAACTATCAACTATAATATTTAATAAATTAAAATATTTTCATTTAATATTTTATAAAAAAATACAATTATTAATATTAAAGAATAAAAGATATTTTAAAATGTAAAAAAATCTTTCTTAGTAGTAACTTAAAAGTAAATAAATAAAAATTTATTTTTTCGCGAAGGGAGAGAGTATAATATTATAACAGAGGGGATATTAAATTGCTTTGATTTTAAACTGTTAAAGCCGTAGCTTTCCAAAACTCCTAATCGACGGTCCCTATGGAGCACCATCACAAGACTACAAGAACTTCGAAGTTGTTCTACTGGTGGGTCTAGGAATCGGAGCTACTCCTATGATCAGCATTATCAAGGATATAATCAATAACTTGAAAGTCAATATTGGAGATGAAGAAGAAGGAAAAGGCAGTAACCGAAGCCACAACATGGTCACACCCCCTTCCATTTCCCCTGCAAGAAAAGGCGAGCTGTTCAGAACCAAGAGAGCTTACTTCTACTGGAGCACAAAAGAGCAAGGAACTTTTGACTGGTTCAAGAGCGTGATGGACGAAGTGGCCGAAGCAGATGTTAACAACATTATCGAGCTACATAACTATTGCACCAGCATCTTCGAGGAAGGAGACGCGAGGTCCGCACTGATCAAGATGCTGCAGTCACTATACCATGCCAAGAAGGGAAGGGACGTTGTGTCAGGGACACGTGTCATGTCCGAATTCTCTAGGCCAAAATGGAGGAGCATTTTCAAAAGGATCGCTGTGAAGCATCCCAACACCAGAGTCGGTTAGTTTCTTTGTCAATCTTATCTTATTGCTTCTTATGCATATATATATAGCTTGAATGCGAGAAAATCTGAAAGTTTGGTGTATTTGGCATGCAGGAGTGTTTTATTGCGGAGCAGCTACAGTAGTGAAGGAGCTACACAACTTGGCAGTGGAATTCTCTCATAAGACGTCCACCAAGTTCTATTTCCATAAAGAAAATTTCTAGAAAATTACTTTGAAAACATTATTGATATCTGCTTCCTGGTCGTATAACTTTGGTAAAAATTGTACGCATGAAGCGATTTAATATTGTTACTCTTGTTCCCCAAAGAATGAAATAAATAAATAAATATATATTCAATCATCAGATCTCCACAACAACAACAGATATAACAACAAAGTTATAGGTTGTCTACTCCAGTAAATATTTTGATTGGCCCTTCCAACGGAAATTCTATTATCATATTTTTCTATTTATAATTTTACCTAAATCACGTATTATGTTTGAATGTAAATTTGCTGGACATGACTATAAGAGAGTTTTCATTATGAGGTATTAGTCAATTCCATATTTCATGAGGTAGTTACAATATATATATATATATATATATCTGTACGCCGTAACTGTAAACTGTAGAAGAATTTTTGAATAGTTCTAAACTGTATAGAAATTTATATTTAAATAACACATAATAAGTTATAATCAATGGAAGTTTAGTGAAATGTCAATTTTAGATGATATTAATTTCCAAAGATTGTTGTTATGAAACTTTTTCCGAGATATACTATGTCTATGAATTAGTTTATGAAGTGACATCGTAAGTACGTATAGACATTATCTTTTTTTTTTCATTTTCACTTTTATAATATTTTTTTTTATATACACATGTTGTGTAGTTCAATAAAGCCGTTGCTAATATATTTAGTGAACTCTATAAAATTTTATAAATTACTTTTATCTTGATTTTATAAAGTAATACTATTTTATATATTTTACAAATGACCATACATGCATAAAGTGATATTTCAAAAGTAGATATCAAACAAGTGATATTTTAACCAAGTCAACTTGGTTTAGTGATAAAATGGTTGCATCTGAAACTTCTAACCTAGATTCGAGTAGTATTGACTATTTTAGCTGCGCTTAAAATGAATGTACTTGTAAGAGTTTGTGGGATTAGTCTTTGGGCATATAAAACCTTTAGGATCTCACGTTTATAAAAAAAAATATGATAATTTGAAATTATAATATCATGAAGTAATCTATTAAATATCAGCTAACTATCTGATTGAAGTGAGTAACATACATTTGAACTGGTGACAAAACAAATTGTGCCAGAAAGTATACATTTGAAGTTTTCAACTATAGACGTATCATGTGGTAAGCATATCCGATTTATTTAGGAGTCTGTGTGAGTTTGGGTGAAGGATGTATGGCCTCTCTAGCGCAAGTTCTTAATAATAATTGCGTCTCACATATTCTATGTACATTAAATAAGAATAAATTTTGATAACATGTATTACCAAAAAGAAAAAAATTGATAAACTGTAACCAACTTTCCCATTTTAACACATCTGCATGTTTTTACAAAACTCTTGGTTAAGTTAACTTGTCAAGGTACATTAATGATGTTAATTTTATGAAAGATGTAAATGTAATGATGTGATAGTGTCCTCTGCGTGAGCGTGTTCATATTTCTTTAAAAGTTCAAAGTCAATGTTCAAAACAGAAAATAATAAAATCTGGCGATAAGAAAAAAGAAAATTAGACAATGTGATTTTTACTTTCCTCGGTACGACCTTAACACATTTGCTTGTTTTTAAGATTCTCTTCTACCGTAGATGGTAAGGTAACCTTGTGAAGGTAAATTATTGTGACGTACGGGTATATCGAATGCTAAATATTCATATTGTTAAATATGTAATGACGATAAAGCTGCTCTAAAAGGCCAAAGTCAATGTCTAAACAAAAAATATTCCACAACATATTCTTTCACAACTAATTTTAGAAAGAGGTTGGTAAAGAGAAACTGCTATGTTTATTATACACGACCGATTAATTAGTTATAAATGACTTTACATTTCAATAATTGAGTAGATGCGATTAACGTGAGCTAAGATAACGTTTATAAGTAAGTTTTTCTTGTATAGGACGTGACCGGATAATGCGCGGGAGACTTGACCAAGAAGAAAACACTAAACAACTCACAGTGAAATTCCATCGAAACCCACAAACAATTACATCAACAAAAAGTATAATATAATTACATTATGTTAGTTGATTAATATTTATATTAAATCATTTGAAAACTCTTAGCTCAATCATTTGAAAACTCTTAGCTCAGCGTTGCTTATTTATATCAGATGAACAAAGCATCTCTAGAGGCAGAGCTTGAAATTTACATTTTGAAGTAAAATAAAAGATCAAAGGTTTGAAAACATGAGGAGATACCACTCCCAAAGCGACATGTTACCGTACCAAGGACAGTCGTCGGCGAGTAGTGGCTACGACGAATCCCTGTATGTGGAGGTAGCATTAGATTTTGGCGAAGATTCCGTGTCCCTGCACAGTTTGAGGACACCACAATACGAAGATCCGGAGAAATCACTTATGGGACAAGACCGTACGGTAAAAAAGAGTAGCTCGGTGTTGAAACGCTTAGCGTCATCAGTTTCTAGCGAACTAAAACGAGTTGTTTTGACGTCAGCGGCTGCCACAAAACCCCCGCGTCTGCCGCTGGCTACGTTCCCACGTTCGGGATCTAAACAAGATGTGGCGCTTAAGGCTCTCAAGTTCATCACCAATAATGATGGCGTTGATGGTTGGCCAGCGGTTGAGAAAGAGTTCGATAAGTTAACCGAGAAGACCAACGGTGTACTCCTCCGTTCTGACTTCGGTGAATGTATAGGTAAGCAGAAGCCGAGTTTAAATAATTTTTCATATTTATTTGGTGCGCACTTTGCTGAGCAAAAAATATATATAGACGCTGCTGCTATAGGGTTAGACCCAAAAAAGAAAAAAAAGTCTAGTGCATGGAAGTCAACGGAGTTTGCGACGGCATTGTTTGACGCATTAGCAAGGATGCATAACATAACTGGGGGTGTAATAAACAAGACTGAACTGCTAGCATTCTGGGACCAGATGAATGATCAATATTTTGATTCCAGGCTACGAACTTTCTTCGCTATGTAATGTTTCTTGAAACCATTACTTTATACGTTCCGACACCAACTATTTTAGTCTCATGTTTGAATTGTTCTTTTTTTTTTTTTTTTTTGAATTGTTCAGGTTTGATAAGGATGCGGATGGGCAGTTGAGTGAAGACGACGTAAGAGAGGTAGAATGTGATTCTTTATTGGAATTATGTAGAGACTAATGGGTCATGTGCTTTAAGATTGTGTAAGAATATAAACTCCCACTTCGAGAGTTAACAGAGAACTTTACTAATATATAAATGACTTGGACCAATCTCGTCAATTGGTTTGAGTCGAAAGATCACAGAATTTAATATTCTTAGTATTAGAAAATCATGAAGCTCTTTTGTGATCTCGGTCATAAGTAGACTTTCCTCTCTTCATGTACAGATTATAAATCTAAGTGCTTCTGCCAACAGCCTGGCTAAAATTAGGGATCAGGCAGATGAATATGCTGCTTTGATTATGGAAGAACTAGATCCCTGTGGTTGTGGTTACATCCTGGTATGTTAAACTTTGTGAACTGATGATAGTTAATTAGTAAGCATTTGTTTTGTGAGTGTGTTTTTATGTGTTTGGATGCACTTTCTACAATGCCAAACAGATAGAGTCTCTCGAGGTACTGCTGTTGCAACCGCCAATTGAGGCTATCAGAAATGCCAAGAGTAAGGAATTGAGCATGGATCTAAGTCAGAAGCTGGAAGTGTCACATAGTAAGAATCCCCGAAAGCGTTTGTACAGTGGGGTGAAGTATTTTTTGCTGGAAAATTGGAAGAGAGTGTGGGTTATGTCTCTATGGATAGCTGTTATGGCCGGGCTGTTCACGTGGAAGGCCGTGGAGTATCAAAAAAGATCTGCTTACCAAGTTATGGGAGCTTGTGTTTGTATAGCTAAAGGAGCTGGAGAGACCCTTAAACTGAACATGGCTATTATTTTGTTACCAGTTTGTAGGAACACCATCACTTTGCTCCGGACCAAAACCAAGTTAGGTGTTGTTGTTCCTTTTGATGACAACCTCAACTTCCACAAGGTAATGTTAGCTTCCTGGAGTGGAGTATATATTAAGAAAAAGAAAATTCAGATCACTTATGATTGAATCTTATAACAGATCATAGCAATAGCAATCTCAATTGGAGTTGGATTCCATGCCACAGCTCACTTAGCCTGTGATTTCCCTCGGCTGATAGCTGCAGATGAAGAGACGTATAAGCCAATGGAGCAGTATTTTGGAGTACAGCCAAAGAGTTATGTAGACTTTTTGAAGTCAGTGGAAGTAATTACCGGGACTGTCATGGTTATATTAATGACCATAAGCTTCACATTGGCTACATCATGGCTCAGACAATATAAGGATGTCGACAAACTTCCTCAACCATGGAAGACAATAATTGGCTTCAACGCCTTCTGGTACACTCACCATTTGTTTGTTATTGTCTACTCACTCCTAGTCGTTCACGGATACTATGTCTACCTCATCAAGACATGGTACAGAAAAACGGTTAGTAACATATTAATTATTAAACAGTTCTCAACCTATGTATCTTGTATAAGTATCCCATCTTGTTGTTGTAATGCACTCTTTGATTTGGTTTTCATTTGATTCAATAGACTTGGATGTACTTGATGGTACCGGTGGTCCTTTACCTGTCTGAAAGGCTGGTTCGTACACTCAGGTCAAGGATTGAGGCTGTTTCAATACTAAAGGTGGAGTTTATAAACATATTGGCTTTTGAAATATTGAGAAGGCAAGAAGGAGTTCCTGTATTCATCTCTGGCTACATGATTAATTTTTCAACAGGCTGAAGTGTTACCAGGGAAGCTCTTATTGCTTCATATGACAAGACCAAACAACTTTAGATACAAAAGCGGACAGTACATGTATCTCAAATGTTCTGACGTGTCTCCAATAGAATGGTAATAACACAAACTCTCCTATTACGTGTATGGAAATAAACTGAAAAGTGGGTTGCATATAAACAGGCATCCATTCTCAATTACCTCGTCTCCAGGAGATGATTACCTTAGTGTCCACATCAGGGGTCTAGGAGACTGGACTAATACGTTAAGATCAAAATTCTCTGAGGTACTTAACTCCATTTTCCATTTTACATAAAACATTAGAGATTAAGTGGGGTCCAGGTATGTAATTTCATTTATATATATCTTATCTGATCCTCAGGTGCCCCCTGATGAAAACATACTCAATACAGCCGGCTTGAGGCATAGGTAAGTCTTATCAATCAGTTATTCACTGAAGCATATCGTATATTCTTAAAATTTGAACTGTTAAACCTTTAATTAGTTACCTTAGTGTCCACATCAGGGGTCTAGGAGACTGGACTAAGAAGTTAAGGTCAAAATTCTCTAAGGTACTTAAACTCCATCTTTTTCCTTTAACATAAAAAAAATAGAGATAAAGTGGGTCCAAGTATGCATATGTATATATCTTATATGATCCTCAGGCGTGTGCCCCCCTTGGTGAAAACACACTCGATACAGCTAGCTCGAGGCCTAGGTAAGTGTTATCAATCAGTTATTCATTGAAGCATATAGTTGAGGGGAGATTATATTTTTAAAAAATAATTTGAAACTGTTAAACCCTTAGCTTGCAAAAAATCCTAATCGACGGTCCATATGGAGCACCATCACAAGACTATAAGAACTTCGAAGTTGTTCTACTGGTTGGTCTAGGAATTGGAGCTACTCCTATGATCAGCATTATCAAGGATATAATCAATAACTTGGAAGGCAATGGAGATGAAGAAGAAGGAATAATACTCACACATTCTATTTCTCCTGCAAGAATAAACGAGACGTTCATAACCAAGAAAGCTTACTTCTACTGGATCACACCAGAGCAAGGAGCTTTTGACTGGTTCAACAACGTGTTGAACCAAGTATCAGTATCAGATGTTAACAAAGTAATCGAGATGCATAATCACTGCACCAGCATCCACCAGGAAGAAGACGCGAGGACCGCACTGATCACAATGCTCCAGTCTCTGTACCACGCCAAAAACGGAAAGGACGTTGTCTCAGGGACAAGTGTCATGACCCATTTCGGTAGGCCAAAATGGAGGCGTGTTTACGAAAGGATCGCTGTGAAGCATCCCAAGACCAGAGTCGGTGAGTTTCTTCGTCAACCTTATCTTATTGCTTCTAATGCATATTATATTAGCTTGAAGGTAGAAAGTTTGGTGTAAATTAATATTTGGCAGGAGTGTTTTATTGCGGAGCACCTGGAGGAGTGAAAGAACAGCAAAACATGTCAATGGAGTTCTCTCGAACGACCTCCACCACGTTCTGTTTCCATAAAGAAAATTTCTAGAAATTTATTTTTTCTGCTTCCCGGTCGAGTAACTTCGATAAAAATTGTACCACACGATGTGATTTAATATTGTTTTTGTTCTTGTTCCCAAAAGAAAAAAAACGAAAAACAATAACAACAATTATATTTAGACATCAGATCTCCACGTTGCAACTTATAAAGAGTGTCTCGTATTGGACGTGGTTCCGTAATGCGCGAGAGATTTGGCAGAATCTGAATGTACTGAGCTTACTTCGCAGTTTGAATGTAGTGAACTGCCACAAAGTGTGTTGTGTGTGTTTTTTTTGTTTGGTAATGAAACGAACATTAAGAAAAATTGCATGTTCGTGGAAATATTGATGAGCATGCTCGGTAGTGGACACGACGGGAACGTCAATTTAGTGATACAATCAAATAAATAATACTCCCTCCGTTTCTTAATATTTGATGTGTTGGGATAGTGCACAAAGATTAAGAAATTCACATAATTCTAAAAAGTATTTAAAAAATATAATATTATAATCATTCAACCAATTATAAAAAAGACTATAAAATTTGATTGGTTGAACAGTTTTCAATAAAGTTAAAGTTAACCTTAAAATCTCAAAAAAACCTTAAAACCTCAAAACATCATATATTTTGAAACAATTTCAACCTTCTAAAACATCATATAATTTGAAACGGAGGGAGTAGTAGATATTGGGATTTTCCTTCATGAATTATCTGTGTAGAAAGGTTTTTGTTTCACATCAAACGTGACTAACTACTCTAACTGTAATCGGAAATTTGGAATAGCTAGAGGTTATAGCGAACTATATACACGTGTTATTTACTAGTTTCTGTTTTTTTTTATGTCGTTGTTGTATACCATAAGTTATTATTTTGGTAGATTCTTTTATATCCAAACTTAGAACTCTTACCTTGACACATTTGTATATGTTTTTAAAATTCTCTCCTACCGTAGATGGTAAGGCAACCTTGTTAACGTAAATTATTGTGACATACCGGTATCAAATGCAAAATAATTTTTTTCCGAGATCCATAGAAAGATCTGGACTAATTTCTAAGGAAAAGTGCAGTCTATGGATAAATGCTCTATCCGTACATTCAAATGATGAATATTCATATTATGAAATGTTCCACAACATATTCTTTCAAAACTAATTTTAGAAAGAGGTTGGTGAAGAGAAACTGCTATGTTTATTTATTAAACGACCGATTAATTAGTTATAAACGACTTTACATTTCAATGATTGAGTAGATGCGATTAACGTGAGCTAAGATAACGCGTATAAATAAGTTTTTCACGTATAGGACGTGACCGGATAATGCGCGGGAGACTTGATCAAGAAGAAAATACTAAACAACTCACAGAGAAATTCCATAGAAACCCCCACACAACAATTACATCAACAAAAAGTATAATATAAAGTCTCCTTTCCAAAACTAATTACATAATTTTAGTTGATTAATATTTATATTAAATCATTTGAAAACTCTTAGCTCAATCATTTGAAAACTCTTAGCTCAGCGTTGCTTATTTATATCAGATGAACAAAGCATCTCTAGAGGCAGAGCTTGAAATTACATTTTGAAGTAAAATAAAGGATCAAAGGTTTGAAAACATGAGGAGATACCACTCCCAAAGCGACATGTTACCGTACCAAGGACAGTCTTCGGTGAGCAGTGGCTACGACGAATCCCGTCAAGAGTATGTGGAGGTAGCACTAGATATCGGCGAAGATTCCATCTCCCTGCACAGTTTGAGGACACCACAATACCAAGATCCGGAGAAATCACTTATGGGACAAGACCGTACGGTGAAGAAGAGTAGCTCGGTGTTGAAACGCATGGCGTCATCAGTTTCTAGCGAACTGAAACGAGTTGTTTTGACGTCAGCGGCTGCGACAAAACCCCCGCGTCTGCCGCTAGCTAGGTTTCCACGTTCGGGATCTAAACAAGATGTGGCGCTTAAAAAAAAAAAAAAAAAAAAAAAAAAAAA
>CAKOAT010049822.1:23042-82350 GCA_932364175.1 Eruca vesicaria subsp. sativa | reverse complement strand
TCATTTTGATTTGGTGCGCACTTTGCTGAGGGTTCGACCCAAAAAAATATATATAGACGCTGCTGCTATAGGGTTAAACCCAAATCCAAACCCAAAGAAGAGAAAAAAGTCTAGTGCATGGAAGTCAACGGAGTTTGCCACGGCATTGTTTGACGCCTTAGCAAGGATGCATAACATAACTGGAGGTGTAATAAACAAGACTGAGCTGCTAGCATTCTGGGACCAGATGAATGATCAAGATTTTGATTCCAGGCTACGAACTTTCTTCGCTATGTAATGTTTCTTGAATTCACTACTTTACTCGTTCCGACACCAACTCTTTCAGTCTCATGTTTGAAATGTGTTCAGGTTTGATAAGGATGCGGATGGGAGGTTGAGTCAAGACGACGTAATACAGGTAGAACTTGATTCTTCATTGGGATTATGTAGAGATTATAATGAGCTTCAATGGAACATAACTAATATATAAATGACTTTAAAAGTGTGTAAGAATTAAATTCCCGTTTCATGAGTTTCAATGGAACATATAACTTGTATATAAGACCATCTCCAATGAGGAGTTATTACCGCGAATTCTTAGCAGAATATAAGAACCCTCAACGGAATATAAGAATCCGTCTCTTAATTTTTAATTAAAAAAACTAAAAACCGGTATTTATATTCCGCTAAGGACCCCGCCATAAGAGCCCCCAATGGAGATGCTCTAAATGACTTGACCAATACTATAGTCGATTGGTTTGAGTTGGAAATCCAGAAATTTAATATTCTTAGTATTAGAAAATCTTTAAGCTCTTTTGTGATCTCGGTCATGAGTGGATTTTTCTCTTCATGTACAGATTATAACTCTAAGTGCTTCTGCAAACAATCTGAAAAGAATTAGGAGTCAAGCACATAATTATGCTGGTTTGATTATGGAAGCACTAGATCCCTATGGTCATGGGTACATCGTGGTATGTTAAACTTTGTGAACTAGTGATATTTAAGTAAACATTTGTTTTGTGAGTGTGTTTTCTTTACGTGTTTGGATGCACTTTTATACAATGCCAAACAGATAGAGAATCTCGCGATACTTCTGTTGCAACCGCCACTTGAGGCTATCGAGACTCTAAGTCAAGAGATTGAAGTATCAGCGAGTAGGAATCTCTGGGAACGTTTGTTCAGTGGGATGATGTATTCTGTGTTGGATAATTGGAAGAGACTGTGGGTACTGGCTCTATGGATAGTTGTTATGGCCTGGCTGTTCACATGGAAGTTTATGGAGTATCGAAAAAACTCTGCTTACCAAGTTATGGGAACTTGTGTTTGTATAGCTAAAGGAGCTGGAGAGACCCTTAAGCTGAACATGGCTTTGGTTTTGTTGCCAGTTTGTAGGAACACCATCACTTTGATCCGGACCAAAACCAAGTTAAGTGTTGTTGTTCCTTTCAGTGACAACCTCAATTTCCACAAGGTAATGTTAGCTTCTTAGAGTGTGTATATATAATTATATATAGATCACTGAGATGCAAAACACTTATGATTGAATCTTACACAGGTCATAACGATAGCAATCTCGATTGGAGTTGGAATCCATGCTACAACTCACTTAGCCTGTGATTTCCCTCGGCTGATAGCTGCAGATGAAGAGACGTATAAGCCAATGGAGCTGTATTTTGGGCTACAGCCAAAAAGTTATGTAGAATTTTTGAAGTCAGTGGAAGTAGTTACCGGGACTAGCATGGTTATATTAATGATAATAACCTTCACCTTGGCTACAACATTGTTCAGAAGAAATAAGTTGGATTCTCTTCCTAAATCATTGAAGAAAATAACCGGCTTCAACGCATTCTGGTACACTCACCATTTGTTTATTATCGTCTACATACTCCTAGTCGTTCACGGATACTATCTCTACCTCATCAAGACATGGTACAGAAAAACGGTACGTTAGTAACATATTTATACCTAGACCAATATACAAAATTGTAGTGTACTATCTGATATTAGTTTCATTTGATCTAACAGACTTGGATGTACTTAATGGTACCGATGGTTATTTACCTGTCTGAAAGGCTGATTCGTACGCTCAGGTCAAGGATCGAGGCTGTTGAGATACAAAAGGTCGAATTTATAAGCAGTTTTTATTTTGAGATATCCAAAAAGGGAAGAAGTTTTTTGTGTATTCATCTCCGTTACCTAAGAAAAAAAAATTCAACAGGTTGCTGTGTTGCCAGGGAAAGTCTTATTGATTCATACGTCAATACCAAACAACTTCAGATACAAAAGCGGACAATACATGTATGTAAAATGTCCTGCAGTGTCTTCATTAGAATGGTAATTAACACAAACTCTCATGCATATTACTTGTATGAAAACAAACTAAAAAATGGTGTTCATATATATAAATATAAACAGGCATCCATTCTCAATTTCCTCAGCTCCGGGAGATGATTACCTTAGTGTCCACATCAAGACTGAAGGAGATTGGACTGACGACTTACGAAAACTATTCGCTAAGGTACTTAACTCCATTTTGTTCACTTTACATAAACCCCTAAAGATTAAGTGGGTCCAAGTATGTAATTTCATTTATATGTATCTGATCCTAAGGAGTGTCCCCTCCCTGATGGATACATACTCAATAGAGCCGTCCCGAGGCCTAGGTAATTCTTGTCAATCAATTATTCACTGAACCATATAATAGAAGGGATATTAAACTGCTTTAAACTTTGAACTGTTAAACCCTTAGCTTACCAAAAATACTAATCGACGGTCCATATGGAGCACCATCACAAGACTATAAGAATTTCGAAGTTGTTCTTCTAGTGGGTCTTGGAAGCGGAGTTACTCCGATGATCAGCATCGTCAAGGACATAATCAATAACTTAAAAGAAAGTAGGAGAAACCAAAACCACGACATGGTCAGCCCTCCTACAAGAAAAAACGAGAAGTTCTTAATTAAGAAGGCTTACTTTTACTGGACCACAAGAGAAGCAGAAAATTTTGACTGGTTCCAGAGCGCGATGGACGAAGTGGCCAAAGCAGATTGTAAGGAATTAATCGAGCTTCATAATTACTGCACCGGCATCCACCAGGCATCAGACGTGAGGTCCTCACTGATCATGATGCTCCAGACGCTGCACCAGGCCAAGCACGGAAGGGATGTTGTGACAGGGACACCTTTCATGTCCCAATTCAATAGGCCAAATTGGAGGAGCATTTACAAAAGGATCGCTAAGGAGCATGAGAACAAAAGAGTTGGTGAGTTTGATCATTTTTTTTTTTTTTTTGCAAATAAACAAATCTTATCTTAATGCTTATTATGCATATATATAGACTGAACGCGAGAGAGTGTGAATGTTTGGTGTTATTTGGCAGGAGTGTTTTGTTGCGGATTATCTGCCGGAGTGAAAGAGCAACAACTCTTGGCAAAGGAGTTCTCCCATGAAACCACCACCAAGTTCTGTTTCCATAAAGAAAATTTTTAAAAGTTACCTTTGCTAATGTTTAAACTTTCAAACATTATTGAGTTAACCGTTTCCTGTTGAACAACTTTGATTTAAATTTTTAGACATGATGTGATTTAATATTGTTTTTGTTCTTGTTCCCCAAAAAAAAAAACAAATCTGCAGTATGAGATATACTGACATCGGATTAGGGAAACTTATAACAAGTCTCTTATAGAACGTGGCCCGGTAATGCGCGGGATATTTGACCACGAGAAATTACTAACTAAGAAAATTACTGAGATCTTCGGTTCTGACTTCTGAGATTTTGGAAATAATATAGTCAGAAATTTAACAAAATTATTTGTATAATAATTTTTTTCCAAGTTCTATGTAGTTAGTTGGGTTTTAGAGCCTAGAAATATTCTTATTGAGTTATTGGCTTCATGGTTGAACTGTTTCTTCTTTTATGGATGGATTTAGAACAGGTATAATAATAGAAGTATTAGATTGGAGTTTTTACAGCAAAAAATATTGAAGTAATTAATTACAGAGGAGTCAAAAACGTCAGTTTCATTTCGTGACAGATAATTTCTAAGAAACCCATATGATACTGTTTTGTCATTTGTCAATTTTTAAATGGTTTATTTTTAGAAAAAAATAAAATTTAATTATAAAACTGTATTTTTATGTTTCATTTTAGTTGTCATTTTAGATTTCTACACATAAATTAAAAAATATATTTAATTTTCCCTATTTTTGAAATTAAAAAATTATTACATCTAACTATATTTCAAGAAATAAAAAAATATTACATAAAATTAATAAATTTTACATTGAAATAATAAAATTATATTTATTTAAAATAAATGTATTTGTTTATGTTTTAAATTTTTTGCAATTTTGTTTTACTAGAAGAGGGAATGCCAGAATGGGAAATGTGTGTGTATAGACGTAATTAATTCTGTGGGCGCTGCGAGTTTTATGGGTGAGAATTTATTGCACTACCTTTGACCTATGAGTCTATGACCTTAATGGCCATCGCGTTAAGTTCGATATCACACTAGCATAAACAATTGGAAATTTCAGTGTGTATAAGTGTATAGCTATAGTCCAACCATAAACAAATGAGCCGAAAACATTTTCTTTTTCCTTACAATAATTTACCTTGTAGTCTCCTCGTTGTTAATTTCTCTTTTTCTAAACTATTCCAAAATTTTCCATTAAAAGGATATTTCTCAACAATGCCTTGACTTGGTATTTAAGTTGGAGTTATTACAAATGTTTCTTTTATTTATAGTCACGTGCAATTTAGTTCCTCTATCTTACACATTAATTGCCGTACACGTAACCTTCAGAAGGTGACAGTTGATGATAGAAGGATAAACTCCAAATCATCAATTGGAAAGATTCGGAAATTAAACATTTAACACAGAAGAATCAGCAGTTTTAAGTATTTCACCCAATCACCGTTGATAAAATCAAACCAAGTAATATCATTTTATTAATTTTCTGTTAAAACTTTAAACATCATTATTTTAAAATAAGTTTTGGTTGGAGAAACGTTTTGGTATTTAGTTAATAAATATAATAAATGTGTAACACATATTTGTTAATAGGCTAAACTAATTTTTATTTAAGTACCATATTTTGTGTCTATATAATAGGTGTTCGAAAACATCAAATGAATCTTCAAACGTTGGAGGATGATCTTTGGCAAAAATAAGTTTGTTTTAGGATTATGGTGATGAGTGGTTGGATGTAATCAAGTGATTATGTAGAAAAAGAAATAAAGTAAAAAGTAAAAAATGTTGAACTCATGTTCTTGCTTGAAACTTTTATTTTCGTTGACTTTGTTTGGATTAATTGAAAGAATAAAAAAGAAACATAAAAATGAAAATAAAGATAGAAGCTAGTGATGATGAAATAGAAAAATATAATTTTTATTTAAATTTACGAATTAAATGACTGAATTTGTTCTCACAAATTCTTTACAATATCTTCAAAACATATTTAACAGAACTTCATACTATCTATAAACCTACAATATAGAGCTTTGGAGATAATTTTATATGCTCTGATATTGCAATAACTTCTGACTTTTCACTGGTTTTGACATTCTCTTAATATCACTATATTTGTTGGTTTTAAGGTAATTTGCTCTTTATTATTTTACTTTGGAATTTTTATTTTTCTACCAATACTTGTCAGAATAGGTAAATATGTTAAGAGGATAGAGACGTAACTTTTTGATAATCATCTATTTATTGCCATAGTATCAGTCATTCCAAAAATAGCTCTCTCCTTTATTGCTTCGATAAGCTGTTTTGTCACTCTAAATGTGGTGGTATATTGAATAAAGAGTAATTATAAAGTCTAAAAATGTAAAAGAAAATAATCAGAAGGGCTAGCTATGCAAAATCGGGTAAATACTAAAGTAGAATTTAGGGCAGATCTGTAGTAGTTAAACTCAAAAAGTGGAATCAGACAATGTGGTTTTCACTTTTCCTCGGTACGATCCTTAAAACCAAACTCTTTTCAGCTTTTGTCAATGGCATATACTCGTAATATATCAGAAACAACGAGGGTAAAATAGACAATTTCTTATTACCTCCCCCCCTCTGCTTTATAACTCTGTTTATATATCTTTTCACACCTCTCCTTCTGCACAATTCCCCTGTGTCTCTTACCTCTAATCTCGAGATCCGCCGTTAACTTTTTTTTTGTCCTAAACTCAGAGTTTCTTCTCTCATTTGTGTTCTGTCACAGATTGAGTCAGAGAAGGATCTCCAGATCTAAGTTTTTTTCTTCTTCTTCTATTTGTTAATCAAGGTACGTTTCATTGAAACCATCGAAAGAAGTCATTGTAGATCTATTTGTTTGCTGAGTTTTATTTGATCATTCTTTATTAGTTCCGATCTGATTTGTTTTCACACCTTATGATCGTGCGCTAATGTGTTGTTTGTTCTGTTTCGGTTTGATTGATTCGATCCAACGTAACTCTACAGTGTAGATCGAAACGAAATGTACATTTTTTTGTGATGCATCGAGGAATCAATTTATTGCATTTTTAATTGATGCATGTAGCTTTGTGTCTCGTGATTTGGATGATCTGATTCTGATCATATAGTTGTTACCAATGCATATTGAATTTATTTTTATGAATGTTTTATTTGTGTGTTGGTGAAGATGGCATCAGCGACAGAGAACCAATGGCTCAAGGGAAGAGTGAAGGCTGTTACATCCGGAGACTGTTTAGTGATCACTGCTTTGACACATAACAGACCAGGAGCTCCACCGGAAAAGACTATCACCTTATCTTCTCTCATGGCACCTAAGATGGTGAGAGCTTATACTCTCTTTTTTTTCTTCCAAAAGTCAACTCTCTTGTGCACCACCATCATCATTATTACTTCCTCCGTTTCAAATTATATATTTTTCTAGAGTAAAATTTTCGTTTCAAAATAAGTATAGTTCTATCATTTCAATTTTATAATTTCAATGCAAAATTTATTAATTTAAAATGTCATTTTATTTTTTCATTGGTTGAAAAGTAGTTAGATGTATAAATAATTGTGTTTTTATTTTGAAAATATGTAAAATTGATTGTTTTTTAATCTGTGTGCAAAAACATAGAATGACAACTAAATTGAAACCGAGAGTATTATTTTTAATAACTTTTGGATTTTCTCTTCTTAGGCTCGTAGGGGAGGTAAAGATGAGTCTTTTGCATGGGAAAGCAAGGAGTTTCTGAGGAAACTTTGCATTGGAAAGGTGCAACAAATCTATTTGCACACAATAAGTATTGTGATTGACTTTATTTTTCTCATCTCAAGTTATATGTTTGTTATTTGAACAGGAAGTTGCTTTCAAAGTGGATTACAAAGTGGAAGCTATTGCCGGAAGAGAATTTGGTTCTGTTTTCATTGGAAACCAGAATGTTGCAAAGCTTGTTGTTCAAAATGGTTGGGCAAAGGTGATGATAATAATAATTAACCATTATATTTCTCTCCAGATAATATGGTTGTGATTTACCTCATCATTCTAACATAATGCTTGTACTATGGGACAGGTTAGGGAACCAGGTCAGCAGAATCAGGGTAAGGTTAGTCCTTACATTACAGAGCTGCTACAGCTCCAAGAGCAGGCTACTCAAGAAGGATATGGTCTTTGGAGCAAGGTTGGTCTTCCTCTTCCTTACTTTAATCCGCCAAAATCATTTAGTTTCTTATTTGATTTGATGATGGAGATTATCAAAACTCCAGGTTCCTGGTGCTGCTGAGGCATCTATCAGAGACCTTCCTCCTTCTGCCATTGGAGACTCTGCAGGCTTTGACGCCATGGGGCTTTTATCTACCAACAAAGGCAAGCCTATGGAAGGTATTGTTGAGCAAGTCCGTGATGGAAGTACTATCCGTGTTTATCTTCTTCCAGAGTTCCAGTTTGTGCAAGTGTTTATTGCTGGAATCCAGGTGAATTGAACTTGCTTCTCTGTTTGACTTTTTTAAGATGCAACAAAGTTAAGACATCTTCTTTGTTTTTAAATGTAGTCTCCATCAATGGGAAGAAGAAACACAAATGGAAACGTTGTTGAGACGGTTCCAGATGAGTCCAATGGAGATGCTTCTGGTGAGTCCAAAGGTCCTCTAACTTCAGCTCAGAGACTTGCTGTCTCTGCAGCATCCTCTGTAGAGGTTTCTGCTGATCCTTTTGCAGCTGAAGCCAAGTACTTTACTGAGCATCGTGTTCTTAGCAGAGATGTAAGTTTCCTTCATTTTTGTTTGTCTTTGTTTTTATGGCATTTTGGACTATTTTAATTTTTGAAATTTGCAGGTTCGCATTGTTCTTGAAGGAGTTGACAAATTCAACAACCTGATTGGTTCAGTCCATTACTCTGATGGTGAAGCAGTTAAAGACTTGGGGTTGGAGCTAGTTGAAAATGTATGTGATTGTATTAGTTGTAAAAAACTATGACAAAGTTAATGACATTGGTTTTAATATTTATTTTTTTTCCTTAAGGGTCTTGCTAAATATGTTGAATGGAGTGCTAACATGATGGAGGAGGAAGCCAAGAGGAAGCTGAAAGCTGCTGAACTTCAATGCAAAAAAGATAAGGTGAAAATGTGGGCTAACTATGTTCCTCCAGCTACAAACTCTAAGGCACTTCATGACCAGAACTTTACTGGAAAGGTAAACATCTCTCTTGGTTAAATACTGTCTTTCTCTCCTTTACTTTTTTTTTTGAGTCAATTGGTTTAATCTTTCTTTAGGTAGTGGAGGTGGTTAGTGGGGACTGTATTGTAGTTGCCAATGATGCCCTTCCATATGGTAGCCCAGCTGCTGAGAGAAGGGTCAATCTTTCGAGTATCAGATGTCCAAAAATGGGAAACCCACGTAGAGAAGAGAAGCCAGCTCCTTATGCTCGTGAAGCAAGAGAGTTCTTGAGACAACGACTTATTGGCAAACAGGTGCTTCCTCCATTTCACTTTTCACACAGATTAAAAAAAAAACTTAAATTTTACTCCCTCTATTTCAATATGTGAGTAGTTTTAGCCAAAAAAAATCCAATAATTCATTCATTTTTGTCATTGGATATTATCACTTTTAGCTAAAACTACTTGCATATTAATAAATACATTGCTTTATTTTTTTGGTAGGTTAATACATTGCTTTATTGATTATGTCATTAATGGGCTAAAATTGCAAAACTATCAAATAAATGCATTAAAAACATAGAACAACACTTAAAACTAAACAAATTTAAAACTCTAATACGACAATTAATAGGAAACATCTCATCATTGCATTTGTCAGGTTATTGTTCAAATGGAATACTCAAGGAAAGTCACACCAGCAGAAGGTGCTACCACAGCTGGTGCCGCTGATAGGATAATGGATTTTGGCTCAGTGTTCATTCCATCTCCTGCTAAAGGCGATACCGAGGAAGTGGCTGCATCAGCTATCTCTGGAAGTCAGCCAGCTGGAGTGAACGTTGCTGAGCTTCTTCTGTCTCGTGGTTTTGGAAATGTGGTCAGACATAGAGATTTTGAAGAGAGATCAAACCATTATGATGCTCTTCTTGCTGCTGAATCTCGTGCTTTGTCTGGAAAGAAAGGAATCCATTCTGCTAAAGAATCTCCTGTCATGCACATCACAGACCTCACTGTGGTTAGTAAAACATATATAAGACATTCCTATTAAAAAAAAAAACATTTTCATGACTAATTTTTCAACTTATATTTTTCTCAGGCTGCAGCTAAGAAAGCTAAAGATTTCTTGCCATCACTGCAAAGAATCAGGAGGATACCAGCTGTTGTGGAATATGTCCTAAGCGGACATAGGTGTAAGCTTTATATTCCAAAGCTAACATGTAGCATTGCCTTTGCGTTCTCTGGTGTTAGATGCCCTGGCCGTGGAGAGCCCTTTTCAGATGAAGCTATCTCTGTAATGAGACGTAGGATTATGCAGAGAGATGTTGAGGTAAGTGAATATTGCTAAAACTTACATCTAAGTTTCCTCTTGTTATAAATGGTTTGGTGATAATGTTCTGTTATAAACTCTATAGATTGAAGTTGAGACCGTTGATAGAACCGGTACTTTCTTGGGATCAATGTGGGAGTCTAGGACAAATGTGGCGACAGTTCTGCTTGAAGCTGGCTTAGCAAAAATGCAGACTAGCTTTGGTGCAGACAGGATTGTTGAAGCTCATATACTTGAACAAGCAGAGAGATCTGCTAAGAATCAGAAACTGAAGGTAACAAAGCAACACATAGTAAAAAATAAAATCCTCTTTTCTAAACCTTTTTTTGAAATTTTTGCAGATTTGGGAGAACTATGTTGAAGGAGAAGAAGTCTCAAACGGAAGTACAACCGTTGAGACCAGACAAAAGGAGACATTAAAGGTTGCTGTTACAGAAGTGCTTGGAGGTGGTCGGTTCTATGTCCAAACGGTTGGAGATCAGAGGATAGCTTCTATTCAAAACCAGCTTGCATCTTTGAGTGTTAAAGATGCTCCAATCCTTGGATCTTTCAACCCTAAGAGAGGTGACATTGTTCTTGCACAGTTTAGCCTTGACAACTCCTGGAACCGTGCAATGGTATTTACCTTTACCTTTACCATACCAATCCACTTTTTTAGCTTCTGTTCTTTTGTTTACTTCTTACTTAAATCTTTACATGTTTGTTTCAGATTGTGACTGCGCCACGTGCAGCTGTTGAGTCCCCAGATGAGAAGTTTGAAGTGTTCTATATAGATTATGGAAACCAAGAGGAAGTCCCGTACAGTGCAATCCGACCAGTTGATCCATCGGTCTCCTCAGCACCAGGGCTTGCTCAGCTCTGTAGACTTGCTTACATTAAGGTTCCAAGCTTGGAAGAAGACTTTGGTCCTGAAGCAGGAGAGTATCTGCATACAATAACGCTAGGAAGTGGTAAAGAGTTCAAAGCAGTGATAGAAGAAAGAGACACATCTGGAGGCAAAGTCAAAGGACAAGGCACTGGAACTGAACTTGCTGTCACTCTCATTGCTGTTGATGATGAGATCTCTGTGAACGCTGCAATGCTTCAGGTTGGTTTCTTCTCTCTCTCACACACTTTTTCTCCACAAAACATGTTTTAAGAATGTGTTTATGATAACACAGGGAGGAATAGCGAGGATGGAGAAACGTAGGAGATTTGAGCACAAGGACAAAAAAGCTGCTCTTGATGCTTTGGAGAAGTACCAGGAGGAAGCTCGTAAGTCAAGAACTGGAATATGGCAGTATGGTGATGTTGAATCAGATGATGAGGATACTGCTCCGGCTAGAAAGCCTGCCGGTGGTGGTCGCCGGTAAGTTATCGGATATGGTTCAGAAGGGACCATGAGGAGGAGGGAGAGAAGAAGTGTCAGGTCGGTTTTCTCTAAGGGTTTTAAAGACATGTCATCGAACTTTTTGTAACGTTTTAGATTGTTCCTTTTTTTTTTTTAATTTATAGTTTTGACTTTGAAAGAGAGTTTTCTATATAGGACTTGAAATAAAGCCGTAAGTTCGAACTTATCCTTACTGTTTTTTTTTTTGTGTGTTTCTATCGTCTAAAAGCATGATTAATCCCGGGTTTTTAATGTGGGATTTTTAACGGAAATTAGGAAATTAAGAAACTGTTTCTTAACTTTTATCTAAAAATACTAAGAACTGGTTCTTAAAGTCGTTTTTAATTAAAAGTTAAGAAATAGTTTCTTAGTTTCCACTAAGAATCTTGTTTTAAGAACCTCGGATTAATCATGGTCTAACTATTTTTCATTTGCTTAAGGGCGATATGTTATATCACATTACATAAAAAAACAAAGAAGAGAAAAGTAGTGTCTTTGACTCTTACATTGTTCAGATCAATGTTCTTAAAAGATCGGTATAGATGGTAAATCATTAATAAGTCAACTTTTTTTAACGCTTTTTTAAAAATCGATCCTAATCGTCTTTACAAAACTTTTAGTTACCGTCTAGAGATTTTGTATTATCCAAAAGGCTTGAAGAGTTGTGTTTAGATAAACTATAACGCTAATTAAAGTGGATCTAGTCTTCGTACCATATTTATTTACTTATTTTTTAATTGTTTATCAATGAGATATTGAGATGTAGTTGTGTTTATTTATGCAAACAATTAAAACGTAAATGCTTTTTTCTCTATCTTTTAGAGTGTTCTATATTCTGAGTAGTACTTTCAATTCTAATCAAAGTTTTATAGAATCGTAAAAGAAACATGCTTCATTTGTGATAAGGCGTAAGTAAAGTGGTACGAAGCTTTCTCAATAAGGAATTAAAACTATATTCATATATTGAATTCAATATAATAAATTGATACGAGTTGAAGTAGTAATGGTTGCTTACTGGCTCCCACTCTAGTGGGACTAGTGCTTATTCGACGTGATTATTGTCCATTGCTAGTTTTGTTATAAAATAAAACGTTGTAAAGAGCTTTACCTATATAAAGAAAGGCCTACACTACACATTAGTTAATTGTATACGTCAAATATATAAATCATATTCACATTCCTTCCTATGCTTTAGGTTCTTCTTTCTCAACGATAATTTTTATTCCCTCGTATCGTGATTTTTACTTACTAAGATTATATTAGTGATGTTACTTTTGCTAAGAATAAACCACAAATTTAGTTAACTAGAAGATCACACTCAAAAGTTGATGATAATATTCATGGAGTATTCTTTCTACTTATATTTCACATTTATACGATGCTCATAATTTACATTTTAAATGGTAAAATACGGCGGCTAGCAGCTCGTTCACAGTTTTTGCGATTAATTAGGCTTTTTCTTTCAACTGAAAGGAGGTTCTTGAACTTAAATTTTAACAGTTCAATTTATCATATCATTCGTCAATAGTTACTATGAAAGATTATGCCATTCAGATTTGCTTATAATCCACAACTTGTTTACTATTAGACTGGATTTTGTTTAGGCTTATCGTATAAAAATGTTATTTTATCTTATTTTTCATGTTCAAATTTCTTGATATTGGAGAACACACAAATTAGTTAACACACACACACACACTATATACAGAGTATTACAACTTTTTAAATGTCAATATAATTAAATAAAAAGTTGTTAAAATAAAATAAATATTCATGCAGTTAAAAGTTATTCAAAAGAAAAAAAATACCCATGCAGTACATTCTTGTCATAGTTCGTACGTAAGCAGTGATGTGTCAAGCTAGGATTGTTGTGAAAGTCATAATCTTTCAGAAAATGCACCTTTTTGGCATATGGTGCAGCCAACTTTTTAATTATCATATTCATAAACTGTAAGAGTTAATTACTATATATGCAAGTATATCACCATTTATTTGTTGTTGTTACGGAAAAAAATAAGTATTTTTTCATAAATTGATACAAGCTCAATGTCAGTTGGATGCACGGATGAGCTAAGTGGTCCTCGTATGACCACTAAACTTGATCACCTCCTATACAATGAGTATTTAATTTTTTCGAAAAGTATGGTTTGTTTATTTTAATTAAAAACTATAATTTATTATTGCCTAGTGGAAATGACGACATAGTAAATATATAACCCGCTGTTTGACAAAAAAAAAAGAAGTTAATATATAACCCGCTTGTGTTTTATTATCATAGTATTTGAGTTTTCCTGAATGTATATTATACCATAGTATATGATTTTTCCTTTAAATCTAAATTGCCACTTAACTAACTTGTGTAATTGTTATCTGAATTAGTTTGATTTAGAAACAAAGCGTTGAATTTAAACTTAGTAAAACCTTTTTAACGAGTTTATAAAGCCATTTGAACTAACTGTTTACTTGTTAATAATACTGATCCATCTATATAAATACTATCACGCGCTTTAGTATTCTATCAATAATGCAAACTCAAATACTTTTAAGAGTAAAACATGCACATTATTGAAGTGTTTAATAAAATTTTACTGAAGTTAGGTATAACTTTCATAAAGATTCCATGGGTTGAAATAAATTTGAGCAAAAGTATGATTAAAAGATAACAATAGTATATTAATAATGATTTGGATATGGGACCAAATGAAGCATTATAAATGGGTTGTAGATAGACCTAGAAGACTAAAAGGAACACTAAACATTTCATCTCTCCTTCTCACTAATCTAAGGAAGAGAAGAAGAAAAAGAAGAAGATATGGAGGAAGAAACGGAACAAGAAGACGCCGTTAAGAAGGTTTCAAGCTACGGTTAACCGGAGTTAACTCGGTTCTGCTATCTTTCTCTGTTCTTGTTAACGGAGAAAGATACAAACGGCAAGTCATCAGAGGCAAAGGGAAGGCTACGCCTTTCTTCTTTTACTATCTTCTTAATGTTTTTACTTTTGGCTATTTCTTCTTCCGGTGATGTGTTGATTCTCTAACGAGAAGTATTCTGATTGCTTTTAATAGCTTTACAAATCTTGTTGTTTCTTTCTACAACTATCTTTATATATTAAGATCCAAGTCGTTATTCACAATTTTTTTTATTGCTTTAAAACTTATGAACTGATAAACTTTTGGCTTGAGAGTGATGATATTAATTCTATATCGGCTTAATTTTTTAGAGTGTAGAACTGTGGAATTTCATATAACTTTACAACTAGGCTACTGTATCGTCGGCTCAATATAGTTTTGTTTCTAGCATGTCTATATCACAAAGAAAAAATAAATCTCTAGTTGCAATTCATTATTTTTTAAAAATACTTTTCTTTAGAGAGTTCTTATTATTATTATTTTTAAAAAGAGAGTTCTTATTCATAATCAATTATCTCTCACTACCTGCTCTCTTTTATTTAGTTACAAGCCATGTGAAAGAGGATAGCATCTACAATGTCTATAACTAACAAGGAACTTGTTGTAAATGTGCTTTTATTTGTGGGGGCTATCACGGTGTTTGCATTATTTTGCCTGCTGTTTGCCATAACAATCGGTTAACTATTTAAGAAAATCCTTAAAACTATTGTTACAATTGATCATATTTATGTTGTTTCATTTAAAAACATTAGTTCATAATCATAAAAGATGTATGTACTATGTGAAATTTGAAAACAATAGTTTAAAATTCCAGAATATAACCTACATTTTATTGTAGTGTTGCTTGTATCATAAAAAATATAATTAAAATAACAAGCAGATATGAATCACTGAATTTAAAATAAATATATGTAAAGTTGAAAGTACATTCTCAATAAAAAAATGTTTATAGGTATACAATCGTTGTCAGTACCATGGGGAATATTGTTTTAGTTGACATCAAAATGTAAATGATCATACAAAAAAATCGATAGTTGAGAAATTTAAATCAGCTTGTTTCTGTTATCTCACGTAACCTAGAGGAAAAAGAATGTCTAAGGCCGAGAAAATTTGTAATGGCTAATCAAGAGCCATGTTTTTTCTCCATAGATTCATAAACAATACTACTTTAAGAAGTTTAGGTAAGAATCCTCTGTAGAAACCTCTTGTTTCATTGTCGTCTCTGAACTATCTGCTTGCATTCTGAAAACAGAAGAATCAAACTTGTTAAGCAAGAAAAAAGAAGAAGATAAAACCTCTGTTACTTATTGAGTTTGTTCTCTAGTGTTTATCAAGCACACTCTTTCCCAGTGATGATATATGTTTTCGATGGTTGCTTCGAATGTTATAGTTCCATTGTTGTCCTTATCAACATGCTCCATCAAGAACATAACTGTTGGGCTTAGGTAGCCTGGAGATAACTCAACAACATAAACACGTTGTGTTCATCGTAAGTGACTGACATATCAGGTGATTAATGACACATACCGGCCTTGACAAGAGTCTCCCATAGCTCCTCTGTATCCTCTGTTTTTCAGCAGGTTTTACATTTGTGATTCGGTTAAACTGAAACCGTGCGTTTCCATCCGGTTTTAAATCAAACCGGTGGGTTAATCGTGTCTGATTAAAACTTGATTGACCGTGGATTTGATTTTTTTTTTGTAACGTAAGACTGACGAAGCTTGAAGTTTAAAACGGTGGAGTAAAGAATTTTGAAAAGAAAAATTGTTTGTTGGACATAGTTTCAGTTTTTCTGCAGTATTTTTGTTAATCAAAAAAATTTGTGGAATGAAATAAAATGTAAAAATGCAAATTTATGTTTTTGCTGGTAGAATTACAAAGGAAATTTTCATTAAATGGAAAAGTGAGTTTAAGTAGTTTTTTTACAAAATCAATACTTTCATATTATCAAACTATATGATAATACTATTTTAAAACTTTAATCAAAGAGGAATATTTTTTAGTAATAAATAAATATATTGTACTAATAATATGTGAATGTATAATTGTCATAAGCCGACCTTAGCTCAGTTGGTAGAGCGGAAGACTGTAGTCTGTGACAGCAAATCTTTAGGTCGCTGGTTCGATTCCGGCAGGTCGGATTTTTTTTAATGTTTTGCCATTCCTTTTTTTTTTGAGCAACCATGTTTTTTTCTATTCCTTGGGTTTATATAAAATGGGCCGGACTATATGGAAAACTGAAATGGGCTGCGTTGTATACATCATTACAATGCGTGTGAGTCGGTGCAATTTCAACATCCCCATACGAAGGAAACAGGAAAAAAAAAAGCAAAACATACATACATAATACATACATTGATAATAAGTTTATTATATGCATGTATAATAAGTCTGCATGCATAGTTTGCATACATACCTCTTTGGGCCGATAAGTTTGAAAATTAAGGCAGAGGAAGTAGTTGAGATCTGTGAGAGCTTAGAAGGCCGCAAAGGTTGAAAGGACCTGTGTCAGGCCGGCGTACGTGCGTGCGGGTGCGGCCATCCCCAATTCCTGTTGACGTCAATGTACATTTTCTAATTATTGAGTCTCTCTTATATTCTTCCTGTCTGTCGGGATCAATTAGAATTATAGTTAATAAATTTGAATTGTTTTGTAAGCAACGGTGGATACCTGAACCTACATCAAAGATTTTTTAGCATTAATTGGCCAAAAGAAAATAATTTGCTGCTGACAAACAATCAGCTATCTCAGTTTGATCCAAAACTTTTTATAGTTGAAATTTTTTATTGTTTGTTTACAGCATTTTAGTGTATTTTAGTTACATCTTTTTGTTAAAATGTTTAGGTATAGATCGACAAGTTAAACGGTTTGGCAACAAATAGGAGACTATGGTTAGCTTTTTTTTTAGCCTAGCTAGTTAGTAATTACGTTGCAACCTTAACATGTTTTATTATGCTAATAGTCCTCTACTGGAGCGATCAATACTTGAATAGGTTTCCTATAGACCAAATTCTTGATTAATGATACAGATCAATAGGTTTCCTATAGACCAAATTTTTGATTTAATGATACACCTGCTACATCCACGCGTGGCAATAAGAAAAGAATATAATGCTTTTGAAGTTACACGGATATCCTGAAGTACAGATTTTTGTCGGCGCCGATTTCATATACCAAGCACTAACCATTTACGGTAGTATGTAAAAAATAATTAACAAAAGTAAACTGAAAGAAAGGTTCACAAAGAAGAAAGACAAAAGAAAGAGGAGATAACGCGTTGGTTGGAAAGTGTTTTTTAATTAAACCAAAATTTATTATCATCGTTACCATCATTTCAATTGACATGATGATATAAACAACGAGTCTCTGAATTTCAAAACGAAATCATTTTTTTTTTCATTTCTGAAAAGATGTACACTGAAGCTAGCTTGAAATGGCAATGCCCTGTAAATTTAGTTATTTTCTTCTATGTGTAATATTTTATTAATCTGTATTACACAAATAACGTAGTATATGCATGTATATCGCTGTATACCATAAATAACGTATATACCGGGTTGTGCATTTTAAGATAAAATAAAAACGAGAGAAATATAATATAGAAACATGGGTCAAAGGAGTCAACCTCTTTGGATTGACAAAGTCTAGGAGTTGAACAAACCGTAGGGAATCTGTTTATGTCAAGTTTTCATACTTGTTAGTTGTTGGTTGTTACTTCCAATCCCATTAAACTGCTGTTAATGGTAACCCAAGTCACTTTTGGGACCCTGGCTAATGGCTATATTGGAAACACAATCATACTAATTGTACCAATTATAAACTTTACCAACTATAACTATTTGGACGGTGTTGCTTAATAATATACGTAATTCTTTATGACCTGATCCGATCCGTACAAACCACAAACGTAGTAGTGTTGAGAATTCATAGTGTGTTAACAGAGCTCATAAAGGAAGGGTTAATGAAGTTGTATCATTATTATCAATTTATCATATATATGGAGATTCCAAGACATTCAAAATGCATGGGTTTATTAGATTTTGCCAAACATTATATTACATGGTGCATACATTTACCATGTTAGACAAAACTGGAAAAAAAAATTATCGGATTAATTGAAATGACTTGAATAGTACTATTTTCATTAGCAAAATAGTATTATTATATTTTACATACTACTGTAAAAACACAACCATATTTTCATATTTTTGGAGTCATAGACTATTCAAGTGATCTAGATTTTAAATAAACTAATCTCCCAAGACAATAGGACAAAAATGTTAACATCTTTGTTGTTCAACCTCAATGGCTCAACAAATGTTCAAATATTATACGAGTAATATTACATCTATCATGTGATGTGACATATTCTGCTTTGGCCTTTATCGTTGATTTTATATCGTTTTGATCACCTACGTTATACACGCCATATGATATAGCCATTAACATCATGTACTGAGAAACCAATGAATAATTTATTTGTATGTGTGCTTATTTGAGACTACTCCCATAACTTTTAAGGTTAACATTTTTGATATTGTATTCTTTTATGAAATTAATTTAAATTCAAGGGTTGTTAATCCAATTAAAAACTCTGGAAAGAAGAAATTTAAAAAAAAAAAAAAAAAAAAGATCACAAACGACACACTCATAATAAAAATAGAACACTCAAGGAACATATGATCTCTTCATAACAAGTCACCTAAAACCCTTATTCTTGAGGATTCAAAACCCCGAATTAGGAGAAGAATCCCCAAAATGCCAAAATCTTGCATAATCTTCTTGTTGCCTTGAAGATCCACCAGAAGATGAAGAAGTGGTATTAGATAACGTTTGATGACTATACATTGAGCCTCCGGCTTCCCCACCGGCCAGACTATAGCTTAATGCATCGTTACCATTTCCCCCTTGCTGAAGATATTGGTTATAGTAGTATTGGTTAAAATATGGTATGGTTTGTGAATTAGTCTGTGGATTTGAGTAGTAAGTTTGATTATTAGAAGAGTAATAGTTTGGTAGACCGGTAATAGTACTAGTGTTACTTGCTAGTTGAGCTCTCTCAGGGAAATTAAGTTTGGCTTTGCTTCCTTTGAACTTGAGAGCTGCTTCATCATAAGCTAAGGCCGCAGCTTCAGCGGTCTCAAATGTCCCAAGCCACACGCGTGCGGCCTTTTGTGGATCCCTAATTTCAGCAGCCCATTTTCCCCATGGTCGTTGCCTTACCCCTCTATAATGTATTTTCCTCAAGTTTCCTTCATCAACAATTGACATCAATGATTAACCTCATATATATGGTTATATACACATACCATAAGAAAATATATCCATCGACCTGCTCATTTTTATGTAAATAGCATCAGATAAGTTTACATATATACCTTGATCTTGAGTAGGAGGAACATGTTGGATAGGATCTTGCTGAATATACTCAACGGGGTGATGTAGATTATTTTCATGCGTGCTGCTTTGGTTTCCAATGACTTGACTCAAGGCTGAGACCATGGCACGCGTGTCGTATTCAGATCGAGCCGAGAAGAACGGAAATATATTCTCGTCGTCGGCTTCTTTCTTTTTCTCAGATTCACCAGCTCGAAAGGGCCTCTTCCCATTATTCTTCTGATTTTCCATATTTCACAAAGCTTCTGATTAACCCCCTCTATTTTTTAATTAGAGGTTTAGATTTTAGGGTTTCCGATTTTGTACTATTTCAAATAGACGATGCGTTGAAAATGAGAACAAAGAAGACAAGGAAAGTGGAAGAGAGATATTAGTTAGGGTTTAGGAATGAGCAAATTTGAAGGTTTTATAGAAGCATTTTTGTTTGTGTGAACATAAGAGAAATAAAAGAAAACGTCAAACTGAAGTTTTGCATATTCTTTTCAATTTTTTTTTAGTTTTCTAAGCTATATCATAATTTTGGAAACACATAAAATCATGCACTTATATGAGTGTATTTGATAAAACTGTAGAGACGCGTGAAATGGTCTTTTGATTTGCTTATAGAAAAAAAAATGCGTACGTGTGAATCAGAACAAATTAAGAAATTGATATCAATAAAGATTACTAAAAAAGAGCTCTGACAGAAGAATTTAAATAGATATGAACGCTGTAAAAAGATCCAAAATGATTTACAAAAAAAAACAAAGAAGGAAAATGCATGCATGTACATATTCTTAACTGGTTTCTTTTCGGGAACAGAAAAGGTTCTATCTTTTAAGGTTTAATTTTATATTTGAAAGACATATATTCTTTGTAAATTAAACCGACATTCTCTGAAAAAAGTTAAGGAATAAGAATATAACAACTTTGGTTTTCATTCATTAAAAATATAATTAAATAAATAAAGAGATCGTACGTGAGATGGGATTCGTTTTTTTTTCTGAAGTCGAATCTTATATTTATCTCCTATAAAAGATTTGGATAGAGATTGAAAAAATCTTAGTTATACACCCAAGAGATGTGTGTGTGTACACACTGATCATTAATTCAAGAGAAAATATGTGAAATGAAGATGTGAAATGAACATATTGTTAATTTGAAGTCTCTTTTTACTGGTTTATAACTATTTATAAATCTATTTATGTAAGTTTTGTATGCCAATGATCAACTAAACGTTTTCAAATGCATACACTAAGTCGCAAGATTCAAGCTTAATAATCTACAAGCAGATTATTTCAATTACTGAATTCAAAGTTGGCGTTAAGTCGAATGACGGCATAGTTTGTCTATAACTTATTAATAATTTATATTCAGAGATGTTAATATTTTTACTAAACAGTTAAAACACACACACAGTCGTTCTTGATCCAGAAAGTTACAGTTTTGCAGTATAATATTTTTCTCGGAAATATTCACAATAAAAATAAAAAGATCAAAAGAAAATCTAAATAATATTTAGAGAAAGTAACGTTTTGGTATCAAACAAATTATTTAAGGATACATTCACAAAGCACTTTGTATGGGTCCTTGACAAGTCCCCGATTCACAACTAACTATTTTTCTTATCCCAAATATTAATTTTTTATAGCACCCTCTTAATATTTCCAAAATAACCTACTTTTGGTCGACAAAGAGGTGTTTTATTAAGTAAGAGAGGAACCAAGAGAGTTGTAATCGACAAACTTTTGTTTTTGGTTATGTTTCGTTGCACGTGCGATGCGTGCTCATATTTTGTTCAGTTGTAATTTGCAGACTTCCATTGGGTGAATTTTACATTTTTTTAAGAAATTGACTACTTGATCGTACTACAAACTGAAGGATTCAGCTCTCCACAGACTACGTGGTACTCCACAGCATGGTAAGCAAATGTTACTGTGCACATTGTGTGATACACTCATACGTTCAAGCTATGAGTAATGACTAGCTTTCGCTTCAAAATTGGAATATATATATTTTTACAAAACAACTTGCTCGTCTATTCATATCAGAAATCATGTTTTCTTTATATAGTATATATATATTTCTAGACTGTATTGGTTTAGCTGATTCTGCTGAACCTATTCGATTGATATAGAGATATGTTAGTTGACCAAAAAAAAGTAAAACAAGGGCTTGCTTGTTTGCTCAGTAACATAACTTTGAGAGAAATTTGCAAAAATAATACTATTAATATTTATCACGCGTGTAGACAACCCTTGTTTTAAAGAATATACGACATTATGTAAAGTAATTAGATGACATAACATGACATTTGACTAAAATTCGGAAAAATATATGTTCTTTGAAAAAGCACGCGCAATTAATTCAAAAAAAAATCGAGGTTCTTTGTTTGATTATGTATAATTGAGCTGTTGAATAAAAGATTCAACAGTTGAATCAATACAGTGGAAATGTTGAAAAATATTCGATGATGTGGATTAAACTTTCTTGAAAAATAAGAAAGAAGTGGAGATCACTAACAACACATGTCACTTTTTTAAGTTTTTTTTACATTTTCATATCTTCTTTGTTTTTTTCAAAACCAATTATTTTATTATAAATTAAATAAATTATTTTCATTTTTGATATGAAAATATATCATTTTAAATTCTCTATCAATAAAGATTAAGTTTATTTAATTTGGATATTTAAAAAATAATTATTAATTTGTAACATATATTTTAAATTTTATCAAACAAAACTATTTTAATGGGTAAAAATTAAATATATGTTGAATAATGAGATGGAATAAAGAAAAGATGATGTAGAATGTAAAAAAATGAAGCGGAGGATGTTTGAAACCATTGTAATAGTCTTATAATAATCCCAGCAAACGTAGTATGACATCCTGAAGAAAAAAAACGAAAACGAAACATGCATACTTTTGAAGGGACCACAAATTTTAAAATGATCAAGAATCCGAATCACTAGACAATTAACGATCTGTAACGTGGACATTCAACCATTGAATAACCATGTTTTGATACTCCTGTTATTATTAAATTAGCTAATGAGTTGTTCGTCTATACACAAACAAATACTACATTGTATAAGAGTGCGACAAAAGAAAGCATTGTTCATACAGGAAAGTCAGTCAAATGACAAAGTATATTTAAGATGTCAATGAATTTGAATCGGGAAACACTTTACAACAGAAAATACACATGGGTAGCTTTTTTTTTTTTGTCAAGTTTAGTTATGTTGACTAGAAAGAAAACGAATAAATTTTTTTTTTTTCGAAATTGCTAGGAAAGAAAATGAGTTTGATTATTTTACTTATGATTAATTCTATATTCAGTGATAAATATTTGTTTTGTACAGTAATTAAGAAAATATCACTTTGCCTCCCTTCATTAGCACTTTCATTATTAATGAGACTGCTTCCACAAATTTCCCTTTATAGATAATCAACATAATTCACTCTTTTCTTAATCTGCATATCTAAGACTCACTATAACATTTTTAAATTAGTTAAGAAATTGTATTATGTTCATAAAAAGAAAAAGGTTGCCCTAGACTCCTAGTTCCATTTATTTTTTCAAAGTTGATGATTTTCTGCGATAAATGCGGTAAAGTACTCAATATAAACAACGATCACGTTTAAAGCTCGGCTTAGAAACAAAAGTCAGCACCTCAAACAAGAAAGTCAACATCTTAATATGTTGACCGTTGATAAGAATACATGATTTTGAATATACCCAAATCAACTGGTAATTTAGCAAATAATATTAAATAAAAATAATATTTCTTTAGATAAAAAGAAAAAAAAAACAAATCAAAGAAAAAAAAAGTAAAACTTGACGTAGCATACTGGAAATACAAAAATTCCAGATAATATAAAATACAAAATCAAAACGACAGCGTTGAGCTGAACGTATGTACAGAGTGTTTGAGAATGCATCAAGAAGCAGAGGTGGTAGTACTTGTGGGAGTAATATTACGGTTTCTCATGTACGTTAAAAATTGTGTAGGCAATTCCGCTAGAAGCGCTTCTACCACTGAGACCTCTCCATCTA
The DNA here is from genome assembly GCA_932364175.1 of Eruca vesicaria subsp. sativa. Lineage (NCBI taxonomy): Eukaryota > Viridiplantae > Streptophyta > Magnoliopsida > Brassicales > Brassicaceae > Eruca > Eruca vesicaria. The sequence goes on along the minus strand of CAKOAT010049822.1, from coordinate 58,732 downwards.
CACACACACACAACAAATCATCAGCCAACCAAAAACGCTGCGTTTGTTTCTTGAGCCAAAACAAAAACAAGACTCACATTGCATGTCTCGTAATGCAACGAACTGGACGATATCACGTGACGCTACACGACCACTCGAGCTTTCTAATCTCTCTCCTTTGTCTCCATCTAGTACCTACACAACAACAACAACAAAGAGTGTAAGAATCTAATGGTAAAACCACAAACTTTGTAGTGTTAAAATTTTCTAATTAGGAACCTCCATTTCTTTATAGTCAGCTCCTCCTACTCCAACGATGAGGATTGATAATGGTAGATCTGATGCATTGACCAATGCGTCTTTTGTCTCTTGCAGATCTGTTATCACTCCATCCTATAAAAAACAGGCAAGTTCAGTTTACATTGTCTTTTTATAAAATTATTTTGATGAACTATCAAAAATTAGATATACAAAACCAAAGAAATTTGACAAATCCACAGCTTTGTACTAACATTATATTTAATTTAACAGATTTAGACTAATTCAGATCGAATTAAACCGATTTATAACAGTTTAACCCAATTTGAATTGTATAAATCAGAACTTTTAAAATTTGTTTCGGCGCATATACCTATTTTTAGAACCATGAAAAAACCTTAACACAAGGACATAAACTCACAGTGATAATCAACAAGACGTAATATCTCCTTGCATTTTGAGCGAGTGATTCGCTTGCGATTGTTGCAGCAGCGTTGATAACAGGACCAAAGAGAGTAGGCCCTGCAAAGGAGACGTTGAAGAGAGCACCATTGTATGCATTCATGATACCTTGAATCCCATCTACCTGAGAAAAAAAAACAAAAAAGGATAAAGTTAGTTTCATGTTGCTAACTTGAGAACATGATGGTTCATATTTTGTTGACAGACCTCACAGTAAGTACTGCTTCCGTTGAGGTTAAAGCAATGTGAAACTGGGATGTCTATAGGACGAGCACCAAAACCCCATGCTGGAAAACGCTTGTCAGTGTCATAGAACTGCAACACTTCTCCAACTTCCACTATTGCCTGAACAGAATGAAACAAAGAAGATCAGACACAGTCAAAGTAACAAAACTATGGATAATAATATGAGTGTCCTTACTCTTTGGTAGGCATTTAATCTTCCTGTAGGGTCAATGTAATGCAGTGAATCTGGGAGGCGAGGGTTTCCATTTGAAGCTGAAACATGAGAGACAATGCATTAGTCTTGAGACACTCTGAACTTCTTCATATACTTTTATTCATACCAGTGAAATCAATTGCGACCATGAAGTTCAATTCAAAACCAGAAGCCAAGTATTCTAGGAACGTATGCTGAACAGTTTCAGTAAACTTGTCCACAAAAAGCTGACTCTTTAATGCCTGAAACAAAGACAAATGGTATCAGCTTTCTAGCAATTAAGATTGTGATATTGTTGAACATCCATACCTTGTCTTCTTGTTTATGTCCAACACCAGTTGGTAAAAATAAATTGATTCCTTGACCACTCAAATGAAGCTTTTCTAAATCTGCAAGTGACTTCTGAACTTTTCTGGCAAATTCCAAGAAGTATCTCAGTTTAAGCAACTCATCCCCATATCCTAAACTAGAATGGAAGTAATGGAGAGTTTGTGGTTTACCCAATAAGACTGTGGTTGCCATTGCCATTGAAGTCTAAGCACTCTATTACCAAAGGGGTGTCCTGAAAAATTATTACAGAACAGAAACCGTTACACCTTCCTGTTCAGACAAAACTAAGATGTAAGAAAGAAACCCTCTCTGTTTACCTTACTCCCCACTTGTTGAACACTTAGAGAAACTGGTTTCCAAACCGGATTGGATTCATTCTTCAAGACTTCGGTTTTAGAAACCGGGATTGGAGCTCCGAGCTCTACAATCTTAGATATCACCAAAAACGGATCCTGAGGAAGATAATTCATGTTACAATATGTCTGAAGTAATTAGAGTATTAATACAAATAGCTTACACTTTTAGAGAAATGATCCATTGATTCCAAATTCAAACACTTAAAAACAATCTCTGTTGTGGTCTTAGAAGCTAGAGACTCCTCAGCATGGACAATAAGCTTTCCATTGTTCTGTGGTTGAGTCTGTGCAGCAACACCTTCTTTACGCATGAGCTCTAAAGCTATGGTCCTATTTGATTTGGTGATAACCTGCATACCATTTGCAATTATTTAATCAATAGCAAGCCAAGCACTACAACGAGACTGCTTCTTTGTAATTCAAAGAACCATAATATTAAGCAGTGGATACCTCAGACAATGTACATGCTGCCTCACCGAGAAACTGCTGCTCGTCTAGCTTAAGCATCTGAAATAAAAATAATCAACAAATCATATAATGTATAACAACTTGAACAATTGAACATGAGAGAGCATATAATGAGATTCTTTTACACATACCTCCTCCTTCGAATTCTGAAACTGAGTGTCAATATCATACACACGAAACCTGTGCAGAAGAGAAACTTGACTTCATTTTCATTACATTAAGTCGCATATTAAGGCAGAGTTCTGAGTAACTTACAGCAAAGTTTGCACAACCTCAAACTGATAACGAATAGTAAACTTCTTAATCCATTTAGGATTCAAAGAGTTAAAAACAACTTCACTACGGAACGATTCAGTTAATGTTCCATCTCTTCCTTTTATATAAACAACCACCATTGCATCACTCTGCACATACCACAAACACAAGTATACATAAGATTAAAAGAAAGTTCCTTTTAAGACATATTATTACAAAAGCACAAACCTTTGAAGTCACGTCCCGGTCTCGCAAATTGGAAGCAGAGAACGAAAGCTACGAAAGGAAAAAGACAAGACATGAAGTGAAAGAAGTCTAAAGGAAGTACAAGATTTGAAGAAAAACGAAACCTCGATCTGAGAGAAGAGACCGTTGAAGCCACGAGACTTGAGGTAATGGTCAACGGCGTCGTTAGGACTAGTGTATCCGGCGGCGGCGGAGGAAGAAGAAGTGTTCCCGCCAATACCGACCATTCCACCACCACGACCACCACCTCCATCGGACCAGCAGCTTCCCATGTTTCAAGAGCTGGATCGAAGAACAACAGAGATAATCATTTAACAGCGAGTTTTGTCTGAAGAAGAAGAGATTTGAGGAGGAGGAAGAGGGAAGAGAGTGGGACCCACTGTGTTTTTTTTTTCCAAGTCGACGATCTGTCTGAAGTCTTTGACTCCGCTCATTTACTTTTACTTCCAATTTATATTCTTTTTAATATTATTATCGACAGTAATTATTATGGACAAATACAGCCAATTATTATTATTGCGCAATTAAGGACGTTATTACCGGGGTTACTGATGATTACACAAATTAAATATTGCAGAAAAGGTTATACTATTAGATTTACTATTATGTGGAAGTGAAAGTGAAGACGTATTAAATTTGACTGTTGGATTAAAACGCGTATATCACGTGAGGATATTTACTACAGTAGTGGGCTAGTGATTTATTTGGTCCAAGGATTTTGACACATCGAAGCATGGTCATAGCTACTAGATGACGTTTTATAAGATTTTATTATGGGAATATTAATTTCTATTATTGTTCTTATAATGCGGTGTGACTGGAATTTCACAAGGAAAAAAGAATAACACATCTGACGTGAATAATAAGACATGGAATTTTACGTAATGACCAATTAAAAGGATTTCACCAACAGAAAGGCAAACAAACCTTTTGCCAAAAGCATAATCACAAACGACTTTTATTCAAAATAAAATAACCGAAAAGCAAATATACCTGATTTGATTGCAGATAAGACCCAATTGTTTATTAGAGCATCCAAATCAATGAACCCCCTCTTGAGGTTCATTGAATCAGTTTTTTATTATTAAAAATTTTCTGTTTTCTTTTTGATTTTTTTTTTTTAAAAAAAAAGAAAAAAAAAAGACATAGACCAATCCCGGACTGACACGTGGTGAACCTTAAGAGAGAGGGGTTCACCCGGGTGAATTTTAAGAGAGAGAGGTTCATAGATTTTTGTTATTTTATTATTTTATTTTTTTGGTTTCTGTGTGAACCCCCCATTTGAACTCTCAATAGGGTGCTCTTAAGTTCAAAAGAGTAAATGGCTTTAATGGGCCTTAAATGGGCCGGATATGCTTAGTCCCGTTTATAAAGCTACCAAATGAAAAAAAAAACGCGCGCCCGTAAAACGTATTACACGTGTAATTTTCCCATTGGTTTACTATAAACCCATTTTCTCCCCGACTCGTTTAACCGTTTTTGCCGCCCTCCAAGCGAGCGAGAGAGATCACTTCACTCATGGCCGTAGGAGACGATCGAGAGATCGGAAGCGAAGACGATGACCTGATTCGACTCGTACCGCCGCCTAGTCCGTCACCGTTATCGTCGCAGAGGACGTCGTGGCTAGTTCCATTAATCGTTGTAACCAACGTGATACTCTTCTCCATCGCTATGTTCATCAACAACTGCCCTAAACATTCAGAGTCTCACGCTCCCAATCACCACTGCGTCGCTAACTTCCTCGGGAGACTCTCCTTTGAGCCTCTCCGGAACAATCCTCTCTTTGGCCCCTCTTCTAACACGTACGTTACGTTTACTATAGTTCAGATTCGAAGTAGTTCCATTAGGGTTTTGAGATGTAATTTTATTGAGATTTTTATCTTGCAGATTGGAGAAGTTAGGATCACTTGAGTGGTGCAGAGTTGTGGAGAAGCGTGAAGCTTGGCGTCTCTTGACTTCTATGTGGTTACACGCAGGTGTTATTCATCTTGTGACTAATATGATCAGTCTTGTATTCATCGGTATTCGCCTTGAGCAGCAATTTGGTTTCGGTATGTCATTATACTCATCTTCAAGTAATGTAATTCTCCCAATGCTAGTAAGTAACATAGATAGAAACTTTGGTTTCTGAGTTTTGCAGTTAGGATTGGAGTTATATACTTAGTTTCAGGAGTAGGTGGAAGCGTAGTGTCTTCTCTCTTTATCAGAAATGGTGTCTCTGTTGGAGCTTCTGGTTGCTTATTTGGCCTTCTTGGCTCTATGGTTTCTGAGATTCTTACAAACTGGACTATCTACTCTAACAAGGTTAATCTCTCTCGGTACAGTATGTGGTCTAGATATGGAAGGTTAACCATGTTTTTTGTTACAGATTGCAGCTCTCTTGACGCTTTTGTTTGTCATTGTGATAAACCTGGTCTTTGGGATTCTACCTCACGTTGATAATATGGCTCATCTGGGTGGATTTTTAGTTGGTTTTCTCCTTGGTTTTGTTCTGCTGGCTCGTCCTCAGTTCAAGTGGTTAGCAAGAGAGCATATGCAGCCACAAGGCAGACGTTTAACATCCAAGTACAAGCCTTACCAATACATATTATGGCTCCTATCTCTGGCTCTATTGATCACAGGGTAGAGTTTTGCATTGTCCAAGAATCATTCTCTCTTATCATTTCACTGTTAACTCCCAAATGTTTGCGTTTTTTCTTTTGCAGGTTTGTGATGGCGCTGGTGATGCTATTCCGAGGAGAAGACGGGAATGATCACTGCCACTGGTGTCGCTACCTACGATGTATCCCCACCTCAAGATGGAGTTGTGAAGACGTCTGATAAGTAAGCAGCCCTCTTTTTTGCTTTGTAAATGAATGTATAGTGTTTCAGGAGATTGTATGATTGATTGTATGTGTGTGTGGCTATCCTTCATTTGATCAAACTTGTGACTTGACATCACAACAAATTATTGAAGTTTTCTTTAACCAGACAAACGTGGACCCCTATCCAAAGACAGTAGCCTGTTGGTACGAGATCTGTACCGTAGGATCTAGTCAAAAGAAAATCACAGACACAGAGATTGATCTCTGTCTGTACTTGTATGTCGGTATCTGATTTACACATTCCTTCAAACCATTAAAACAAATTAGGATCTGAACTGAGATATGAAGAAGAATACGTCGTCTTATCTGAACGTTGATCAAACGATCGCTCTGCAGCAGCTGTGTAGTAGTAATACTGTCCCTGAACCGACCTCTTGTATCCACTCTCTGAAGACAACTCGTGAAGCCTCTGTCTTGGTGCACTTTGTGACCGGACTTTCGCTCTGTAAGACTCAGTGTTAGCCATGTAGTTAGGGTAATACCCAGAGTAGTACTCATACTCGCTTCTTGTAGGCGTGAACGGTGTTCTTCTCCTTGAACTGCCACTGCTTCCTGGTCTTGACCTTACTTGTGGACTTGTAGTAAGAGATCCTCTTTTACTTGGTGACTCCTTGTGGTAGGAAGTGAAGTGAGGCTTCCAAGTGTCGACTTCTAGGATCTTGTCATTGTCTTCACTGTACTGTGATGCGTTCCTTAGAGATTCATCTGTCCTCCATTGATCTAATAACCGGCTTGAACTTAGCTGGGAACGGTGGTGGTCCATGGCAATGACTTTGCTGTATTCAGCCTCTGAAACACATCGTGCGTGGAGAGAATGTGGAGAGGGAGGAACATGTGAAGAACGTGATGCTCTTGCTCGAGCTTGGAGCCTAACCAGTGTTTGCATCCGACGCAGCATATCAGCTGTTTGTTTCCTCACTATGTGTCCTTTCACTAATGCTTGGAGCTTCACTAACGCCTTCAATGCTCTCAACGCCCTCCTCGCCTAGATTGAAAAAAAACTTTGTATTATACAAGAAACTACAAATAATATACATCTACTTATAGTTTCCCAATCAATTATCTTCTAAATGGTTACAAACTTACACCTAATTCATTTTCTAAGCATTATATTTAACCCACCTAATTAAAATTAATATCGTTTAAAAGAAAACAAACTAATTAATAAAATATTTGTTGCGAGACCATTAAATAGTGTCGGTAGAGAATCGAATCGGATTGTTACAAGTTTCATATTCATTTGTCTCTTCATAGTATTTTCCGGGACCAATAACAAAAATACAAAATTGAGCTTATCATTTTTCATTAATTATTTTAATTTGGGGTTAAGTAGAAAAGTCAACATCAGACAGCTATTCCACACTTTAGTTAAATTTATTTTGTGGGTTATAATAAAACTAAAGATTCAAATTTCGAAAATAAATTAATTCTAAGAATAATTTAGGGAAGTCACTAACCAAGTAGCCACGGAAAGCTGATTGAATCTTCACCGCCGCAACATACTCTTTCACCAACCGGCGATTATCCCGATTATTTTGAGCAACCGACGAGGTTCTACCGCCACCTCTTCCGGTGAGTCTCACGACCTCCGCCGCCGCATGAGCAGCCGCTAGTGCCGCCTCAGCCACCGCGGCGGTGGCAGCAGCGACGGCAATTGCATGCTTGTTAGGGTCCAAGATTTCTTCATCTGTGCGTCTCTTGCTTGGATGAGAAGACGACGCCGGATTTGAGGATCTGGTGGTGAAGCTCCATTTTTTACTCTTGGTCTTCGTATGTGTTGTTTTCTCCTGCTTCTTACTACCAAAAAGACGTCCGAAGAAACCCATAGTTACTTCATCGCTGTAGAAACAATCACCGTTTTGCTTTTGCTGAAGTTTTTGTCGGAATTTTCTCCGGTTTGAGGATTTTTCTTTTTTTTTTTCCTTTCGGACAAAGTATAAAAAGAAGCAAGAGACAAGTGGGAAATGGAGTCAGCGAGTGAAGTAGATGATATAAATAGAGTTAAGCTTCCACGCGCCGAGAGTAAGCGTCAATTGGACTGACTCCGGTTCACTCCAGACCAAATGGTTTGGTTCGAACCAACACGATTTATTTTTTTTTTTTTTCCGTCAAAGTTTTGATATTAAAAAAGGGCCGGGCCCTGAACAGACAAATATCCCATACAGCAACAAATCACAAAGCCCAGCGGGCAAGAAAACCAAACAAAAGACAGATACACGGGTCATCGGCCCAAACCATCAAACCTACACGACCTAAACGGATCAAGACAAGGAAGCCGACACGTGGAGAAANTTTTTTTTTTTTTCCGTCAAAGTTTTGATATTAAAAAAGGGCCGGGCCCTGAACAGACAAATATCCCATACAGCAACAAATCACAAAGCCCAGCGGGCAAGAAAACCAAACAAAAGACAGATACACGGGTCATCGGCCCAAACCATCAAACCTACACGACCTAAACGGATCAAGACAAGGAAGCCGACACGTGGAGAAATCTTGATCGTTCACACAGCACGCGTCTCAACTGCCTCAACTTTCTCGCATCCGCCTCGCCGCCGTAGGAGCAACTTTCGTCGGAGCTTGGAAACCGACAAGCCTCCAACCGAAACCTTAAACCATTCTTCCAACGCCTTGTCTTCCCGCCGGCGAGTTCCATCGGTGACATACCGAGATCTCCTCCGACTCTGCAAAACTTCAAACCCTAGACTAGCGCACCCAAGAACCACTGTTTTCTTTTTTAAAACAGTCGCCACCCTCACCGGAAAACTTCATCTTCTTACAAGATCTCAAACGATAAACACCAACACCTTCAACCCGACAACTAGACCAAACAAACAAACCTAAATCGAAATAGTTAATACTTAACCCAAAAGGACAGGGGTTTCTAGACGGCAGCGAGCAGCTTTGAAAGCCTCCCCTCTCCGCGACCAAAAGCCGGCGACGGCGAAGCTGATGGAAGCTCCCCTTCCCGGAAACTGAAACGACGACGGTGGATCTGAGCAAGCCTCCACCTCCCACAGAGAAGCCGACGACGACGGATCTTTCTTAGCCTCCGCCTCTCAGCAACACTTCACCACTACAGACACTAAGCGCTCCCTCTCCAACAAAGACCTTCCGACAATCGCGTCCGTACTCCAAAGAACCGTGCTTCCATTGAGAATGGTTGCGGAATCAGAGCTTGAACAAAGCGNGGATCTGAGCAAGCCTCCACCTCCCACAGAGAAGCCGACGACGACGGATCTTTCTTAGCCTCCGCCTCTCAGCAACACTTCACCACTACAGACACTAAGCGCTCCCTCTCCAACAAAGACCTTCCGACAATCGCGTCCGTACTCCAAAGAACCGTGCTTCCATTGAGAATGGTTGCGGAATCAGAGCTTGAACAAAGCGATCGTTGACAGGGCAGTAGAGAGGGAAGACGGAGGAACACAACCGAAGAAAAGGAGAGGGTTCCGGCGACGGCACGGACGCTCACGCGCCGGTCGACCGCCGGAAGTCCTCTAGATCTACTTTCTCTCTCTAACTTTCAAAATTATGGTAACCAACACGATTTATTATTCCATTTTTTTTAATTTAATTTTGTCTATTTATGCCTTTATGGATAGTTTTTCTTTATTTTAGAAATTTGAAACTACAAGTTGGACCGAGTGTTTCCTGAAGTTGCATATGTGACAATGCCACGCCTGTTATAAAAGCAATCTATAATGATGCCAGTTATGGGAAATGATAGTAACAGATGTGTTTAGTTGCTTTCTAAGATTTGCATGATAACTAAAGTAAAATATTTGATTGATGTATACCGAAAAGTAGTATACATTTTAGTACTGAAGAGGCCTAATAATATCCAATGAAAAAAAGAAATTTTATTGGGCCTAGCCTTGCTGGGTCGGTGTCTTTGTCCTTTGTCCATAAGCTGTTGTTTTTAGTTTGACCATGAAACTCATGTGGTCATCAGAAAGTAGAAAGTGACTCTTGTTCCAGTGCTTTGTTACCACTTGTGGTGGCTGCAATATTTAATTTCTTTTCACACAAAAAGCGATAGCACAAGTAACATTACTAGACGATTATGGTTTTTGAGCATAACTTGCTTACAAAAATCAGTATTTATTCAGTTACAATATCTTTGGTATTGCTCTAAGTGTCCTATTTAATTTAGATTTTGCTCTAAACACAAAAAGAATTGGAGAAAAACATGGATTATATATTTTTTCAATAAAATTGTGCAATTCACTGCTTAAGGTAATTTTTAATTTTAAAATTTATAGAATAATATGAAAGGAATTAGATTGATGGACTTGTTTTGAATGTATAGGGGATTAAATAATAGTTGATAGTATCTGTGTCATATAAGCATATTTTAAGAAACGCTTTGTTGACTTTGTTTTCAACACAAAGTGAAGACTATTTCTCCAGATATTGATTTAAAATCTTTAGTTTGTCTATGTATAGTTAGCATATAAAACGATCTATGGAGTTAAATCCTCATACTAACGATTTGATCTTTCGTCCATATGTATACGTACACTATACTACAACGTTTGGGATCTTTTAGTTTATGGACTTTGATTTTGATGATTCCTTCTTAAACTATCAATTTTTTTTATAAATTACAAACCATCAAATTGCAGCACTTGCAATATGAATACATCTTAATATATCATATTTCAATGATAGTTATGACTGATTTTAAGAAAATGATAAAGACCTCTAGAAATTTTGCAATTCGCTGGTCCAAAAACAAGCTATGAATACTTAGAAAAATAATTCTAAGCTATCTGCATAACAATAGTCGTCTTCATCTTTCTTTTCTTTTGAACATCAATACGCATCTAGACAGCGAGATGCCTAAAAATTATTTAAAGTCTCCTAGGGCTACGTCACCATTTTTAAAAATAATTAATACAACTTCTGAAACCAAAGTTAAATGGGTTTCTTTAGTAAAGGAAAAATCTTATAAAATATTTAAATATTGATTAAATGTTAATGTATTTCTCTAGTATAAGATCTTATAAAATGCAATTTATATCTTATGCCCAATATATTTTAAAACTTTAACATTTCTTAAGAATTTTAAATTTAAATGTGTTTCTTTGGTATAAAATATCTTATAAAATGCAATATATATTATGCCCAATATACTTTAATTTTTTTTTACAAGATCTTGTACTAAAGAAATGCAAGAAATCTTATACTCAAATATTTTACAAACTTCAAGAAATGTAATTATCATATTTTAAATTAAATGTTATATATATATATATATTATTCTATAACACAAACACATGAGATTTCTAACCATATAAAAGATTGAAAGTTCTCAGACATAACTAAATACCTACACTTAGAAATATATTTGATAACTAAAGCCATAGTTCTACAATATTCTCATTTTTTTTTACATATATATATATATATTTGCTTAGAAACTACTATGAATTCCTGGTTTTATTTCTCCACCTCAGCTTCGAGAACATCTTGGATCGAGCCCTTTCTAATTCATGTCGTCATTTAACAGAGAGTTCATGAGATCGTACTCATTAGCCAAGTCCTATATATGTAAGAAGTTCAAATCAACAAACATTTCATGACTTACAAACTTCAAAATTAGTATAGACAAATAATTAACTTTACCTCCGGATCCAGTGACGAACAATAGACAAAATCTGGAACATCTTGTTCCTACCAAATAGATTCCAAGTTTCAGAGTATTTAAAAAAAAAAAATGAATCATACTTTTATGGAAATATATTTGGAATGAAAGAATACCTGATCATGATTAGGGTTCATGTTGAAACATGGAGAATCCGTCTCCGGAGCAGCTAAAATGTTTGATGTTTCTCCAACAGAATATCCCTTCACAGCAAAACAAAATGTATAAACCAGTAAGACATTAGATAAAGGTATAAACAATGTCTATCTGTTTATAAGAGTAGCAAAAGTTTACAAAATTTCTAACACTAACAAATCTAGTTAGAAATTTTCCAACAAAGCTTCTTAAAATATGACAATATATAACCTTTGATAAGACGTTGACTCATATTCAATCTTGTGACTGCAAAAATCTCCTAATAATATGTATATACCTGATTAATGTTCCGGTCACCATTTTCTTCAAGAGACAAAATCTGATTCAACTCAGTCTCTAAATTTGCAGGGAGCTCAAACTGGGTGGTAAACACCGCTTCTTCTTGTTGCTGCTCGTGCCATATTAATGAAAAGGTGTCACAACATATAATGCATGTAAATATTTTTCAAAAATTAAACAACATATAATGCATGTACATCTACATTATTCAAATACTAGGGTAGTGATAATATATACCTTGTTATAATCGAGTTGGAAGTTACTTATATCACAAGGAAGCTCATCAATATTACCGAGGAGTGCATACAAGTCGGGATTCTCAAGTTGAAGAGTTTCAAGATTTGCATGTGTAGGTTCATTAGCATGTGGCTGAGGCTGCTTATGCGCAATGTTCTCGTTGTTTAAGAACAATTGCATTCCATACAATAAGTTGCTAAGTCCTGGTGGATTAGGAGTTAAACTTGTATAGCTGTTTACTCTTGTATTATGAGTTACACTTCCATAACTGTTCAGACCTGGTTGATTAGAAGTTGGAACTCCATAGCTGCTCATTCTTGAATTATTAGGAGTTAAACTTCCATAACTATTCAATCCTGGTTGATTTGGAGAGAAGCTTCTATGGCTACTTATTCCAGGTTGATTAGAAGTTAAACTTTCGTAGCTGATGATTCCTTGTTGGCCAGGAGTCAAACTTCTATGGATTTTCATTCCTGGTTGATTAGAAGTTGAAATTCCATAGATGTTCACTCCTGGTTGATTAGGCGTTAAACTTCCAAAGCTCATCATTTCTGGTTGGGTAGGAGTCAAACTAGCATGGCTGCTCATGGGTGGTTGATTAGAAGTTGAACTTATATAGTTGTTCATTCCTGGTTGATTAGGAGCTAAACTTCCATAAATGCTCATCATGTTATTGTTGAAACTATCACCATTAATAGCCGACAGTCCATGTTGTCCAAACCCCATAACTTGAGATGGTTGGCCAGTTTTATTCGCCATCACGGTTGATTCAAATAAGCTTCTTCTTCCTTCGTTTGGAGATGGTTGTTTTGGGAAATTGATGTTGCTTTTAGTGGGCAGCGTCAAGTTTGATCCTATACCTCGTGCCTCGTAAGTGGATGACCGGTTCATGAATTTGTAAGGCATCTGGTTGAAGCGGACGGGCTCAGTTGTGTTCGATGAGAATCTAGATTGTCCATAACCTTGTCCGGGTTTGGAATAAAAGGATCTATTGTTAATACGTGTGTCGTACCAAGAAGAAGATGGTGCGTAGTTGTTGTAGTACGGATCTCTGAGGTGAGCATGTAGAAATAGCAAGTCTAGGCCTTTACTCGGCCACATTTTTAAACATGAAAAACCTCGTACGGCAACTTTCTTCAAGAATATTCGATATTTCTGTGTAGCAAAAAATTTTGAGTTAATTAAAAAGAGAAATGATAAACTTAAAAAGGTAATAAATAAATAATCACACTTTAAGTGTATCGGACGAAAAGTTCTAACTATCCCAAGTCCCAACTAAAAAAAATCTCCAAATTTGTGCTGTTTTTTCTTTTGAACAATCTCCAAATCTACTCTATTAAAATCGCCTCACTTTTATCTACCATAAACAAGTCCAATTAATACCATTTGATTAATTACTTAATATGACATATTTAATTTATTCTAAAACAGAAATAAAAATTATATCACATTTTTAAAATTTCCATATTATAGTCTATATTATATTTAAAGAAGATTACTCTATGAATTAAATAAAAAATAGATAAATTTGGTAAATTAACTTTTTATTTTAAGTTTTTTCCACTTAAATACTATAATTTACTTAATATTGAATATTTGATTATTTACATTAATCAATAAAATATATACTAAATATGCTGAAAAATAATAGATTTAAATTCTATTTTTAGTTATAACAAAAGCAGTTGAGAAAAAATCTAAAAAATCTTAGTAAAAGTTTAGTTATTTTTATATAAAATAACACAATAATTAATTTCGTAATTAATAATATAATACTAATATACATTACTATTAACTAAAATTTTACGATGGAAAAAAATTCTATCATATTTTCTAAATTTCATATTATAGTCTATATTATATTAAAATAGAAGTACTAAATGAATTAAATAAAAAAATTGATAAATTTTTTAAATTAATTTTTTTTTCTAAATTTATTTCACTTGAATAAACAAACTATTATTAACTGTTAAAAGGATTTATAGTTTATGTATATTTTTATACAAAAAATGTTAGCATACTTTAAATTTATATATCTACAAATATAACTTATTTTTTACTTAGTTTAAAACTCACAACAAAATATTATCTAAATAAAAATCATATAAAATATATTAGTATATAACTAACTTTTTATTCATGGTCAGAAAGTTTTAATAATTCAAAAGATATTAATGAAAATAGTTTAAATTACAAATTTATTTTTTAATTATAAAATAATATGTTGAGAAAATATAAAAAATAATGAATTAATTTAGTAAAACAAAATCAAAGTCATATAATATTTCAAAATCAAATATATTTAGTACTTATCAAAATATTTCTTGACCAAATATACAATTTTGGAAATATTCTAAACTCAAAGTGAAAAAAATCCAAAGTAGTATAATATTTTGAAGTATTAATTTAATTAAACAAACCAGAGGACTTAATATCATAACATCCAAAATATTTTTATATTGATAAAAGTTACTAAAATACTATCATAGATGTTGCTATATATAAAATTTATCAAAATAATATGGCTAAATTAGTTAAGCAAAATAATATATATATATATATATATATATATATATAAAATTTGAAATATACTAAAATGATATATGTTAAATTTATATTTTAAACACAAATGGAAATATCAATTAGCTTAAATAAGTATTCTTATATAATAGCTAAATAAAACGTTTTTCAAAAATTGAATGCAAAACGAGATTTTCTATTTGATTATTTCAAATTTTGTATTTATTTTACTTACCCAAAAATATATTAGTATGTATATAAAACAAAAAAAAATATTATATACTAATAATGTTGAATAACAAAGTAAAAAGTTAAAAAAAATATTATATATTAATAATGTTGAATAAAAACTTAAACAATAAAATTACAAAGTTACACAATATAACACAAAAATTAAATAGATATTTAAAATGTTGACGTTAATATTAAATATATATTTTGAAAATAAAAAAAAAACGCACGGGTCAAAACTCTAGTTTATGTTAAATTTAGCGATTTAGACTCATACATTAGTTAACATTAACATTTCGTTAGAAGTTTAATAGAATTTTTACCAAAATTCATTCCTACACCTTTTTACTTGCTAATGTTTGACTAACTTTTAGAACATATATATTATCAGATAACATTTTTGAAAAGGGATATGATCAAACCTGTAAATGGCTGGCTATGTTCTCTCTTGTCAAGTGTGGTAGGTTCATAAACTCTAAGATAATCTTTGGCTTAGCCTCTTTGAGAGATTCAAGTTAAGTACACAAATATAAACATATTAGTCAATGTATATCTATATAAACTTGGAAAATGTAAGAAATGATGAACTCTATACGAAAAATCAAAACACTTACTGTCAAGACCGATATGTCGGATAGCTTGTAAGAAAAGGTCATGAAGACGGTCCGTCCACTTTATCTTAGGCTTCTTCAAGGGCCGCGAATCATCACTAGAACCGTTTGATTTTATTTTTTGGTTTTTTTCTGAACAGTCTGTACTAACATAACTTCCTTTTGAACTGTTCAAGAGTCTTGAATCCAACATGGGTATGAACCTCTCCTTCTTGCTCTTCAAGGCATTCGCTTGTTCAGGAAGCAACTGGGGTTGCTGAGGGATGCTAACATCTCTGTCCCTGTGGTTGTGCTCAGACCATAATATGGACTTATCATTCCTCTTAGAATCTAAAGCAATTTGGTAGATCTTGGTCAAGTCAGTAGGATTGATGGGTTTTGGAAGAAAACACATCGCTCCACAAGCTAGACTTTCACGTTCTTTGTTGATGTCTGATGACATAACTTTTATGTTTAAGAATGTAAAAATAAATAGTTATAGCTTAAAATTATAGGAAAAAAAAATTATTATAAATTTTATGTAAATAGTAAAAAACTTACCTATAACCGGTATATCGCCAAATTCTCGAGTGATTTGCTTTTTAAGTTGTAGGCCGTTCATGTGATGCATGTAATAATCTGTAACTATAAGATCGATATTGACTCTTTGGGTTCTAAGAGTAGACAATGCTTCGATCGGGTCTTTTACAGCAATGACTCTGATCTCCATAATTGAGGGATCTAAAACCGTTTAACGATAAATGAATTTCAAATGTAAATGGCAAAATGGAGGTCTAGTTATATATTTCAACTTATTTGAAACATTTCATAAAATTATAGAATGTTCATAGGATCAGCCAAGCATATTCTTTAAAATCACAACATTTAAATTGACATGGATATACTTTTTTAAAAGACTACCAGGTTGATTACTTTGTAAAAAAAGGCGATTTGAAGAACATAAATTATTTTAAATTTTGACCAAAAATTATATCGTACACACACACGATATAAGCATATCATTTTCTCGTTCAGACAACAAGATACTATTTTATAAATCAACTATTTGAAAAACACAGTAAATTGGTGGAGATTTTGGGATTTTTTTTGTATTAATCAAACTATTAGTTTAAAATCATCAAAATAATTAAGATAAATCCATTGAAATTTTAGACGTGTGCATGTAATTGGAGTTCAGATCCTGATGATTTAGAAATACAATTGTTAAATACTACTAAAATATAACTTTTCAAAGGGCTAAAAATTAGGATATTTGAAGTTAGCTAATTGGTTTCTCCTGTTCAAATCTCAGCGAAATTACCAAGAAATCTATAACATATTGTATTTGAGAATAATATCTTAATAACCTCTATATTTGAATTTTTCAATATTGTGTGACATAACTCCTAGGAACACAGGATCATCGTCCACGACCATAACATTGATTCTCAAAACAGAGCTTTGGTTGTCGAAAGATTGGGTAAATGCCATTTTGCTAGTCTTTGTATATATTTTTTTGTGTTTCTTAAGTCTGTATAAACTTAGGCTGCAGAAAGCTCAATATTTAAAGGCACAAAGTAATCCTGCAAATACAACACTTGGCAGTCTTGTATGGTTCATATGGAAGTTTATTGCAGAAAAATAAATAATCATAAATAAGAAAAAGCATACTTATAAATCTTTTGAAACAATTATATTGATTACATTGAAAAGTAAGATAAATTAAGAAAAAAGAGATAAAACAAGTTATCATTGCACGGAAATACTGTGTGCTAATTTATGTATAAAATCTAGACTAAAGAGGCAAAACTTAATGCTATTTACCAATATATACTTTTTAGTTCTATTAAATATATGTGATTGCTTTTCTTTTTAGTTCAATGATTTTCTTACATCTTTGTCTGGATTTGTGCTATAAAAGAAAAATACTAAATATTGTATGTGAAATGCAAATGAAAAAAATATTCTGATATCTATAGTATAGATCTGATGTAATTTAATTATGTCCAAACTACATAATCATAAGCTATTAAAAATGATAAACTATATTTTTTTTGTTGAATGAAACTTGAAAATTTAGAATTTTGAAATAACATGGGCCTGAGGCCTTTATTTTAATTTGAATTTCAGTTGCTCAAAAAAAAAATCAAAATACCAATGAGGAATTTTGAAACTATAACTCTACAATGCTTCATGGTAGCCTAGTAGAAGAAGCATTGGTGGTGATACTCTCATGTTGACTCAAAAATCTTCGATAAATTAATAAAGATGATAAACTAATAAATTTATCCCGTCACAAATTAGGCCGATTCAAAATATGACACAAATCGATAATATTATAACATAATATTTTTTTTTAAAATCCAATGTAAATATATGGTCTTATTAAATTATCAATTAATAATTTATATGTATATACATTTTATATAGGTATAAACCAATCATTATATTTTTTATTTTACCTTTACGATAAAATTATTTTTATAGTTCTTAACACTCATTATATTTTGATGAAATTTATTACAATTATATTTAAAATTACATTTAAATTTTATGAGACATATTTTATACATCAAATAATATAATAAAATTCATATAAGTGTTCAAAACATTAATTAATCTGTATACACTAAAATAAAATAGTTTACTTATTTTATAAAAAAAAATAAAATAGAAAAATATAAAGGGAAATTTTTGTAAATGAAATTATATAAATTAATAAAATATCAAAGTCGAACATTATTAATTCAGAGAGTTTCTACTGTACTATCTTTAGAGATTTTTAGCTTACTTGTGTAAAATACTTAAGGCTTTGTGCTATTAAAACTCAATTTTTTCGTTAGAATATTATATTAGTAATAATTATTTATTTTTTGTTGGGGAGGTCTGTTTCTTTTTTTTTTTTTAAACAAAAGTCAAAATCTTGTCAGTTTTTCTTTTTCGAAATTTTGTCAGTTTTTCTTAACATCTAATTGTCAAAACTATCGTCCGTTTTGTATGGACATACGTGAAAAAAGTGTCCGTTAAGGATACACTTACAATTAATAAGAATCTAATACAGTACTGCGTTAACACGTACGCAACAGAAAGTAAGTATTTGTTGCATGCAAGACGATGTCTGCATTTGTTTTCCTTTAGGCTCCACTACTTCGTCAAAGGTGAAAAAAAAAAGATTAAAGGGAAAATTAATTATCCTAAAAATTATAAGTTTAGTTTAGTTTTTAATAAGTTTTGATTGTTCGAGATGAAAGGTACATATGTTTAGTTTCTGAAATAATCGGAGAAGGATATTTGTTCTCTAGAGGATAACGAATAATTGTTTTTGACTAAAATATTGATAATTTTTTTTTTTATTAACTAAGTGTGTTCAGACGAGTCTACTTCTAACCGACTAATCTTCTGTGGAACTTATTCACCTGTAAATTTTCAATTTCTTATGTTTTCATCTCTCTAATCAACAGATGTTTGTTCTTTTGATCATTTGGGGGAAGTGGTAAAAAGTTACACGAGTTAGATTTTTTTTTTATAAATCCTATCGGCTGATTTGGTTGTCTCCGATAAGACTAGATTTAATACTATAGAGTGGATTGACTACCATACTGTCTGACTCGAGTTGAAATACCTTTTGACTAATGCTAGGGGATGAACTGATCTGTTACGGTCCACTATATAAATCATTTGAGCCGAAGCTCAAGTTTAGACTAGTCAAATAATGATAATTTAATTTCTAAGAGGAAACAAAATCCCAAAATTAATATAGATACATACCAAATTACCACTAAACTACCATCATTTGGTTTTATAAATTAGCTATTGATAAAATCATAGCGGATTTTCATAAAGTGTGAATAGTTTAAGATGAAGAGCGCGTGAGTTTGATTTTTCTAGTTGTTTTGCAAATTCATTAACAAGATCAAAAGGATAATTAAGATTTTATGACATTAAAGTAGTGAATGTTCCTTTTATATAATTATACTATTGCTATATATTTTATAGGTATTTTCTTAATAAAAGAGGGAAAATAAAAATAAAATGATTCAAGATTTATTTATACCTATATATTTTTATAAAAAGAAGGAAAAAAAGAAAATAAAAAACTACAATGCACCTATAATTTTTAATAGGTATCTTGATACATGCATGCCTATAAATGATTCGAGATTTATTTAAACTAAATTTTAATTAACTAATTAATTTTTAGATAAAAAGTTCATTGTAGAAGTTCTAGGCTTCCACCATCATACCTTGGTTTACTATATCATAACAAAATCTAATATTCTTAAAAAAGGAGAAAAATCTAATTAAAATAATATTTGGCAGTCATGTGTATATGTGTACATCAAATGGATTTTGTGTTTGGTATTTGTGCTATGATTAAGTTGGCATGTTGTAACCAAATAAACACACTAATAAACTTGTATAAGTAAATAAAATATTTAAAGCATAATCATGTATTTTAACCACAAGTGGATTAATGATCGTAATACTCCCTCCGTTTTTATTACTTGCCATTTTAGAGTTTAAATTTTGTTTCATTTTAAATGTTATTTTATGTTTTCAATGCATATTTTAATTAGTTTTTTCAAATTTATCCTTATTCTTTCAGTTCATTTTTTAAAATAATCAAAAATAATAATGTATTAAATAGGGATAAAATAATAAATTTTTAAAAAATTAGTATGTATGAATAAATCTAGAGTGAGATATAAATATTAAGTTTCTCTCGTCTACTCATCTACTGTCACGCATTTAAGGATATCAAATCTTTTGTTTAAGTTTGAGTATTACAGTGCACAAAAAAAAAGTTTGAGTATTACTAAGTAGTACGGATAGCACCGCGGTAGGATATAAGAAAAGTTGACTTTAGACAAATCAAATATTTAATAGTGTATCGATTTATTGTTTTTGTAATGCTGACTGTTCTTGACCGATTAGAAAATCCATTGAAGATAAGGGAGAGAAAGGAAGCCATTTGCATTTTCCTATGTCCTAAAGGAGATAAAGTGCTAAAGCCACCAAAAGAATTAGTAGGAGTGATCTCTGAAAGAGAGTATCCTGATTTTACATGGTCTACGTTTCTTGAGTTCACATAGAAGCATTATAGAGCAGACATGAACACTCTTTAAGAGTTCTCAAATTGGCTTACAAACAGAAAAGTTTCTAAAAATGAGACAATGATGTGACCCAGAAATTGACTTGTAGTTATGTGGAGAATTTCATATGGGTTTTAAAGAAACAAGGAGGAATGTTCAAAACTAGTGATGAGTTTTTGTTTTTGTTTTAGTTTTTATCAATTGTTTTGCTTTGGTGTAAGATAGAAATAGCAAATAAATATATGTTCCACATTGGATGAAATTATGATATTTGGTTCGTAGCTAATATTATTTTCATATTCTCTAGTGACCCTCTTAAATTCATTATTACTTTACTAAATGAAAACAATACTTATATAACATATAATATTTGTTCATATATATATATTTTAGTCCCCATTTAAAAATTACCACATGAATATCACACTTAAGATAAACCAAGGGGACTCTTGGAAATCATAGAGAATTCAACCATTAGACTACCGTTACGATGTTATCCAATTATATTTTTAATAAATGTCAAAGAGTACTAATAACGATGTCTATAGTTCTATAATAAATGGATATATTAGTCGAATGTTATATATTTATTCTTTCATCATCTAATTCACATGCAAGAAAAATTGGATTCTCTATGTGGATTGTTAAATTTATCTGGAGATTTGGATGGTTGTATTTATAACATGTAAGAAGACAAGGTGCTTGCTTTTGTTGTCTTATTTTTTTTCTTCGATATAAGCTAATTTAACTAAAAAAATATAAGATATGTCTCCAAATTGGCCAGTGTTTTTTAAAAAAAGTGTCTACAATTGTTTTCTTATAATTTGTATAGCGTAATTTCAATGAAGTAATAAGTGTGTTTTTTGTGCATAAAAAATCATATTTATCCAAGTTATGGGTTTAAGTTGCAGCATATTGGCTTATAGGCCTAAGTTTGCTAATTTGATAGCATTACTTGTAAATTTGGAAGGTTTACGCAGTTATTCTTTTGTATGATTATTCTGATTGTCTTATGTCATCTAGTTTATTAATTTGGAATAGAGTTACAGAAATCCTCATGTAAAACCTTACTTATATAGCAAAAAGAACATAACTAAACCATCATAAAAAGAGAATATAACTATACGTTTTTGTGGTCTTTTCATGTAAATCATTTACACATAATTTGAAGTTGATTTTGATCGTGAATTTACTTTGTTTCCTTACAGGGCTTGATCCTTGTGCTTTTGTATCAGTCGATTATATTTAGGCCCATTATACTTTTAAATTGGGCTTAATAAGGGGCTTTACGATACTATGACTGTTGTTTGGAACTTATCATCATCATCTTCGCAAACCGAATCAAGTAAACCGGTACATAAATATGGAAAAATAGTCAACTACGATATGCAAAAACCAAGAGTCCAATGTACAAAAAGCTATCCACACAATGTAGAGACAAAGAAGTTTCACTCACCAGCAAAAACATACAAGAAGAAGAAGAAGCAAACAAACCAAAAATGGTTCCGTACAAGACATTTAATTTACATAGGGAGCCAAATAGCAACTTACCAAAGCAACGTAGCTAGCTAAGCTAGCCCTACAAGTACAAGGAGCTTGCGGAGACCGAAAGCTAGGGAGTGATAATGTTAGATGGTGTTGCAGTAATTATGACCAAACCATATGCTTTCAGGGACATGCGTGTTGAAAGTGAAAGTGACTGCCTTGGAGTTATGGCTGAATATCTTAACACTCTCTGGAATCCAACCATCTGGACCAGACCTGTGAACATAGACATAGCATATCTGGCGTACACATGGTCCGTTTATCTCATATGTATCTGATGAACATTGCTCAAATGCTCTCGACCCTGGGTCGTCAAGCCTAGGTGCGTATACCTAGTCAACAAAAACAAGATAACATGCATGCAAATTTTTATCTACTCTGAAACATAAATATATATATATATATATATATATATATTTTTTTTTGGTGCAAATGTTAAAATAACACACACACATATATATACTATGTTCTAATATTTTGTAAATGGGACTCTAAAACATGAACTTAACCTGATTTCTGTAGCCATCCCCGAAAGAGAGGCTGATCTGGTCTCTTGTGTACCTAGGTGACGAACAGCTCGTCTTGATGATCACCGTGTACCTACAGCTTCCAAAATTCTGCATCCTCGACGGTGAAAAATACAAACAATCAGACGAGTCGAAAATAGAAATTAAAAAAAAAAACTAAAAAAAAAAGCAGATAACCTGAATGAGATTGATATTAAAGGATTCTGCGGCATGAGGCTTCGAGACATCGATGGATCTTGAAACAGAGAAAAAGAAAAAGAAGAGCGTGAGGAGTTGCACAGGCGTCATTCTTGGACTTCTTGACATTGCTGCCTAGGGGAGCCCAAGGAAGATAAATAGAAAAGAACTGCATCTACGTGTCAAACCTCGCATCAATAAAATTAGCCACACGTCACAAACACACATTTATGTTTTACAAAAACAAATCGTATGGGTTAAACCCTTAAGAATTAGGTCTAATATAATGATGAATACTAATATGTATACAATTGATACATTGTTCAGCACTAATAGTTCAAAAAAAAAAAAAAAAAAACAACACAGAAAGAATATACAAGTTCACGATGTATTCGTGAAGGTGTTTTAATATGCTTAGTGTAATGACACGTTCAAGCATGGAATCCAAAAGAAAAGAAAGTAAAATTTAAGAGTACCAAAGTGAAGCAGAAAAATAGCAACATAAGTCGGTTACGTGCTGGCACTTTTCCCATGAGCTCCACCTACTACTACCAGACAAACTCCATGCATGATTCATTTTAATTCTCAACAACATTTCATCAACAGTACTAAATAATATCATATGTTAGGTCATTTATGTTTTCCATGAAAAGATTCCAGATATATATGCCTTTGAGGTTTGTTGTCAACATTATGGAAAATGTCTTTCCATAAGACATTTCAGGAGTTCGATAAAAGTCTTTCAAACTCCTCTTTAAAGCACACCATATCATTAAGGACTACTTCTATCACAATGTATATATATATATATATTTGTACATTATTCATTGAGGATCAAACACAAACATTGCAAACTTATGAAACTTCTACAATCTAATTAAGAGCATATATATATATATATGCATATCAGTATACGCTTTACGACAGCTATGAAATGTAAGGAGCGATTGGGTACTTCCTGATGAATGTCCTGCAACAAAAAATTAACACGTTTAGAAATGTGATTTGATGGAGGTGTGTTGTTTGGTCCAAATATAACAAGGAAAAATTGTTGAGATGGAGCAAGGCACTAGTGGTTTCAAATACCTGCTAAACATGAACGATCCTCACTCTCATTAAAGCTCTCAAATATCTTCATAGCCATGTCTAATTTGTACAAGCAAATTGATATCTTGAAAAAATCTCTATGTAGATGGGATACAAGGAGCGACTAAATCAGTATCAGAAGTGATACATAGCTGTAGGAAAAAGGTAATGTTGTTAATATTCATAAGAAAACACAAGCTTAATATGATAAAAACGTTCTCTTACTTTTCTGAGAGATTCAATAAAATGTTCATCTTGATAGTTTGTGACCTTTGGAGCTTCAAACTCCTTCAATGAACCAAAACAACGGTGGTTCTCCATCTACAAATATCACATGGTCCATGGAGACATTGTAATTAATAGTTTCAGTTTCAAGAACCAACATACAATAACAATGACTTACTCTAGGGAAATTGTTTTCATGTTTGATTTTGATTGCTTCACCAAATTTTCTTGATGCCTATCAAGAATAGGTAGTTTTGTGAGCTTTTTATAAAACCTTTCATGGATTATACTTCTTTTTTGGGAGAAGAAATCCGCATCACCTTTGATTCTAGATGGCTAGTCTTAGGTTCATAAACTTGACTAATTGTCTTTGAGCTGCTAGATTCCTTCACTCTCCTACCCCTTCTAGACACAACGGACTTTGACCTGCATAAGATGTGAACGAACATTTTGAGAAGCTGTGACTCTAGTTTGAGTTAGTGCAAATAGAGAAAAGACCATGGACTAACGTTAGCGAGTGAATAGGAACATCCATGAGTGCATTTTTAGCCTGCGATGGAGAAATCTCATTATAGCTGGAGAGATGAGAGAAGAGAGATCAACAAACAATATACAAATTTTGTGTAGCAAGTTTTGAGACATACATTAGAAGAACGTTCCTTGGCTCTAAGAGATGTCCTTAGATGAAATCCCTACAAAACATAAAGAAACAGAATGTTGGTGAGATTGTGGTATGATTAAGAGAGTTTCAAAATGTCATTTAGAAGATTCACACCTGAAAATCTTGAGAGCCATGCATATTCTTTTTATGCGAATCACTTTCTTGAATCTACACATGCGTTCAGACACAACAAAGATTTGTATTTACTATAGCTAACGAGCTTGCTTGCATGGAAAGAAACAAAACAAGCTCACACTTACTGTTTTATTCATTGTAGAGCTAAATCTAGCAACCTGCTCAGGTGCTGAATTAGCCTTAAACCTGAAAAAAAAAAATATCCATAGTAAATAAGCCACTTGGGCAACCAAAATAAAATGTCAAGAGAGTCCTTACCGTTGTCTTGTAGCTCTTTGAGCAGTCTTAAGGTTTGGTTCTTTTGGAACAGTGACTTTTGATACCTGTAAATACTAATATATTACATACAAGAAGATGATAAAATGAATATCTAGTTTATAACCTGAAGTGTGTTACCTTCTTTGGAACCTTATGTACAAAGGGAGTTTGATCCAACCGTGATACCTACTCACACAAAGGTGAATAGTATTAGTCCCTAAAACAAAATAGGTTGAAGATGAGAGAGCAGTGAGTAAAATACCTTGCGCAAGAAGCCAGATTCAAGTTTTTGCCTTTTGGTATCTTGTGTTTGAGGCATTGATAATACAAGCGAGGATGAGATCTCGCCTTTGAGCTTCCCTAATGATCTCTGACATCTACAAAACATTTAAAATTAGTTGAAGCTAAGAAACAAAACTAACTAACTCAAGAGGAAGCATGCTATATTAAATATTACCTTGTGAGAAGCTGAGCAGAGTAAATGTCAAGAGGTTTGTTCTGTGACTTCTGTCTTGCCAATAAAGAAGCAGTGGGTCTCGTCAAAGTCGAGTTTTTTCGTAAAAAAGGTTTGGTTTTAGGCTTTTGTATCGTCTTGCAAACATCTTTAGAATTTTGGTTGTAATAAATGAACCCTAATCACCAAAAAAAAATACCTTGAGTGGCAAGAAAAAACAGAGCAAAAAAAAAAAACAGAGGAATTGCTTATAATACCGTTGTATTTATCCGAGACGGGTTTAGGGATCTTGAGATGTTTATCGTCGAATATACAGCTCAGATTTAAACTAAATGCTGTAGAAAAAAAGGCATAATCAATGTCATGAGACAAAAAAAAATTCCATCAAATTGTCAAAAAGATGGAGGTATTACGTGAAGGAGGATAGTTTCCAGCTGATTCAAACCAGAGCTCTGTTTCCTCTGTTTCTGGTTTGGAGAAATCATAGAATCTTGGGGCGTCGAATTCGAAATCAATGTCGAATTCCTCAACAAAGGAGGGGTCTTCTGCAAATATATTTGGATCCATCATTGTATTTTAGGAAGGAAAATTGTGGAGATTTAAATCAATAAGAACAGAGGCAAAATCATTTTGTTCTCTCTTTGTCTCTGGAAAATTTGTAGGAACAAGAAAAGAGGCAACGGCGCATTACCTGTATGGCGTGGTTACAAAATGGTGGTGTTTAAACAATGGCCGTTGGCTAAATACAGAGGTTAAACTTATTACTGTTTGTATGAAAATCTTAGGACTAAATAGAAATAATATGACAAAAAAATGTAATACAAAGAGGTAAAAAAAAGTATGTCCAAAACTACACAAACGGTTTAAATTTGATACATTTGTGTGTTTGATCAAATCAATAAACTAAATTCAAAGCCCTAAGCTTCTCATACTTCCATTCATTGTTAACTTTTGCTATAAACTCTTCTGCTCTCTTTCTTAACTCATCATCTTCTTCCTCCTCTTCAACATCAGCCTCATTACTCTCATCATCATCATCCTCATCCTCATCCTCGTCCTCCTCCTCCTCATCATCATCACAACACTGGATGCTTTCTTTGTCTTTGTACTCTTTAGAAATGCTGGAGGCATCGGTCAGAGGCTCATCTTGTGCAGATGAAACATCAACGTCAATCATCTCTTCATCATCTTCGTCACCGCAGTCATGATCTTCGGAAGCAACGTTGCTGCACATAGTAAAGCTCACAGAGGTAGTAAAAGTGTAATCTTGAGAATCCGTAGAACCGGGTTTTGATGATCCAGTGATGATTATGACTATGATGAGGTTGCAGAAACAGAACATAAGAAGGGAGTTTGATGTGGCTTGTCCCACCAATTCATACGCTATGTCCAACATCTTTGCAGCCTAAGAAAACAAAAAGAAATATTTTGAAAGTGAAGGAAGAAGAGTCTTTGGTAGTTAATTCAGGTTTGGCGCGCGGTTTATAAAAAGGGGCGAAAGTGTGTGAGAGAAGCTCTTTGTTTTGAGTTGAGAAGTTTTGTGGCAATGAGGTGTAGGTTGAAAGCTTTGTAGATATATCATAAAAAAGATTGTTTTAGACTTGGGCTTCTTAAATATATTATTTAAAGACCCAAATTACACATAAGCCTTTGGGTTTATTCTATCTGAAACTTCGATGCAATGGGTCCAAACTTGTTAAATAATGTTTTGGTGTGGTGAAGTTGCTTGGAACTGTTCATTTAAACAAATAAAATAAACGGAAAGGCTCTCTCTTGCGCATTGCACCTCGCCACTAAGTGTGTCACATGACTTCACATGGATGATGGAGCTCATCATTGGATAATTTATCCATCATAGAAACATCGTAGTAATTTCGGTGAATGGATGATGGAGCTCGTAAGACTTTTTTTAATGAAATTTGGATAATTTATCCATCAGAGAAACATCGTAGTAATTTCAGTGAAAAGTCGATCAAACTGCTTAATGATTTTTCTATATACGTGTTCTGTTCCTCATAGTATTTTCTTACACTCTTACAACATTTTATAAACAATAATTTTTTTTTGTACCTACCTAACTCCTTGATTAGAGGTCTTTAGAAGAAACAACCGAGTGAAATCTACACATCCCGTTTGGATACGGGGATATGACTGACGATCACGAGTTGTCTATTGGGCCGTAGATAAGGACGGACCGATCAAGTCCGGGTCGGGTCAAAGCCCATCAAAACTATTTAACATAACCCAAAAGCTACTCTTTGTCCCATCTTTCCTCAATTTGGTTATTGTCGGGACTTCACGACACTTATCGATCCACTCTCCTCCGTACCACCGCTCCGACATCTAATCGCTGTCCACAACCACCGTAACAGCTTCACATCCACGTCATCTGAATCTCCAATTCTTACTAAAATTAGATTCATCACTTCACAGATTCCAAAAATGATGGGCTCAGAGAATGACGAAAACTCCCTGACCTCCAAGGAAGATATGTCAAATCTCTTCCTCCACGACGATCCCTTAACAAGAACCAACGTCAACGGCAGCCACAACTTATCTCCACCTCCAATCATCATCACTCCCGCTGATTCCGATCCACTCTCCACCACCAACCCTCCAAACAGTAACATCGAACCTCCTCCGTTTTACGCAGACGTCATCTTCAGCTCTTTCGACGACAACAACGCCTCAGATGATTATTACATCCCTCACTCCTCAGATGATTACATCAAGATCACTGTTTCAAGCCCTAAGAAGGAGCAGGAGACAGAAAGATCCATGCTTTCCTCCGGAGGCAGTTATGTAACTTACCTGATCACGACGAGGACGAATCTTCCGGAGTATAAAGGAACGGACTTTACGGTTAGGAGACGGTTTAGGGATGTCGTGACGTTGGCGGATAGGTTGGCTGAGGCTTATAGAGGGTTTTGCATCCCGCCGAGGCCGGATAAGAGCGTGGTGGAGAGTCAGGTGATGCAGAGGCAGGAGTTTGTTGAGCAGAGGAGAGTTGCTTTGGAGAAGTATTTGTGTCGGCTTGGTGCTCATCCTGTGATTAGGTGTAGTGATGAGTTGAAGATTTTTCTTCAGGTAGAAGGGAAGTTGCCGTTGAAAATGGGAACAGATGTGCCAGGTGAAGGAGGAGGAGGGGGCTCTGTGGTTGAGGTGGCTCAGCCGGTTAGAGGGGGTAGAGATTTGTTTAGAGTGTTTAAAGAGCTTAGACAGACAGTTTCTAATGACTGGGGTGGAGCTAAGCCAGGTGTTGTGGAGGAAGATAAAGAGTTTTTGGAGAGGAAGGAGAAGATGCATGATCTTGAGAAAGAGATTATTAATGCCTCACAGCAGGTGGAGTTTGATACTTGTTTAACTTCATTTTATGAATCAGTTGAGTTTAGTATGTTTCTGTGTGTAGGCTGAAACACTTGTCAAGGCACAGCAAGACATGGGGGAGACGATGGGAGAATTGGGGTTAGCATTCATTAAGCTGACGAAGTTTGATAATGAAGAAGCTGTATTCAATTCTCAGAGAGCTCGTGCTAATGATATGAAGAATTTAGCCACTGCAGCTGTAAAAGCTAGCAGGTTTTACAGAGAACTGAACTCTCAGACGGTTAAGCATTTGGTAATGTAGAGTTTATTACTCTCTCTCGTTTGAGCTGAGCTTTGGTTTTCATTAAGGAACTGTTGTTTGATGTCAGGACACACTCCATGATTACCTTGGCGTAATGATGGCGGTCCAAGGCGCATTTGCAGATAGATCTAGTGCCTTACTGACACTGCAGATGCTTCTATCTGAGGTTTCTTCACTTGAAGGAAGAGCAGAGAAGCTAGAAGCTGCATCTGCAAAGGTATTTGGCGGGGACAAATCAAGGGTTAAGAAGATAGAGGAGTTAAAAGAAACCATCAAAGCCACTGAAGACGCCAAAAATGTAGCCATCAGGGATTATGAGCGGATCAAGGTGGTGGTTAAGTCAATCCATACATAACAAATGTAATGCCCATTTGAAAAGTCTAAATGTGAATATGTATTATTATTATTATCATGACAGGAAAATAACAGGAGCGAGGTTGAAAGGCTGGACAGAGAAAGACGTGCAGACTTCTTGAATATGATGAAGGGCTTTGTTGTTAACCAGGTACATAGTAATAGTTATTAGATGTGTGAGATCTATATATTGATATGTTGTGAGGTATTGAGTGAATGTGGGAAAACTGGTGGGTATACGATCTCTTGTAGGTTGGATATGCAGAGAAGATGGCCAATGTGTGGACAAAGGTTGCAGAGGAGACTTGTCTATACAATAGAGATAGCTCTTAACAAGAGAGCAGCCTGTAATTTTTTATTTTCTTATTCTTTACTGATGATTTTGTGCTTTACACAGTTTCACTTTGGTGTAAAAGAACAACATAAAAAAAAAAAAACAGTGAAATACTCCATAAACAAGATTTTATTACATTCAAGTCCACATTGTTGAGGATTAGATTCCCAGAAATTGAAATATTGTTTGAGTAATAAAAACGAAAAGGAGTGAATAAATTCAATAGTATACAAATATGAAGAAAACGTATATGAATGGTAATGTTTAATAAGCTTAGGCTCGAACGCGTGACATGGCAGATGTGGCAATAGCAGCAGCAGCTGCGTTTGAAGCAGTTTGGTTGAAAAATGTGAAAAGACCAGACCCAATGGCTTCTTGCTCCTCAAGAAACAAATCTTCAGGCGCACGAAACGCACCGTGTACAGCCACAGCCATCATCCCAATAGCCAGTGTAGACATCAAGAGCGAGCCAACGCTCGTCATGAACATCACCACCACAGTACAAAGACAGAGCATCGCTAGCGTCTCCAAGTCAGAGAACGTGCGTCCTCCGATGACCAAGGGCTGCTCAGCCGGACGGAAAACGTAGAGGAAAAGCCAAGAAGCGGCGAGTGACGCGAGGAGGAAGAGTGCGAAAGGGTGTGAGAGGAGAGAGGCTGCGAGCAAGATTGCTACTAAGGTTATGTAGTTGGATTTGAAGTAGGTGTAGTTCTTTCTTACTCGTGACGCTGCTTCTGAGAGAGATGGTGGCCGTGAAAACGCTGAACGGTCGATGAGTTCTGTCCAGGGACGAGCTTCGGATGTAGCGTGACGTACGGAGGCTAGAACGCGGGAAAAGAGGACACGTAGAGAGGTGAGTAACTGTGGATCATTGCCACTACCTGGGAGGTGATCAGGAGAAGTTGAAGTTGGGAGAAGAGGAGAAGCCATTGAGAGAGAGACAGATCTAGTTTTTTCAGACAAAGTCAGAGTGACGAATATACATAAAAGAGATCTAAATAAGTGATAGGCTTTCACGTTCGCTGGCCTTTACTTCATAGTGTCGGCTACTAGCATGTGCTTTAACTTCTTTTTCTTTCTATAAAAAAATAATAATGATTGCCTTTGTGTGTTTGTTACATCATTACCCATCTTTCACTTTCTACGTCTCTGTTCTTTCTAGTAAAAATGACACTAGAGAATTGGCAATTTGGTTGCGTGCATCTGAAGTAACTCTTAGGGTTTGGCTTCCTTTGACTAGCTTCTGTTAGAAGAGATCATTGGAACCGGAAAGTTTAAGTTATAAACCAGAAGCTAATATTGCAAAATGGATCTTGAGATGATAGGAACAAGAAAAGAGATATCATGTGTTAGTGAAAAATATCAAGTCAAAGATTTAAAAGAGTAAAAATTCTAAAATTTTCCATACAAAACGCTCTACTGGAGTCTTAAACTGTCTTGTAATAGAGTTATGCAAGCAAGCAACATGAAAGAGGAACAAAACTCACAACTGAGACAAGTAGCGAGTCTATAACACAAGAGTAAAACGAAACATCCTTCAATGACAAAATAAACTTAAGCAGCTTGTTGAGCAGAAAGCCTCTTCCTGGCTTCTTCAATGATGGTAAGCTTAATACCTTTACCCTTTGGAAGAGACACCCATGGCTTTGTTCCTTTTCCAAGCGTGAACACATTACCCAACCTAGTGGCAAACTCATGTCCCGTTGAGTCTTGAATGTGAATCGTCTCAAAGCTTCCCTTATGCTTCTCACGGTTCTTAATCACACCCACACGCCCTCTGTTTCTACCCCCAGTAACCATCACAACATTACCAACATCAAACTTGATGAACTCCACAATCTTGTTCTCTTCAAGGTCTAGCTTGATGGTGTCGTTTGGTTTGATGAGTGGGTCTGGGTAACGGATTGTGCGACCATCGTAAGTGTTGAGGTAAGGGATACCTTTCTGTCCGAACTGAATAGTCCTAACCTTGCAAAGCTTGAACTGCAAGGTACAACAACATCACTTTATTACTTCTAAAATCCAATCATTACTTAAATAGTTTTGTTTAGACATTCTCAAGATTTTTACCTTAGCTTCCTCATCTCTGATGGAGTGGAGACGGAAACGTCCCTTGGTGTCATACAAAAGACGGAAGTTCTCGTTGGTCTTGGGGATAGACACAACATCCATGAAACCAGCAGGGTAGGTCTTGTCAGTCCTGACTTTTCCATCGACTTGGATGTGCCTTTGCATAAGGATGGAGATGACTTCACGGTATGTCAAAGCATACTTCAACCTGTTCCTGATGATCAGGACAAGAGGAAGACACTCCCTAGACTTGTGAGGCCCAGAAGACGGCTTGGGAGCCTGCAAAGAAACAACGAACAATTTAAGACACATGTTACAAAGCATATGTAATGAATAAGACAAAGAAAACTTACGAAGGCGCCACCAAGTTTGTCAAGCATCCAATGCTTGGGTGCATTGAGCCTCTTTAGATGCTTCTTCAATCCTCTTGCCTGCAAAAATTACATTAAAACATAAAAGGTCAAACCAAACACAAGCTAAAGACAACAAAGTCAAACAATACAAAAAACTATCATATCTGATACAGTACATTCCCCTATTAGCTCAATTGTCAATTATTACAGAACATAGCAGTCACATTTCGATCCTGAAACATTACAGTGGCTGCATTTCTGTAACCGAAACCCTAATAAAACAGAACATATGGTCTACGGCATGAAGTGAGCAAAGCTAGAGAAGCTATTATACTAAGACACAAACTAAATCCATTTCTACGTAGAACTAAGCAACCATTGAACGCACAAGAGATACAGATACACAAACTGAAAGCAAAGGAAAGAGATGGGACGAACCATTTTTGCAGGAGTTGCGAGCTTCTGATTCTTTTTTGCGGCGGCACTTCCTCTACGTTTTATATATCAGAAGGATAAAATCTAGAAACCCTAGAGTGGCTTACGTATAATGGGCTTATTTAGTTGGTATAGGCCCGTTACGGAAACAAAGCATACGTTTCTTCTAAACAAATTCGAGCCCATTAAGAGCATGAGTTGTTGCTGAGCTGGCGTTAAATCATTGGTCTGCACATTCAGTATTTCAACAAAACCTGGGCCCACACATGCGACTAGTCCAATCTTTGTATACACCCATTTGTTGTATTAAAATACTTTAATAAAAAATTATTTAATTCATTCATCTATTTCATATTAATTGTCATTCCAAAGTTTAATTTTTATTTCACTTTAAGTATTGTTTTCTAATTTTAATTTATTTATTTGATAAAATTTCCGATTTAATTCATCTTATTTTAGTTTATTAATTAACATAATTAAATAAAACAATGTATATGCTAGAATATTCGTTAAGCATTTTCTATATATATTTTTTCAATATCAACTGCATGAGAGGAATGTATTCGTTATTTTACTACTCAGCCCATCAATTACAAAACAAAAGCAGTGGAAATCTCAAGTAATTTTTTGAGCTACTGGAGATATTGCAGCCTATACTACTATATATACCCTCTCATGCCAAGCCAATTAATATCACATCTAACCCAAAACATATAATACAATGACCACTCTGGTTCTAATCCTCCAGCTTCTTTTCATCATCCCATTAGCATTTGGGTTAAACCACCCAAACTGTGACCTCAGCAACACTCAAGACAAAGACTCTACCCTAAGAATCTTTCACATAGACAGCCCTTGCTCGCCCTTCAAATCATCATCCCCACTCTCATGGGAAGCACGTGTACTAAAGACACTGGCTCAAGACCAGGCCCGTCTTCAGTACTTGACCAGCCTCGTCGCCGGAAGATCTGTGGTTCCCGTCGCCTCCGGGCGTCAAATGTTGCAGAGCACAACGTACATTGTCAAGGCTAAGATCGGAACTCCGGCTCAGTCTCTACTCCTAGCCATGGACACGAGCAGTGACGTGGCTTGGTTACCTTGCTCTGGCTGCGTTGGCTGTCCTTCAACCACCGCCTTTTCTCCGGCCAAGTCCACCACTTTCAAGAACGTCAGTTGCAACGCTCCTCAGTGTAAGCAGGTATAGTAACTTTCGTGCTTACACTTACACACACATACAAATATAATAAGATGTTCCATGGAATGTTTTTTTCATTATAGTTTTATTCTTCACACTTTTATTACACTTTACGTATAGCTTCATTAATGAAGCATTATTGACTTGAACATTTTTGGCTCATGTAAGTCACATATTATAATGTTATCGCGTTTTAATATTAGCAACCTGCGATTTGTTTTCGTTTATAAGATCTGATCTGAGAATATTATTTAGCAATTAAAAATTGTATTCAAAACTGAGTTTTTCAAGAAGATCTAGACTGTATTTGATGAATTATACGTATATACACATATAATATTAATTTTATGAAAAGGTTTTTTCACAGAGAGTGGGGTCCCATGTGGTTAATAATTGATTATTCCACCCACACTTCCAAATAATCACTCACGGGACTACAGAACACACTGCACAACTAAATAAGACCGACACACTTCACTAACTCACGTGAACATTTGTCTTGCAGGTACCCAACCCCACGTGCGGATCAAGCGCGTGCGCTTTCAACCTCACCTACGGAAGCTCTTCCATCGCCGCAAACCTCTCTCAGGATACGATCCGTCTCGCCGCCGATCCAATCAACGCCTTCACCTTTGGATGTGTCAACAAGGTCGCAGGAGGAGGAACCATCCCTCCGCCACAAGGCTTGTTGGGCCTGGGACGAGGCCCATTATCACTCATGACACAAGCTCAGTCACTCTACCAGTCCACCTTCTCCTACTGTTTACCTAGTTTCAGGTCACTAGCCTTCTCTGGATCGTTGAGACTCGGCCCCACTTCTCAGCCACTGCGCGTGAAGTACACGCCACTCTTAAGAAACCCGAGAAGGTCATCTTTGTATTACGTCAACCTCGTTGCGATACGTGTCGGTAACAAAGTCGTCGATTTACCTCAGGAAGCTATTGCTTTTAATCCCACAACAGGCGCTGGAACCATCTTCGACTCCGGTACGAAATTACAATTTTGCAAACCGGTTTGATCTCGGATTTAACCAGTTTTGGTTTTCTATTTGATTTAATTACAATTCCGGTTTGAGTTTACATCGGTTCATTGATTCTATTTAGTTTGGTTAGCCTAAAATCAATGGATATACAGTAAAACCTTTAGAAATTAATACTCGATAAATTAATATACACTAAATATTTTTATAAAATAATATAATTTTATAATTCCAAATTGAATTTTTGGTTCAACTAATATATCGATAAATTAATATCTCTCTAAATTAGTAAGAAATAAAAAATTTGGTGTAGTCCCAATATTATTAATTTATAGAATTTTTAATTTTCAATGTATATACACAATTTTGGATTTCATTACACTTTAAACATTTCGGTTTGATTTGGTTTAATACTTCTACGTATATAAAATCTTATGAACCGACTCTATGATGTGCAGGGACCGTGTACACGCGACTGGCTAAACCGGTTTACGAGGTGGTGAGGGATGAGTTCAGGAGGCGCGTGAAGCCACGTAACGCTGTGGTGACGTCACTCGGAGGCTTCGACACGTGCTATTCAGGGCAAGTCACGGTGCCGGCGATAACATTCATGTTCAAGGGAGTGAACATGACGATGCCCGCGGATAACCTGATGTTACACAGCACCGCCGGGACCATGTCGTGCCTAGCCATTGCAGCTGCGCCAGAAAACGTGAACTCTGTGGTGAATGTGATCGCGAGCATGCAGCAACAGAACCACCGTGTCTTGATCGATGTTCCCAATGGACGGATCGGGTTGGCACGTGAATTATGCTCTTAAAAAGTTGAATGAGACAATAATTTATTAAGAGAGCAGAGACCATG
>CAKOAT010049822.1:2009-22942 GCA_932364175.1 Eruca vesicaria subsp. sativa | reverse complement strand
AAAATACTACTTACATAGTTGTCAAAAAAAAAAAAAAAAAATACTACTTACATACATGGTTAGATGGTTCAAACTAGTTGACAAAAAAAAAGAAAGAAAAAGATGGTTCAAACTAAAATACATGCAATTAAGTTTAACATGATGTAACACACTAACTAGTACACACAAACTTGGTTAGAAATTGCTTGCTGTTCTTTATTCAAAACCCTAATCAGTTTATGCATGCATGGCAGTTACGTTCATAACAACAGCATCGTTAAGCATATGGGCTTTAAGCGTACACGTACACGCGTAGCCTGATTGAAAAGCCCACCACACACAAAACACTACACTAGACAGACAACATCATCGCCTCTTCGGTCTTTTCCTCCTCACATATTACCTTTACCATCTCTCCAGTCTCGAATCTAATCTGACCATGTTGTGCACTTCCAATGAGGCAGAGAACACATCAGCAATCGTAGGAGGTCTTGCCCTTATCGCACTCGCTTCCTCTATCCTCATCCAAGTCGGAAAACTACACTGGGCCGTCTCTTAGCTATTACATTAACAAGTTCAAATCTTCAGAAGTTGTTCAACTTCTGTTGCCCTGCCCCTGCACTAACTGAAGAAACCTCACCGGTGGCTCAGCAAGAATCTTTACTCCAAGATGCTATAGCCAGTGAGTCTCAGCCTGAAGAGGTGTCTTCTTTTCAGACAACAAGTAGCACCTCTTAAGAGGTTATTAGCATACGATTCAATACATGTTCTGTAAAAAAAGAATTTAAACCTATACCAATATTATGCTTTCTTGTTAATATATTCCCTTAAGAGTCTTTGTATCTTTTTAATTTTTTTTTTTTTTCCAGAAATTATCTTTTTAATGTTTGTTTTTACTGAGTTATATTTTTAATGTTACCACCAACATTACAAAACTTTCAATCTAAGGAGACGCCACATCTTCGTAAATACAAGAAGTCTCAAAGCACTCTTACAAAAATAAAAAAAAAGAAGTGCAACTGATTGTTTCCGGATACATATCTCTTTGATTACTTGATAAACACGAGAGAAAAAAATATCTGGTCACGCATATAGACAAGAAGTAGAAAGATATGGTTTATAGTCGTAATCAAAGAGATATGTATCATTCTCCATTAAAGTAAGCCTTATAAAGTCTTATAAAGTCACTCACTTGCTTTGTCTATAGCTGTCGACTTAAGGATATAAAGAAAGCAACGTAGGCTCCACTTCCTTTTAGTGCATCAAACGCATCCAATACCAAGTTTGTGCATTTAACGGCATGTCGATATATAAACTGTTCAATGTCGACACATTTGTCTTTCTCGAGAATACAGATAAAATGACACAACTTTCATTAGGAAATGTAATAAAAAATGGAGTGGGCCAAACTTATATCCCACGTGCGCGATAATATCTGAGACCGCTCTCTTCTCGTCACAACTCATATCTTCATGCATTTTACGTTATTATATAAACAGCATACTCACTCAAGAAAACATATCAAACAATGGCGACCTCAAGCATCAAGACTTTGCCACTAATGGCTATCCCTAGCTTCTCCATTTGCCACAAGCTCCAGCCTCTCAAGGAAGAAGAAGGGCTAAGCCACGAGTTCTTAGACATGTTGGACTCTCTTCCTAAGGAAAGAGGTTGGAGAACACGTCACCTTTACCTGTTCCAAGGGTTCTGGTGCCAAGCCAAGGAGATTCATGCCATCATGTCCTTTCAAAAACACTTCAAGCCTATCCAAAACGATGTTATTCTCGCCACCATACCAAAATCCGGTACAACATGGTTAAAAGCTTTAACGTTTGCCATCCTTAACCGAAACCGGTTTGATCCGGTAGTTTCTGACCACCACCCTCTCCTCACGTCAAACCCTCATGACCTAGTTCCTTTCTTGGAGTACAAGCTTTACGCAAACGGAGAAGTTCCAGACCTCTCTGGTCTCGCTAGTCCAAGAACATTCGCAACACACGTCCCGTTTGGTTCTCTCAAGGGCTCCATCGAGGAACAAGGTGTGAAGGTTGTGTACTTGTGTCGGAACCCGTTCGACACGTTCATCTCCTCGTGGCATTTCAGCAACAGTGTGAAGTCAGAGTCAGTGAGTCCTGTCTCGTTGGAAGAAGGGTTTGATCTGTACTGCAGGGGAGTGATAGGGTTCGGACCGTTTTGGGAACACATGTTGGGGTACTGGAAAGAGAGCTTGAAGAGACCAGAGAGAGTCTTGTTTTTAAAATACGAAGATCTGAAAGAAGACATTGAGACTAACTTGAAGAAGCTTGCAAGTTTCTTGGGCGTTTCTTTCACTGAAGAAGAGGAAGGAAAGGGTGTTGTGAAGGCGATAGCGGATCTGTGTAGCTTCGAGAGTCTAAAGAAGTTGGAGGTGAACAAGTTAAACAAATCGATCAAGAACTTTGAGAATAGGTACTTGTTTAGGAAAGGGGAAGTGAGTGACTGGAGAAACTATCTGTCGCCTGTACAGGTGGAGAGGTTGTCTGCCTTGGTGGATGATAAGTTAGGTGGGTCTGGTCTCACTTTCAGGTACTGCTGAACAAGGCCATGTGTTCACGTTTGTTTCAATAAATATCAGTGTGATTTGTCATTAATGTTTTCATTTGTTTGTATGTGTTATGGTTCATGTGTGAGTGTGTATGACTGAATAAATATCAGTGTGCTTTGCCATTATGTTTTCATTTATTTCGAAGTTTCTACTTCATGTTTGTGTGTGATTGATGTCTCCTGATAGTTTGATACAACTAGATCCTCTGTATTCCTCGTCGCATAACGATCCATGCTTAGTATTTTCAGCTGTTTCAAAACAAAAACAGAATCAAAGTCACTATTTTCATAAACCACCAGATAAAACATATGAATCTTTTTAAAAACTCTCCTTTGTTCTGGTCTGAATCAGAAATATTTGTAGATTATGAGTTTCTTTCTGTCTTATTTTGGAGATCTGTGAGAGGGGAGCAAGAAGACAAAGATCAAGCAAGTTGAGTAAGTGGTGTGCGCTGTGCGCTTGATTTTGTAAACTATTCTGTGTTTGAGGGAGGATTCAAACACAAGTAATTGTGGCTTATATTATATACGAGTTACTTAATGTTTAACTGATTTTTCTAATTACCATAAAAATAACTAACCAATGAAATTATTAAATCAAAATTCGAAAAATTCAAGGTATAAATATATAAATTCAGAACACATCGTTTTCAAAGTTTAGGTTATATATAAGATATTTAAATAATAAATAAAATAAAAGATATATAAGTTGATGCAATTATTAAAATTTTGGTTATATGAAATTAAAAATATTCACAAATAACATATACTATAGATAAGTTATTTCTATAAACCAATGATGTAGTACTAATTAATACACATCTAAGAATTTATATAAATTTTGGAAATTATGATTAATAAACAATATAAATAAGTTTATAATTACATTAAAGATTTACATAAACAAACAAAACACATTTAGATATTAGTTATTTAAATAATATAATTGTATAAAATTTTAAGAAGAAAAATCCTACTTTGAATACAATTTGATAGAAAATGTGTATATAGCATTTATTTTTAAGACTAAAATAAAATAAACTGTGTATATATCATTTATATAGCATTTTTATAGCAATTTGATAGAAAATAAAATAAAATGTGTATATATAGCATTTATATAGCATTTATATAGCAATTTGATAGAAAATGTGTATATAGCATTTATTTTTCTTTTAAGATTAAAATAAAATAAAATAATTATACTGTAATATCAATTCTCGCATGCATCAGGAATTAAAAATCCTAGTTAAAATATATAAGAATAATTTAATCAAGAGAAAATGACTAAAATAGACCTAAAAAGTTTTTATCACAAATATAGACCTTAACAATTAAAATGACCAAAATAGCACTTAAATGTTTTTTAAATATATATTTATGCCCCTTGGGTTAACTATATCTTATACTTTTTTGTTTAGATTTGAGGAGTGGGGCTTTGGAGATAAGGTTTTGAATTTAAAAAAATTAGAAAAATTTAAAATTTTCAAAATAAAAAGTGTTATTTTGTTCATTTTAATTCTATAGATCTATTTTTGTGATAAAAACTTAAAAGAGGACTGTTTGAGAGAATTGCCCTTTTATCAATTTGGTTCGGTTTTATTATATCAAAGTAACTATAAAAAGCCAGTTACAAGTCCGGCCTATAAAAGAGAGATAAAAGACAGAGAATAGAAGTAGGTCAGAAGGCTTAATTCTCCGGAACGAACATGGATATGATTAAGACGCAACAGATGTCAGCAAGTACGATCGAGAAGGTGGTCGTTCACCCATTAGTCTTGCGTAATATTGTCGACAATCACAACCGTCTCGTTAAGGACTCGGGAAAGCGTGTTGTCGGTGCTCTTCTCGGCAGTATCTCCCGTGGTATCGTTGGTGTCACCAACAGCTACGCAGGTTTGCCTTTTTCTCCCTATTTTCGTTGGTGTTCTATGCTTATTAGGGTTCTAGCTAGATGTATGTATAACAGCAATCTAGGGTTAAGGAAAAAAAATATATTTTTGGGTTGTAGTTGAGTTTGGGTAGATGCATATCTCTAGACACTGTCACTAGGAACCTACCTGTTGCTTTCATATGACTTGTTTGACGTATATTGTTTTGTAGTGCCCTTCGAGGAGGATGACAAAGACCCAAGTATCTGGTCTTTTGATAGCAAACACCATGAGTCAATGTTCGGCATGTTCAAGGGCCTTAATGGTATGCTTCAATTATATATGACCATGTTTTTGACAAAAATAAAACTTTTTTTTTCTTTCTTTTCAGCCAAGGAGGATGTAGTTGGTTGGTACAGCACATGCGCTAAACTTCGGGAGAACGATTTGGCTGTTCACGCTCTGTTCAGTGGGTTAGTTTCTAGCTCAATCTTATCATCGTGATTTATTAGCACTCTTATGCTCTGTTGAAGAAGGATCTGATTTAATAAAATCAGAGCCTTGTTTTAGGCAGAAACTGTTTTCCTTTCGCTCCCTTACATAGTTTTTGTAGCTTTTGTTTAATTTCCGATTAAAGAAGCTTTGTTTTATTTTTGTTGCTGCAGCTATGTTCCAAATCCAGTGTTGGTCACTATTGATGTCCAGCCTCAAGAACTTGGAATTCCCGCAAAAGCTTACCATGCTGTGAATTCTTCTCTCGGAAGCAGCAAGAAAACCTTCGTCCATGTGTCTACAGATATCGCTCCTCCTCAGATCGGTATGTCTGTCCAGAATGATTTAAGCAGTCTTTTGTTATTTTATTGTATTTGAGCAAAGTTTATTCTTGATTTCTAACAGGTGGGAGTGTCATGGTGACTGAGATGACTCCGGGTGGGGAGAACGGCCTGGTGGATTTTCTCGAAGATTACTACACGCATGTCAAAAACAGGTTAGATGTTTTTCTTTTTTCTTTTCCGAGTTTCTTGTATCTTATTATATAAAGATGTGTTTTTTGGTTACTGGTTTTTGATGATATAGTGTTAGGATTAGCGTTTCGGGATATGACACTTCGCTTGATATTGTTGAACTTGTTGGATATTTGGAGAAGCACTTTGAGTCATGTGGTCTGGAGGACATTAGGGTGCCGACACACCCGGTAACCGGTGCGATTATCAGCAGTTCTGCTACCTTGGTTCTCCGTGGAGAAGGTGTAGTAGATAAGGCCTTGGCTCTCAACGGAAGTTACGTTGGAAGATGGAAAGTGTCTGTCACCATTTTACCACCCGAGCTGGATGTGATGAGCACTGACATGACTGCCCGCGAGTTTGCTCTTGGTTACGCCGCCGCTGAGAACCCCTTTTAAAATTATTTATGCACATGTTTTTCTTTATCCTCATTGTGTTTTTTAATTTGCTAGCCTAAAACATATTATTTATATATATATGTAAGAAAATACTATTCTATGCTCTTTGATCCAGACCATTGTAATCTGGTTTAAAGAAATATCTTATCCAAGACAATCGAAACAAGATTCATTCTGTTGTATGTTATTGCACTATTAGTTTTCATTGTCTTGTTAACAGAAAACATAAAAGCTAACAAAACGTCTAGGTGGTGTAGTCGGTTATCACGCTAGTCTCACACGCTAGAGATTCCAAACTTTTTAAACCTTTTAATATCCTCACTTTTTAACATTCATAAATATAATTCACTCCCAAATTCGAATCTGAAGAACTCATCGGAGCTTGATTTTCTCCATCGTCGTAGCCAACACCGATTTTATCTTGTGGCCCTCAGTTTCAATCTGAGGGGGAAGTATGGACTGTGACAGCGGTAGCAGCAAGATGCTCTCTTTCTAGAAGACGTGGTAAAGGGGTACTAAAGGAAATGGACGGCGTCAGATATCGCAGGCGGCCATGAGCAGTCCACGACTTCTCAAGAAATGGGTTGACGGGAAATCGATTTTTTATGCAGCTTCCAACTAGTCGCGAGGCTTACCGACGTAACAAAGTCGCCATTGCGTTGGAGCTTGAGCTGAAGACAGTTTTGATTTTCTGTAGTGTTGTTTAATGAATTTTATTTGGGATAATTTGTAAAATACTCTATTTGAGATTTGAAATATATACCTCTATCTATCTTAACCGGGACATCTTCTTCATCAAGAATGGTTTTGTTTGTATCATATCCAAGAAACATGTCCGGATGTGAGATCATGACATGATTCACTTCTGATGTTCTTGATTCTTTGTCAACGGTGGAGATTTGGGCGCTCCGGTGACAGAGAAGAGTTTGGAGACAGGTTCCTTGAGGCTTCTCAAGGAGGTCCTTCATAGGAAGCCTCAGAGGGATTGTGTGATACTGAAGAAGCTGCTTCAGAAACAGAGGAGGGAGAGATGACGTGTTGTACAAGGAAGAGTCGTCAATGGCAAAGAGAGTGGTGTTGGGAGAAGAAAAAGAGAGGAATATCTCAGGGGAGACTTGGAGGAGAATGGCGATTAGGACAAGAAGAAATGCCTGCACGGAAGCAGAATCCGGAGTGAACAAACCATTAATAAAGCAGAATCCGGAGTGAACAAACCTGGTGTCCCTTAAACACATGGTCATAACTTTTGGAGATGGTTTGCTGATGTTACTGTACTGCCCCATCTTTAGTTAAATCTAGCCTAAACAATTTACGAAGTGTTGGAGAAATTTTTGCATATACATAATATGGCATGTAGTGTTACTACATACCATACTTTTCGAGATTGTCAAAAAGCTTCAGGATAGTCGTCTTCAGTGGCTATATCTACAAGATGATAAACAAGAATGATCATACCATCAGATAACCAAGTAATATCTACCAAACTACCAGATAAAATGGCAAAAAGGCATAACCAGATTAAAAAAAAAAAAAAAGGTCAGGTACACATACATAATCTTCCTTGACTTGGAACCAAAATGATCAAAAACAGGATTTAGTATTTTAGTTCTAAAATATTCCAGAGCAAAAAGTAAACCAACTCTAAACCAAGTTATCCTAGTGATGGTCTCACCAAAATATATTCTCAGAAAATCAGTAATCAGTAATATAATCGAATTCTCACTCCAACAAGAGTTTCGAAGGCTATGAGCCAATATTACTCTAAAAATAATATGAGAAGTTTGATAAAAAAATAATAATATGAGAAGTTCGATCAAAAAAATAAAATAATATGAGAAGTATGTAACATGTCAGCACTATATACACTTCTACCAGAATCTATAATTCATAGTTCAGAAAGACAGTGTACAATGTAATATCTGATCAACAAAAACGACATATTAGGTAATTCTGAAAAAAATTAAAGACTCAATGGAACCAAGGTTGAAACCTTAATGGAAGGGAAAATGGCTTCGGACGTAGTAAAAGAAACTAGAAGAAAAAATCAGTAACTATACTCTACTAGACGTAGTAAACAGTAAAAGGAAATGAAATCAGTAAAATCATACGCTACACAAACAACATTTCTGTCCTTTTTGATGATAGTAACAATTTAATTCATTCATGGGCTATAGATAGGGACGGTTAGTTACTTAAACTAACTAACAGGTAGTTTAATTATACATCTCATATTAAATATTGTGACATTAGATAAATAATTTAATTAAACAAAACCTAAATTTTTTTTTTGCTGTATTAGTAACAGCTAATAAACATTTATATTTTTCTGGGCCATGACGTTGTTAAAGAAAGTTAGTTCTTAGTTAAGGTGAATTTACGCTTGGCAACAAGACTTGCAAGAATGAAGAGGGTGAACCATCACTAACCACATAAGCATTTGAAGAAAAACCCTCTAAAACAGACATGTGTGATGATGAGATATGATTTGATTAAACGGGAGTAAAAATGTGAACTAAAAGACTGTTATTTTGAAAGGGTTGTGGTTAGCAAAAATTTTAAAATAAATCAAAGACCTCAAAAAAAATTCTATCTATTTGCTAGGGGATTACAAGTACTAAGGAAAAGGCTCAAATCTC
The DNA here is from genome assembly GCA_932364175.1 of Eruca vesicaria subsp. sativa. NCBI lineage: Eukaryota > Viridiplantae > Streptophyta > Magnoliopsida > Brassicales > Brassicaceae > Eruca > Eruca vesicaria. The sequence continues at coordinate 14,471 of CAKOAT010049822.1, read as the reverse complement.
TTATTACAACCACCGTGGTGAAATAATATGTCTCAAGGGACTATAAGATAAGATCGGACTAACAAACATATGATGATTCCATAAGTGCCGGCTCAGTCTTATGGTGGTGGACAACCCTGACAAGAAACATATAATACATAAGAAGAGAAGAATTTCAAATCATACCCTTAGAGGACATGTCCTCCAGGGCTCAGTCTCATGGGAGACAGAAACATGTCGCATTCCTTTAACCGTATGGAGTTCCCTAAAACTAGCTATGATGGACAACACACCTATTGAAAAGATTGGATACCCTAAAAACAATAATTTTGATAGTTTAAATAAATTAATGGAGTGGATGCGTACTTAATGCAGCAGTGGATGCCCTAGTTCTCCGTTCTTGCACGTAGTAATGGTATTGACGGAGATCTTCAATGCATTGTTCAGAAGCTGCAACAAACAGGTCATCAAATGCCTCCTCAAGTGTGGCCATTGCACAATAGCAGAAAGGAGGATAAGTTGGATAATGCCAAGCAATGACCAATGTCTAGCACATGAGATGTATGATCTTCTCTAGCTGAAAGAGCGGAAAACACACCGCCAACATGGATTTGAGATCTGTAATCAAGAAAGTACAATTTTCTGTTTATAAATAATTGAGATACCTCGTCAACGATACCCCAGAACGGCAAGTGAAAGTCCTCTTGAAATGATTTTTCCATTGCAGTTAAAGCCAAAGTTTGCTATCAAAACGTCCCCATGCATCAACAGCCGCATTAAACGACTTAAAGTGTTCGGGTCCCAGATATGTTCTGGAACAAAAAATCATTTTTAATTGATATTATGGTGTACTATTTTTGAACAAAAAGTGTTGCAATCCTATAGTGTTTATCTAGTGTTTAATTTATCATATTTATTATCAACACACGAACACATCCTACATCAAACACAAGAACATACACAGTGGTTTATTTTTATAAAGAAATTGGAAGCAATAAGTCTCAGTCGCATTCATCTTCTTAGCCGACATCAAGCTAACTCTTTGAAATCAGAATAATTATGTTAGGATAGTTAAATTTTAATATTAACAATAATTAAACCATCCGAAAACATATAGCATTGAAATCTCAATTTTCTTGAAAGATTTTCAAATGAAAGATATTCTCATATTAGGTAGTTTAATTATACATCTCATATTAAATGGTGTGACATTTGATAAATAATTTAATTAAACAAAACCTAATTATTTATTTTGATGTATTAGTAACAACTAATAAACATTTATATTTTTTTGGGCCTTGCCATTGTAAAAGAAAGTGGTGAGCCACCATCAACCACATAAGATTTTGAGGAAAAACCCTCTAAAACTTCTAACTACGAGAGAATAATAGATATCTGAGATTAATTTTTAACGGATCCGATATTTACACGAACATGTCACTAGAGAAACAGTTCTGGAAACAAAATCACAGAGACCGAATGGAAAAAAGAATAAGTAAAATGGAGAGAAAAGCACCAAACCAAAAGCAAATGAGATGGCTTACCTCATATTAGATCTCAGATCTGCCTCTGTGAAAAAACCCTAAGTCGTACCCTGAAGACACTATTTATACCAAAGTTTTTTGAATCGGGCCACAGCAGCTCCGCTCATTTCCACAGTAGCTACTGGGCTTCTTGGGCCACCCAGATGAAATAAAATCATGTGGCATAATCTCTTTGTCTTTCTATTGAAAACTCTCTTTGTAACTCTTGAATTTTGATTAACAACTTAAACTTCTTATAGTTTTCTACAAATTTTCTGTTTATAAATAATAGAGATACCTCGTCAAAGATAGCCCAGAACGGCAAGTGAAAGTCCTTTTGAAATGATTTTTCCGTTGCAGTTAAAGCCAAAGTTTGCTATCAAAACGTCCTCATGCATCAACAGCCGCATTGAACGACTTAAAGTGTTCGGTCTCAGATATGTTCTGGAACAAAAAAATCATTTTTAATTGATATTATGGTGTACTATTTTTGAACAAAAAGTGTTGCAATCCTATAGTGTTTATCTAGCGTTTAATTTATCATATTTATTATCAACACACAAATACATCCTACATCAAACACAAGAACATACACAGTGGTTTATTTTTATAAAGAAATTGGAAGCAATAAGTCTCAGTCGCATTCATCTTCTTAGCCAACATCAAGCTAACTCTTTGAAATCAGAATCAGAATAATTCTGTTAGGATAGTTAAATTTTAATATTAACAATAATTAAACCATCCAAAAACACATAGCATTGAAATCTCAATTTTCTTGAAAGATTTTCAAATGAAAGATATTTTCATATTAGGTAGTTTGATTATACATCTCATATTACATGGTATGACATTAGATAAATAATTTAATTAAACAAAACCTAATTATTTATTTTGATGTATTAGTAACAACTAATAAACATTTATATTTTCTTGGGCCTTGCCATTGTAAAAGAAAGTGGTGAGCCACCACCAACCACATAAGCATTTGAAGAAAAACCCTCTAAAACAGGCAGGTGTGATGATGAGATTGTTGGCTCTCCAGGAAAACATGGGAGCTGCGCCAAGTGAGATTGTTGGCTCTCCAGATCATGTCAAAGAGTGAAACACAGCAGCAGGGAATCATGCTAAACTTCAGTTTGGCGTTCAATTTTATTGATAAACTTCTTAGCAACATCCAGAAAAGAGCAAAAAGATGGTGAATTATACATAGATGTGTCTGATTATTTACAAGGGAAAGAACAACTTAGAAAGCTGGTGAATTATGCACGTGGGATCTCTATAGAGTGTGTGATATTCCATGGATTACAAAGTTGGAAGAAGAGAACATATCTGGAGCTACAATCTCAACTCCAGAGATCATCAAACACTGTGACTGTGACGATGAATTGTTAACTAGATGACCTCTTCTGGTGATTATGAGATCGTGGTAAGGATCCAGCGTCTTGAGTAAGGCTTTATCAGGTATTGAAGAGAAGTCTTTATTGGTGAGTCGTTGAGGAAGAATGTGACGTCTCATGACTTCATAGAGCAACGGAGAGGCAGAGGACAGTGAGACCAGACTCGGTGTGGCTAGAATCGTTACTCCGGTCATGTTCTTGTGTTGTTGATCTGCGATGATTCTGTTGAGAACAGAGTGTAATCCGATTGCAAATGGGACAAAACCGTTTGAGCTTAGCAGCTGAATGATCCTATTCCAATCTATCTTAACCGGGAGGGAATCTTCTTCGTCTACAATGGTCTTGTTTGTGTCAGATTGACATAAAGATGAATGAAGGATATGATCCTGCATAGGATAGAAGGGTCCAAGAACTCCGTGAATAACCAAAGAATCTCCAAGAAACATGTCCGGATGTGAGATCATGACATGATTCACTTCTGCGGTTCTTGATTCTTTGTCAACGGTGGAGAATTGGACGCTCTGGTGACGGAGAAGGGTAGGGAGACATGTTCCTTGACGCTTCTCGAGGAGGTCCTTCATGGGAAGCCTCAGAGGGATTGTGTGATACTGAAGAAGCTGTTTCAGAAACAGAGGAGGGAGAGATGACGTGTTGTACAAGGAAGAGTCGTCAATGGCAAAGAGAGTGGTGTTGGGAGAAGAAGAAGAAGAGAGGAAGATCTCAGGAGAGACGTGGAGGAGAGTGGCGATTGCTTTGAAGTTGGATTGACTTAGAGCTTTTGAGGCGTTTAAAGAGAGAGGATGATGATGATTAATCGGTCTGTTAGGGTTTGCGATGTTGGAATCTGGACGTGGAGGTAGCGTGGTGGAGACGGCCATGAAAGCCAAAGCAATAGAGAGGACGAAGTAGACAAAGCAATCACATGAACAGCAACCCATCTCAGAGACTTGGAGAGGAAGAAAGAGAGAGAAAACTCGTCAAAGAAATGGTTTCTTGGAGGGAAGTTAGGGTTTAACAGAAGAGTTTCCGTGCGGGATAAGTCATTTTATCTTATAGTTAGTTTATTAATTAACCAACCCTTTTCGTTTTTATTTTCTTTTTCTTCAAGCGTTTACTTTACGAACAAGTCAATGACATTTTCATGCAAGACTTTTCAAACTACATTCTTAATCCCAATCTTATCAATTTCCTCTCTCGTTTTACGTAAAATTCACACAAGAGCCTCAAAACTTATTGAGAGGTAAAAAAAACTTATTAATTACATAAGTGACAGAGACAGAGCGTGGAGATTAATGAAACTAGCACTGCACTCTAATAAGAGATTAAGAGGTTTAAACCTTGATATTATTACAGAAAAGTTTTAACATTCCAGAGGCAAAACTTTTCGGAAAATCCAAAACATATATAATTAAGTCAGCACATGATAGTATAGTTTAAAACATAAAAAAAAAAAAGATAATTAAAGAAGAGTACAAGTTTCGATTTTAAACGCCTTTTACAGGGTTAATTAGGGTTTGTCCAAGCTCCCACATGTTCGTCCAAATTTGCACAGTGGTCTGAATCATCTTTGATAGTAGAGAGGCCCTGGTCTCTTGTGGGTCAAGTGCTGACTCGCCAAGCCCTATTCTCATTGGAATTGGTTCATCATCAGGAAACTGTAGGCAGTTATACTCATTTTGTTTTTCAGACCAGTCACAGTCGTCACGACAAGCGTCCAAATCACCCTCAGAAGACTGATATGGGCTTGTTGGATGCTGGAAACGTTCTGGTTTAGATGGCCAGCCGACGCAGTCGTCCGTAAGATACGGAAAATCGATTGTGTCTCCCTCCTCCTCCTCCTCGTCGTGATCGAGGAGGTAACGGAGACCATGGAGAAATACCTCAATACCGGTACTAGGGTAGCCATTGGTGTACTCGGGATACGGCGGGAAACTCCTTATATACACGTATACGAGAGTAACCTCATCGAAAAACCCGCGCCTACTATCAGTTGGGTTCAGAAACTGAAACAGAGATTGAAACTCAGGGTTCATTGACGACACACTCCTCATCAACTACTAGCCACAGACTTCGCTGTGATGTGAACAACAATAAGCTCCTTTCGCGTGATCCCGAGAGGTTCTCGAGGACGCGGAGGCTCAATCTTTGCCAGAGATTGGTCTGAATCCTTTTCCACCAGTTGCCAATCATTCTGCTCTGAACTAGACATTTTTTCTTTCTCTACAAAGATTAAATTCACAATCGGAGAAACCATTAAATATATACATGTGCAGCAGAAATTTAGAAACCAACCTAAAGGTATAATATATATATTTCAAGATCAAATCGGAAAAATCATTTATATGTTCATGGGAGTGAATAGAAATACTCAGAGAAAGCAATCTACATGGGAGAGTAAAACAAAAAAAATAAAGCACCGTGAGCTCCAAGGAACAGCTCTGCTGGGGATAAGCGCCTTGACCACAAAGAAAACGAATAGCTTCGAAACCCTAGGCTAAGTAAGTATTTATACGAACGAAACCATTTTATCAATCGGGCTTCTATAGTCCGGTCCATAATAACATCCACGAAGAAAATAAGTTAATAATATCATTAAAATGGAAAAAAAAAAGGAGACTACAAAGGAGTTAAAACGTAAGCTAACCGAGTCCTATGATCATTGATAAGGGGTACAGTTTGAAAACAGAGAATTATCTAGACGAAGTCGGCCATGAAGTGGTGATAACGTCTTTTATATCTTCTACCATGGATGGTATTTAAGGACCCCTCCTTATCAAGCTCCCGGAGAAACCGTTTGATTGTTTTGAAGGACATTATTTCTCTGTCTCCAAAAATTATAGATGGTGGCCGCACAACCAGATGGCTAAGCAAAGCAGGAAGCGCATAAACCGAGCCATTGACCATGTCGAACTTCGCTAGCCCGATCAAATATATTTTGAGTTCCTCTTTTGGGCAAGTTACGTTGTTTTCTTATTTGGTGTACATTAGGGTAGTTTAATTAATAGAAGTCCATATTAGCTGATGTTAAGATAGAAGCAAACTATGTATATTGTATTTTTAGAAAAGATTCGCTATTTATACGTTACTTACTTCAAACTTCACCTTAACACGACTAACGATCAAATATGGTGTTTATGTTTATGTACATAATGATAGAGTCCCATTTTTATATAATTATCTTTTTAATACTTTAAATGCATAATGATTTAGATATTTGACTTAGTTATAACCGTTTAGGTGTAATGATCACTCGATTTTTTGGAAAAGAATTCCAAAAAGCTAAGGACGATAGATTGCATATTTTTTTAGCCAATGCACTCAGTCACCTACTCCACAAAAGCTAATAAAAGCATCAAATAATCCAATAATTTAACATAACAAAAAGTTTAACTCAGCCATTTTTTGAACAGTTAATGGGTCAGATTCAACATTAAAATGGTTTTGAACTGTTCATGTGGTGCCCTGTTCGAACGTTGCCAACCTATCGATTAAATACATTTTGAAAACGTGCCATGAATCCATCAAACGTTATATCAATTCATGTTTTATTTATCATTCCAAATGGAACATAAAGATACCCTCATACATGATTTATTTTGATTGGTAACTTTAGAGATAAAGATCAGTTGCTTGAATTATCACGTTGCAACTCTCAAGAGGTGCACCACACAAGCACTTGTTGTGAAGATAAGCATAAGCATCAAATCTCTGAAGGTCTCCTCCCTGGGGAATGGGTCCACATAGTCTGTTGTAGCTAACATTGAAAGTCTGAAGACTAAGTTGGGTCCATTGAACCGGGATACTCCCTGTGAGCCCGTTGTGATTCAAGTCCAAGAAATTAACTGTCTTAGCGACCTTAACCTTGGAGATATCGAACTGGAACATGTTTCTTGATAAGTCAATGTGCCATGTCGTTTTTTTGGCTCCAAACAACATCGATGCATCACCTTCCAGCTTGTTCCGAGAAAGATCAATCCGGTAAAAGTCTAGGGAGGCAAATGATTTTGGTATCGAGCCAGAGAGTTGGTTGTGTGATAGGAATAGGTCAGGTACCTTTCCTTTAAACGATCCAAATGACTCTGGTATCGTACCTAATACAGTATAACATCTTTAAACTAATATTCTATAAATTAATATACACTAATTATCTCTATAAAATAATATAATTTTATAGTCTTAAATTGAATTTTTAATTTAATTAATATATTGATAAATTAATAATGTCTATAAATTAATAAGAAAATATAATTTTGGTGTAGTCCTTTCACTGTAGTATATTTTGAAATATGAGATATTTGGAATTACAAAAAATAGATGACTAATAGGGAAAAAGAGAGTGAGTGATTACCTGTAAGCTTGTTCCTGCTGAGTTCAAGAAACTCGAGTTTAGGTAATAAAGAGAGTGAACCAGGTATGGAACCGGATAGTTTATTGAAAGAAAGGTTTATGTACTCTAGATTCTTGAGCTGACTCAAAAATTCAGGAACCGGACCGGTCAGGCTGGTCCAGCTGATCCAGAGATATTTGAGATACTTGAGCTTGACGATGGTGGGTGGGATTTCACCGGTGAGGTTAGGGAGTTTGCGGAATATGAGGTACTGTAGATACGGTAAGTCACCGACTTCAGGAGGGATCTGAGCTGAGACGTCGTCGTTTGATAAGTCTAGAGAGGTGATGCGGTTTGCGTTGCCACATTCAACGGAGTTCCAGGTGCAACAGTCGTCCTTGGGGTCCCAGGAGATGAAGCTGTAAGGGTTGTTCATGGCTTTCTTGATCTTGAGGAGGGCGTTTTTGTCATCTTTGTGACAGAGGTCTTTGGATAAAGATGTGGTGAAGAGAAGAGGGAACAGGAGCAAGAGCAGTGTCGTTGTCTTATTCATAGTGTGTTGTGTTTGTGTTTGAGCTTAAGTGGAAAAACTTGTGATGATTTATATAGGCTAACGAGAGTAACGCAGTGAGTGAGAAACATGGTAGGGTATGGTTTTAGTTATTATTACTTTTGCACAGTAGACCATGTGTTAAACAAGTTCCGGTAGATGATTTTTAAAATAAAGTATTTCGATTGCTTACCGACGGTGCGTGTGAAACTCATGGATTGATTTCCGGTCTGGTTCAATTGACTGGATTCCTAAACAGGAAAAGACATTTGAGTCGAGAAAGTGACCGGGACTTTCAAAATGAGAATAATGCAGGGTGAGTTCGTAATTTGAAAATTAAGGCCCCAAAATGAGAGAGATCAAACCTTGGAGTATTGATTTCCAAGATTACATCCCTTATATATTAATCCTGAAGCATTCATAAATGCACAACCTTGGAGAACATGCTTACGTGTCAAGCTCACAGAGCTTCTCAGCTTTAATTTTTTAATGTACCAACTTTGCTAGGAATGAAATAATGTAACATTTAATTTCTTGCATTTAGCACTATAATATATAGACATTTTTTAGGTATAAAACAATATATTTTATTTCCTTAAATAAAAGCTACGGAATTACCTAATATGATTAACATATATATGTAATTAATGATTATGAATAATACATTTTTTGTATCCTCTCTTTTTTGTTTAATTTTAAATTATTAAAATAAACTAAACAATCACATTTAAATATATAATAAAAAATTAAAAAATTTTATAGGTTATATTTTTAATTTTTTTTTTAAAACGACCATAAATAACTAAAAATAGTAAAATCACACATTGAAAATTTTATGATCAATGGTTTAACTTTGTTTTTTCCAAAGAAGATACAAATTATCATAAATCGTACGAATATGAAGTATCATTAGTAGATATTCATACTATAAATATGTTAATTTAAAAGGTTTGAGGTTAGTAGATACAAATTATAGTATTTGAAAGATTTTGTAGTTTGTTTTATTTGCTTTTTTTTTTTTAATATCTTTTAGTTTGTTTAGATAATTTAACTAATTTTAAATTAAATTTATTAATAGTTTAAATATTTTGATTTTTTTGTCAACTTTTAATGTTTAAGAAATATTTTTTGGGATGATTTCAGATATTGGTTACAATCCAATCCAAACTGAATTCAGAAGATCAAATTGAATCCAATCTGATAATTAGTAAAATTCAAATAGGATTTATGAAAATAGTACCAAAATCTGAAAATACGTGTCAATCAAAATAAAATGGACGAAGTATCAAACCTCCAGACCTATGATGATTTAAGATACCAACATTTGTATTCATCATTTTCTAATCGATAAATAGTGTAGTATTGTAAAATGTTAAAAACCATTTAATGAATAAATATTAGTATAAAAATTTCACTCCGCGCATGCGCGCGGGTTATCATCTAGTTCTTAAATAAGCCTTATACTTTCAGAAACAGATCCTTTAAATGAATATAAATCTAGTTAGAAACTGAATTTCTTAACATAATTTGCTTAGATAATAATAACATTATACTAATGTATTATATGTTTTCCAAGACTACATTCTTAAGTTAGCCTTATACTTTCAGAAACGAATGTGATTTCAGTGAACCAGAAAAGTTTTACTGGTGGAAATTGTTGGTTGCTTGATCCTCATTAGTTTGCATATTGGTTGATATATTCTTTTTCTTTAAAGTGGTTATATATTCTTAGCTTGTGGTTTGTGTATAAGATATGGTCATATATCTATTGGCTATTGAGTTGGGGTAGATTGATCAAATTGTTACATCATATGTTATCTCATGGCTCTATACTAGGGTATCAGAGTTTGAGATCCGTAACTGTTTTCATCCCCATGGTCGACCCTGGTGGTTGCTAGCCGATGGATCAAATACAATTTGAAAATGTGCTAGCGAATTCATCAAATAAAATTTATTCATTTTTATAAACCATTCTGAATGTAACATACAGATATCATTATACATGACTTATTCTGATGGTAAATTTAGATAAAGATCGGTTGCTTGAATCTTCACGTTACAACTCTGAAGAGGTGCACCACACAAGCACTTGTTGTGTAAATATGCATAAGCATCAAATCTCTGAAGATCCCCTCCTTGGGGGATGCTTCCACACAGTCTGTTATAGCTTACATTGAATGACTGAAGAGTAAGTTCGGTCCACTGAACCGGGATACTCCCTGTGATCCCATTGTGATTCAAGTCTAAGTTATTAACTGTAGTAGCGACTATAACCTTGGAAATATCGAACTGGAGCTTGTTTCTCGACAAATTAATGGACAATGTCGTCTTTTTGGCTCCAAACATCATTGATGCATCACCTTCAAGGTTGTTACGGGAGAAATCGATCCGGTTAAAATCGAGGTTGCCTAGTGATTTTGGTATCGAACCGGATAGCTGGTTGTGCGATAGAAAAAGCTCAGGAGGTAACTCTCCTTTAAACGATCCAAATGACTCTGGTATTGAACCTAACAAGAAGTTTTAACTATAGATTAATAATGGCTAACTAGATATCGATCCGCATAACCGTGTGGGTTTTCTTTTTATTTATAGTTTATAAAACAAAATTATCAATAAATAATAATAAGTTTTAACTATAGGTTAATAATGACTAATAGACAAGATATGAGACCATAAATATTTTAAAATTAATCTTAACATTTTTTTTATATTATGCGACAAATGCAATCTATGTATATATAATAGCATCTTAAATTTTTAAAGACCAAGACAAATGTTTTATATGACTGTGGTTAGAACCGGCCTTGTCAAAATAGATCAAGAGAGTGAGTGATCACCTGTAAGCTTGTTCCTGCTTAGTTCAAGAATCCCAAGTTTAGGTAACAAAGAGAGAGAACCGGGTATGGAACCAGAGAGTTTATTAAAGGAAAGGTTAATGTACTCTAGATCCTTGAGCTGACTCAAAAATTCAGGAACGGGACCGGTCAGGTTGGTCCAGCTTAGCCAGAGAAAACGAAGATACTTGAGTTTGGCGATGGTAGGTTGGATTTCACCGCTGAGGTTAGGGAGTTTGCGGAGTATGAGGGTTTGTAGATACGGTAAGTCGCCGACTTCAGGAGGGATCTGAGCGGAGACATTGTCGTTTGATATGTCTAGGGAGATGACGCGGTGGTCAACAGTTGCGTCGCCGCAGTCAACGGAGACCCATGTGCAGCAGTCGTCTTTCGGGTCCCAGGAAATGATGGTGTAAGGGTTGTTAAGGGACTTCTTGATTTTGAGGAGGGTGTTTTTGTCATCTTTGTGACAGAGATCTTTGGAAAAAGAGGTCGTGAGGAGGACAGTGAACAAAGAAAAGAGTAATGTTGTTGTCTTATGCATGGTGTGTTGTGTTTTTCGTGTTTTCGTTCCAACGTATACTATGATGATTTATAGGCTAATGCTATGAATGTGAGCATGGTAGGGTAATGCATATGCATGGTGACTGTGTTATACTTTATTAGTTATTGTTGCTGATCATACCACGTTGTAAACAAATTTCCGTGCTGATTTTGAAAAATGCTCACGTCTAAAACTAACAAATAAAGCATTTCTGTTTGTTTGTCTTTCAATTCCCATGAACGCTTACGGTGTCGGTACGTGTGAGTGAACTCATGTGGTATAGTTTTAGTAGAGAAAGTTAGTGGGCCTTCAGAAGTGAAACCCAAATTAGAGTTATAGATGGGAGTCCGGGAGATTGAAAACAAGGCCCGAGATGTTGAAAACAAGGCCCAACATTCGTTTTCCAATTTAGTACTAGTTTTACACACTAAATACTATATATACTATTTACCATCTTTCGTGTTGTTTAAAAAATACCTAAACGCACTCCAAAATTTTATATATATTTTCTAAACTTATCTTTATGGTACATGTGAATCATTTTAAATTTTCCAATGATTAATTTATTTAACATTCAAATACCACTTAATATGTGGATTAACCCCAATAAAAATCCAATTTTCTAGAGAAACGAAAAAATTTAAGGTCTCAAACCTATTTAATATTCACACTATGGCGGTGTATAATGCAGCTATGAATTAAAACAAAAATTCCATTTTTTATAATTTTTCATGAAATATGTGGGCTAACCCCTATGAAAAAGCTGAATTTTCCGTTAAATACTATATCTACTAGTTACCATCTTTCGTGTTGTTTAAAAAATACCTAAACGCACACCAAAATTTTATATATATTTTCTAAACTTATCTTTATGGTACATGTGAATCATTTTAAATTTTCCAATGATTAATTTATTTAACATTCAAATACCACTTAATATGTGGATTAACCCCAATAAAAATCCAATTTCTAGAGAAACAAAAACATTTAAGGTCTCAAACCTATTGAATATTCACACTATGGCGGTGTATGATGCAGCTATGAATTAAAACAAAAATTATATTTTTTTTATAATTTTTCATGAAATATGTGGTACATGTGAATCATTTTAACCCCTATGAAAAAACTGAATTTTCCGTTAAATACTATATATACTATTTACCATCTTTCGTGTTGTTTAAAAAATACCTAAACCCACTACAAATTTTTATATATATTTTCTAAACTTATATTTATGGTGCATGTGAATCATTTTAAATTTTCTAATGATTAATTTATTTAACATTCATATACAACTTAATTTGTTGA
>CAKOAT010049711.1:39657-125331 GCA_932364175.1 Eruca vesicaria subsp. sativa | reverse complement strand
GGGTCTAGATCACTCCTTTTGCTTCTTTTGAGCCTCTAATGAACCCCAAATGTCTCCAAAGCTTCCATGTGAAACTCCAATACCTAAAGGGGACTCATGTATGCAAAATGCAACCTAAACATGGCTAGAACCTAACCTACATGATGAAAAGGTATGCAAAAGAGTAGATAAAACAATGCAATAATGCAAGACATCAATAAGTGCATGAGCAAGTGTGATGCAGCCTACCCGATTGCCGACCCGTGTGATTTTGGCCTCGGCTTCATCGTCGTCTTGGGGTTTTTATACCCTTTACCAAGAATGTTTATTCTTTAGGCGAAGAGCGGAACTCGGCCCGACTTACCCTCTGTAAGGTGGGACCGAGATAAGTGCATGAGCAAGCTCGATGCGGCCTATCCAATCGCCGACCCGTGCGAGTCTGGCCTCGACTTCATTGTCGGGTTGGGGTTTTTACACACTTTACCGAGAATGTTTCTTCTTTAGGTGGGGAGCGGGACTCGGCCCGGCTAACTCCCTGTAAGGTAGGACCGAGATAGGTGCATGAGAAAGCTCAATGTGTCCTATCCGATCGCCAACCTGTGCGAGTCTGACCTCAGCTTCATTGTCGGTTTGGGGTTTTTACAACCTTTGCCGAGAATGTTTTTTCTTTCTTTTTGTTGTTGTGGCTGCACCCTTTTCGTGGGCTGCCTACGTACCCCGGGGGGATCAAGCCATACGTAGTTCATTCATATATATATATATATATATATATATTTGGGTTGAGATTGGAGGCTAAGCGTTTTTCATAGATTTGCGCTTATCCGGCGAGCTCGGATGTGTTCTTTAAGTAGAAGCTGTTTTTATTCCTTTTTCAACCACTTTCGTTGACGGGGGCCGCTTTTGGTTCGATTTCTTGTATAGTCATTTCGTGTGATTATGGTTGGCTTTGTTCGATGGCCGGTAGGTTTTCGCTTGGTTTTTTTCGTTGTTCTTCAGGACCTGCATTGTCCCTACCGAGTAGGTGGACTTTGTTTCTTCTGTTATTTGTTGTTCAGGCTTCGGTTCTTTTTGGGATGCTTTCTTCTGTCATTGGAGCTTTGATTTTTTACTTTTGTCGTATTCATTGAGCTGTCTTTTTGGTTCTCGAGTTTTTCGTTCCCTCATTAAGCATGTCCTCGACGCGTCCCGGCTTCCCTTAATCGTGTGAACTCTGTCTGCGAGTGGGATTTTGATGCATTGGTGGTAGGTTGATGGTACCGGCTTCATGGAGTGTATCCATAGGGTTCTGAATATGGCGTTGTAGCTGGTCGGCTTGTTTATTATTGTGAACTTGACCGTCTTGTGGGTGTTTCCTACGTATACCGGTAGTTTGACGGTTCCTTCTGACATGGTGGTGTCACCTACGAAACTGACTAGGGGGCTTGCCTCGGCTTTGATGTTGTCTTTGTGTATGTTCATTTTTCTCAGCGTGTCTTTGAAAATTATGTCGATGGGGCTTCCGGTGTCGATTAGGATTCAGGATACTTCACAGTCGCCAATCGTGAGTGTGATGACCAATGGATCGTTATGCAGGATATTCAACCCTTCCGTGTCTAGACAGCTTAAGGTGACAGGGGTGTGTTTGGTGTCCTCCATTTTTATGTTGCTTTCTTCGTCGTATGTTGCGTCTACCCTTGCCGTGCGGGGTATTCCTCTCATGATGATATTAATTCTTTGTCTTGGTAGAAGCGGTGGTCCGTATTCTCGATTTTCGTCTTGCCTTTCTCTTTTCGGAGATATGGTTTCCGTTGTTGCTTCTCTTTTCGCTCTGTGTTCCTCGCGTGTTGCTTCCCTTCTTAGTGGCGTTTGGTGGCGATTTTCTCTTTTGCGTTCAGTGTTAGTTCATTTTTATTCGCCGTTTGGCTGTTTGACTTTGCCCCTCTGGTATTTTCCGAAGAGGTAATCCTACTGATGCATGTATTCCATGGTTGAGTGTCTGTTTCTCTTGTGAAATTCGCAGTATCTTGTTGAGTTATCATCATGCGCCCATTTGTTTCAAGCTTGCCTTTGGGATCTTTGCGGGTTCCCGACGTGGAAGCTCTGATGCTTTCAGTCTTCGTCCCTTTTCTTCTTGATGTCTGATTTGTGACGTGATTCTCGATTTTCTTCCTTAGGTTTTTCCTTTGCAGCGGCTATTTTAACTGTTGCGTGCTTCTTGGCCATTTTTCCTTGTCTTCCTCCAATTCGACGAACATGTTGGAGCGGTGCAATGCGTCTTCAAGTGTATGAGTTTTGTTCAGCTTCAGGTCCTCTCGCAGCTTCGATTCGTACCATAGGGAGCTCATTAGTGCCGTGATAGCGATTTTGTCTAACATTTTAACGTGGGACTATCGCTTTGAACCTCCCGATGAAACTTATGAGGGATTTCGTCTTTTCCTGCGATAGGGTGTACAGGTCTGCCGCAGACGCCCCCCCCCCATCTTCAATATACATTGAGTAGTGCTTCAGGAAGGCTGTCGATAGCTGTTGATAACTGTCGATCGATCCAGATTCGAGTCGCGAGAACCAGCTGAGCGCTTGTCTGGTGAGGTTCTCTACGAACAATTGACATTAACATTTCTCTTCGGGTGCGAAGTGCGCTCGCCCCATCGCGATGGTGAACGTGATCATGTACTGACGTGGATCTGCGCTTCCATCGTATGTAGGAAATTTATCTTCCCGATATGTCGTATGGTTCTATTGTAGATTCTGGTGGTAAACGGGGAGTTTTGCGTTTCTTCCAGCCCTCGATTGATCTCTGGTGTGGCGCTCGTGGCTTGATGTACTTAGGATTTTATACTTTTCCGAGTTGGTTGTAGATCCTGGATGATTTTATCTCGGTCTTAGTTGCTTGGGTCGCGTTGATATTGATCGAGCGGTAAAGTTGGTTGTCTCTGCATCGGTGTTTCCGATTCCTTGAAGAGGTTTCTTTGTATTTCGGCCGCCAGCTCGGCGGATATATGTGTTGCGCCTCGCAAATCTGTTGGCTCTTCTTCTGGTCTTTGGGTTGAGTCTGTGTCAAGGCTTTGATCGTTTTATTCTAGCACGGGTAAGTTCGTCGATCTTTTCGACCAGAGAGTGTAGCACAGTAGATAGTTCTTTGTTCGATGAATCTTCTTCGGGAACGTGGATATTCGAAGGGTTGATTGAGAGTTATGGCGTTCTTTCTGGTTGAGTCGTGCCTGCTGTAGGTTCGTTTGGATAGCTCGTTCATCCCCTGGATGGCGTCGTAGTTGGGGCGATTCTGGGACTTGAAATCATGGCGTCTATAGCGGCGTTGGTTGGCGGCCGTGTACTTCTTACGTTAGTTTGGACACTTTTCCTCGTGACTTTTACTTCATGTGTTAAAAACCTTTAGGCTCCACGGTGGGTGCCAATTGTTGAATCCTTAATCCGGGAATATGTTGTTAGGAAACTTAGTTAAGTGTTTAGGTGGGATTGGAGAGGGGTTAAAGGTTCCGTTTATTGAAGTGTAATCTGAATCGAAAGTGAATACATAGAACTCGTCATCGAATGACGAAATTAGACAAATATGTTATTGATATTTTCTTTCTCTAAGTTCTTTGTTTTTTCTCCTCTCTCCCTTTAGATTGAATGCTCCTCTTATTTATATTCGTTCGAGACTTTCTCTTCTGTTCCGCGGTAGGCATGTGTCAGAGAATTAATCCGACGCTCATGATCACTTTGTTGCTTGTGCAGGTTTTCCGTCTATTATCGGCGGTTGGTTGGTGCGGCCTACGACCTTGCCTCCTAGGTTTCTGTTCATTGCGTGCGCCGTGGATACTCCTTCTGTTGACCGGGCTTCTTGTTGGGCCTATGGTTTTACTACTCAACTCTCGAGTGGGCCGACAGCCCATCCTCCAACAGTTTGGTTAAGTACTATGTATATATTTTACACAGTACGAAGATTCAATTTTTTCGGAAAATTATCATTTAATTCACCAACTTTTAAATTTGGTTAAAATAAAATACTAATTTCTTGTAAGCCAAAAAATACACATAACTTTTGTTGACAAGTCATTTTAATCACAAACTTTCGTCGACCATACCAATTTAGTCAAATCGTAGTCAAAAATTACAGTTGACTAACAATATGTCTAAAATAACTTTCAAAGTTGATGTTTTTTTTGCACAAATAAAAACCAATATTTTTCTACAATATTGGATGTATTTTAAATATTTTTTATAACTGAATCACTAATAAATAAATTATAAATAAAAAGTTCTGATCAAAAATATAAATAGAGCTCAATGTAAAATAATTAGTTAACATGTCATTAATTGAGTATCTTAGTTATAAAATGATAAGCCTATTTTAATTATTTATGATTAAATTTTCTAAATATTTATATAATCCTATTTGAATTATGTTTTATAATTTTATTTTTAAAAGTTTGTTGATGAAATATTAATTTAACTCTTGATTCTTAAATGAAAAGAGTTATCGGCTAATGAATTATTCATAATTCTTTATATTTATAATTAAGATCTTTTCTATAATTTTTTAAAAATAATATTTCTTTAAAAAAAAAATAAGTTTCACCAAAATTGATAACTCTTTTTGTTATCCAATAACTCGTTTTCTTTAAAAATTCAGGAACTGAATTAATATTTCCCTAAAAAAATGTTAACACTAAAATTTATAAAACATAATCCGAGTAAGAATATATAAATATTTTAAAAAAAAAAATAATCGTAAATAATTAGAAAATTCTCATAATCATTTTTGTAATTAAGGATATGTTAATTAATTATTTAATATTGAGTTCTGTTTCTATTTTTTGGTTGGAATTCATTTTTTATTTACAATTTTTTATTAGTGTTATAGTTATTAAAAGGTTCAATATTTAAAATCTAATATTTTGAAAAAATGTTGATTTATATTTGTGCCAAAAAAAAAATTAACTTGAAAAGTCATTTTAGGTCTACCGTTAGTCAACTATAACTATTGACAAACGATATGATTAAATTGGTATGTCACGATAGTTTGTGATTAAAATAGCTTGTCAACAAAAATTGAGTATTTTTTTTGTTTATGAAAAAATTGATGTTTTATTTTAACCAAATTTGAAAGTTGGTGATTTAAATGACAATTTTTTCGATTCAATTTACATTTTTCGGTGGGTATTCGTTCTCTAACATTAACTGGAATTACGCTGTTATTAGTAAACCGGATGTGCTGTCTGTCTCCATATGAACTAGGTGTTCTCCTGCACCATGTGCAGTAAAAAGATTTAAAATATTTTTTTAACAGATATAATATAAATTACGTTTGAAATTAAAATTTTATTAATATTATAAATTTTCCTTTTCTTATCACTATTTTAATACAATTTTTTTTAATTAAACAGAAAAATAATAGAAAAATAATTTTTGTTTATTTTAAATTATATTTATGAATATGCATGTATATATTTAAAATTATAATCTTAGATATATTTTTTATCTATTTATTTTAGTTAAATATATTAAATAAATTTGTAGAAAAATTTATAATTATCAAAAATTAAAATTAGACAATATTTATTAAATTTGTAAATATATAAGAAATTAATAATTTTACGATTAAATTTTAATAATTTTCAAAAAAGGTATACATTTTTGAAAAGTTTGTAATAAAATTGTATAATTTTAAAATATATAATTAAATGATATTTTCGAAATTTATAATGCCATATTTGAATATATTCATTTTAATGATGATTTATGAGTTATTACCATATTTTGAAAATATTCCAAAAATATAAATCGACATCAAATCTAATATATGAGTTGTTACCATATTTTATAAAGCTTTCCAAATTATGTTTAAAATTAAAATTTATTAATATTATAAATTTTCTTTTTCTTATCACTATTTTAATACATTTTTTTTAATTAAACATAAAAATCATAGATAATTATTTTTGGTTTATTTTAAATTAAAAGAATATGCATGTATATATTTAAAATTATAATCTTAGATAGATTTTTTATCTATTTATTTTAATTAAATATATTAAATAAATTTGTAGAAAAATTTATAATTACCAAAAATTAAAATTAGACAATATTTATTAAATTTGTAAATATAGAAGAAATTAATAATTTTACGATTAAATTTTAATAATTTTCAAAAAAGGTATACATTTTTGAAAAGTTTGTAATAAATTGTATAATTTTAAAATATATAATTAAATGATATTTTCGAAATTTATAATGCCATATTTGAATATATTTATTTTAATGATGATTTATGAATTATTACCATATTTTAAAAATATTTCCAAAAATATAAATCGATATCAAATCTAATATTTGAGTTGTTACCATTTTTTATAAAGTTTTTCAAAAATATATATTAACATTAAATGCAATTGTCCATGTCATATTTAATCATATGCCATGTCATCAATTCTAGTAGACATGTCATCATTTTTTTGTGAAACTGATTGTAGAGAAGACATGTGGCAAAATCACTTCGGAAATAATATATAGGGGAAAATTAAAATTAGAGAATATTTATTAAATTTGTAAATATATAAGAAATTAATAATTTTACGATTAAATTTTAATAATTTTCAAAAAAGGTATACATTTTTGAAAAGTTTGTAATAAATTGTATAATTTTAAAATATATAATTAAATGATATTTTCGAAATTTATATGCCATATTTGAATATATTTATTTTAATGATGATTTATGAATTATTACCATATTTTAAAAATATTTCCAAAAATATAAATCGATATCAAATCTAATATATGAGTTGTTACCATATTTTATAAAATTTTCCAAAAATATATATTAACATTAAATGCAATTGTCCATGTCATATTTAATCATATGCCATGTCATCAATTCTAGTAGACATGTCATCATTTTTTTGTGAAACTAATTGTAGAGAAGACATGTGGCAAAATCACTTCGCAAATAATATATAGGGGATGATAACCCAATTTGATAGTTTTTAGGTCCGTGTTGTATATTGAATTGTTTTCTATGGTCCCATGCATATGTCACCAAGGAAGGAGATAGGTCTCAAAGGATCCATCGTACTCTAGATTTTCTAACGTATTGCCAAACAAAACAAAAAAATCACAAAACTACTTTTTCCAATTATTGTTGTAGTTTGAATTTTTTTTTAACCATGAAATATTTGTTTTATGACTAACTAGTAAAATCAACACAATAATAATACAAGTGTGTTTGAAAGAGATGACACCTCAACATTTTAAATCATTCTGAAACTAACATAACAATAAATGAAAAAGTTAAAAAGCCAAAAAAAATATTTCGATGCTCAACATCGTTCATACACGTCATTCACATGGTTTTCGTTTTTAACATTTTCTTCTTTCTTTTTTTAATTTTACCAGAAACAACGATGTCTAAAGATGAAGCATCAGAGTAAGTATGGGCCTCGGCGGTGATTCCGACGATCGATCCCACCGTGATTCGTAGCTTTAGCCCTAGCTCACCTTTTACTTTGACTGTCTCTTCGTCAGATTTTTGTAGCGCCTTCGTGCTAATACCGAGATGAGAAAATTTGAGCCGGAGGGAATTGATCTAGGTTATGTATCCTAGAGACTCTTCTATTGTTTTCCATTCCCTTTCTTATGCAAAACATGCACATTTTAATTCTAAAGAAGGAGAAAAAAAACCCATCAAATAAAACGAAAATAGGACTGAGCATAGTGTGATAGACTACGAACTATATGGAGGCTATCATGAAAAAGATCAAGAAGAGGTCAATTCAGATTTGTAAAGTTTAAATTTTTTGGTTTAAAGTTTAAATTGCTTTATTGTAACATAGTTTATGAACTCCATGAGGGTAAAGGTGCATAGGTCCATAGAACTCCAAAGAACTATGATGTGGGTTGAATTATGACAATGTTTGAAATGACATAAAATATCCAATTAAACGTGAATTTGTTTCAAAACCTTCTTAACAGATAAATAAATTTTTATTTTGTAATTTTCGTAGTTATAAACTTATAAAGTTATAATGGATTTGACTCGAAAAACCTTTTTTTTTGTTACAAACTCAAGATGAATATTTTTATTTTGGTTGATTTTACTATATTACAAATAAAATATATTTATTCTTTATTAAATAGTTTCATTTAAATGGTTATTTTCAGAAATTTTATAACTGTGTAATTTCAATATATAAAATAGTTATACCATATCACACAAATCAATTTTAATCTGTTTTTTCAAACAAGAAATTAGATTTTATAAAAATACGAAAAAGTCTGTGGCGTTGCGCGGGGACAAAACTAATGTATATCAAAAGAGTATATGTATGTTCTTGGACCCTTCTTTGTGAAAAATTATTTCTTTCCCTTAAAATACAGATTAAGTATAAATGGTAATTGTGAATTCACAGACTAATAATGTCTAACGACTATGCGCTACAAATTTACTCGAATAGAAACGAAAATTGACGGCTAAGTTTTAGTTTCATGGCAATAAATTAACCTTAGATACCACTCACCTACAATATATATCACTTTGCACGACGAGATGTTCATTTTACTGTCTATTGTATGTAAACCCTATTCTACACAACAAATTCAAACACGTTCAAAATGATTACCATTTCATTCACGGCAAAATAGGTCTTTTATCATCATGAAACACACATGATTTACACAAGCATATATCTCTATGTCTGGAACAAATGAAACATGCAATGAACTTATTATTTAGTGGTATTTTATGTGTTGATCTCTAAATAAAAAGAAGACGCACAACAAAGATGAAATAAAGATATTTTTTTACCAATCTCCACAATATGTTATCAAGATCTGGTTGCCTTTTTACCAAAAAGAAGATCTGGTTGCCATAAACAACAACCAAACAAACTATAAAGACCAGTATTCCACAATATAATTCAGAAAGACCAATTGTAGCGCGATTCTAGCGAAGACTAAACGACTCATCAAATTTCCAATTCATAACGTTGCAACCACGACAAATTAAAGAATACAAAAGAAACACAAACGTGTTTGATTCAGTCTTTGTTCCTGTAAAATAATAGTACAATTTCACTTTTTCAAACATTTTTTTCTTTTACAAAAAAAGAAGCAATAATCATTACGTGAAAACCATCAACCCGACATTGACTCACTCACCAGGTGATTTGGGCACAAACCTCATCGTGACATAGTCATAGAATTGAAATTTGAAAACAATAATTCGAGTCTTTCACTATCGCGAAGACGGTCATCAACGTGACATCCACGTAAATACTATGCTCCGACCCACTTTTTTTTTTTATTATTCCAAATCTCCTACACTCCACGCGCCGCTCCCTTCACGCATAGACGAAGAGCTCTCCCAGCCAGAAGATGCTGCTGGCTCGTCCGTCTCCCTCCACGTCGCCATCTTCTCCGACACACGCCACACTTTAACCGATTTGTCCAAACTTCCGCTGTAGATAATCCACTTCTTGTCACCTTCATTGACCATACATGCTTTTGCTTCTTTACCGCGGCAAGCTCCTTCCTCTTCCACGGCTAGACACTTGACTGGTCCCATGTGTCCCGACAAAACAGTCAAACAGTTATGAGATCCATCAGACGGCTCCCTCCTCCACACACATATGTTCTTGTCGGCTGAACCACTCAATAACAAGTTCCCCGCTACAGTTAGACATAACACGGCGGACTTATGCCCTTTGAGTTCTCCACCGATGAATACACGCGTGGAACGATCCCAATAGTTCACCACCCCGTCCGAGGAACCGGAATATACCATTTTAGACTTCGGTATAACAGCCAATGCCGTGACGGCGTGTTCTTGTTTGAGCAAAACTTGAGCCAAAATGTGCCTTGTTCCTTTGACTTGCATCTCACGTTTCCACACTTTAACCGTACCATCCGCAGATCCCGTGAACACCAAGTCATCAAAACCTGACATCACCGAGTTTATCGCGTCATCGTGCGCTTGTATAGATTCCAAACATTTTGAATCCGACACTCTCCACACTTTGATCGTCCTATCCCAAGAACTTGAATACAACAAACCAAGCTCCACGTCCATGCTAAGACTCGACACGGCGTCCTTATGCTTAGTTTTCACGGAGTTTTTATTGCGATAATGCTTAGGGTTTACCGAGCTCTTAACCATGGATTTAAGCGTTGGCAATGTTCCAACCCGTTTGTACTTTCCTTCCTTTTTCTTCGAAACCTTCCAGACCCGGATCTTACCGTCCTGATGGCCGGTAAAGATCCGGTCTCCGGATATCACAATAGCCTTAATGAGACCACTACTTGCTTTAAACCCGGTGTAGTCCTTCAAATTCTTCCAAACCCTAATATTCTTGGAGTCCGAGCCCGTGTAGAGAAGGTCACCAGAAGCGGCTAGCGAGTATATATGCCCTTCTTCACGTACAATAGAGCCAATGAGACCATTTGTCTCGAGGCCATTGTCTTCATTAAAATCTGAAGGCCAAGGGGTAGACATACGGGCCCAAGGAGACATTACGCAAGGTGAACCTTCTCCGCTGGCTGGACCACTGCCCATGGTCGAGGCTGAGACGTTGCTAAACCGGGGGTGGGTTAAGTTGGTGTTGATGATGATGGGATCTCCAGGAGGGAATATTCCGTCGTGGTCAGCTTTCAATATATCACCAAACTTAGATCTCGGTTTGTGACCATTATCGGTATTGTCGTGGTGGTGGTGATTGTTGTTGTATGAATCGGTTTGGAGATCGACCACCATGGTACCACCCGTTTCGTTCCTCATCTCTTTCTTGAAATATTTGTCACAAGTCAAATTCTTGATTTTAAAACAAGAAAGTTATAGAATAATGAAAAACTCTTCTTACTGTTATTTTTTTTGTTTAGGGAGTTTTTTTTTGTTGGAGTTGTGATAGCTATGAATAAGAAAGATGAGGATGTGTTTGGAGATTTTGGCTGGCAAGGAGGAATAGAGATTTATATGGAGATTTTGACGGGGAATTGGATGGTCTAGAGCCTGTTTTGACTTTTTTAGGATTTTTTTTTTGTGTTTTGTCAACGACTCTAGGAATTGTTTATGAATTTGCGAAAATAAATATTACTAATGCACACTTATATACACGTACAAAATATCAAGATTCAAGACTGGTGATCATTATGGGATATGTGGCGAGGTGCTTCACACGTGGTTGTTACTAGAGGAACCTTCTATGATTTTTCGAAAGTATATTTAAATACTAAGCTTACAAAAAAAAAAAGATAATTGGCTAAAGTACCTTATTTGGTACCTATAATTAGAGATTTGCCCGTGACAATCACTTTCCTTTGGATCATTTTGCCATTCTCTACACTCTCTCTCCTCTCTTTGACATTTCCCCCCTTTTTTTTCTCTTCAATCCCTAATTATTTTACAAATCTCTATCATTCTATATACAATTAAATTTTAAATTTCATTATTTTTTCATAAGTGGCTTTGAATCCTCCATTTTTTGACCTTTTTTTCTCTCTAATCCCTAATTATTTTACAAATCTCTATCATTCTATATATAATTAAATTTTAAATTCATAAGTGGCTTTGAATCCTCAATTTTTTGATGATATCAATTTTCTGGGTTTTAGATTCGACGTCGTGTTAGCGGTTAACAAATATTGTAGACGAAAATAGAAGTGTTAGTTGTTAACAATTATTTTTACGCTTCGCGTTAATAAATGTGTTCGCTGTTAACAAATATTATAGACGTTAACAGAAGTGTTAACTGTTAACAATTATTTTTACGCTTCGCGGTAATAAATGTGTTGGCTGTTAACAAATATTGTAGACGTTAACAAAAGTGTTATATGTTAACAAATGTTTTTACGCTTCGTGTTAATGAGAGGAAAGAGAAAGGGCATTCTCGGCATTTCCTTACCAAATGGTTGTGTCAGTGTCCTTCATGTCCAGTCAATGGTATTTTGCTAATTTAAGCTTCAAATATGGGTAATTCACTAAATCACTCAAAAAAAATACTAAGCTTATAGATCTATCATTTGTTTTTGTACAAGAAAAGGAGAGAACGTGTTACTTTACAATTTTGCTATATTTTAAAATAATAATACAAATCGTTGAGTTGTTTTTTAAGAGGATATCTAAATGTTATCTCGAATTAGAACATTCTTTGTAGAATGCATTCGAGGTTTTAGATACATTGGAATATTAGGCACGCAAGCCGAAAGATACTTAAATCTCCTCCATAGTTCATTTCACATATAGACTTACTACCTAAATACCTTCTTAAAGATATTAAACGAATGTACCATGTTGTTAAGCATTTGTTGTCATTGTCCCACAAGGTCACAACAGTTGATATATCCATTTAATTCGTCTAAACATATATTTATATCGAAGGACTATACACCACTTGACAAGATTAGGCAAATAATTTTAGGCATGTTTCCACTATTGGTAATGTTATCGGAGAATTCTAATTTTGCCTAGCTCCTATTTGATAATAGTTTTCAAATTTACTTTTACATGATTATTATTTTCATAAATATTTCAAGTTTATTATGAAAAATATACAATTAATATATCTAAATCATTTATAAATGTTTAAAACTTAGTTATAGAAGTTTCTAAATCCAACTCCACCCTTTAAATACTATTTTTTGTTTATTTCCATTCAATTGGCTTTTATATAGAAACTCATTATTAGAATGTCATTAGTGGATGGTATCTTCCCAAAAAACTTTTGTCATTACTAAATTAGTTATTTAGAGTAATTTTACTAGATTTTTACCCGCGTTTACGAAGCGCGGGTTTTATTTTGGTTATAACAAAATGTATCAAATGATTCTATTTTTATTATATGATAGTTTTATATGTGAAATTTGATGTATATTTAACGTTTTAGTAGGATCTTTTCATTGAGTTTTGTATAACCGAGTCAGTTTTTGGTTGAACAGAGAATAAAAAAAAAATGTATTGTGAGAGTATGAAAATTTAAAACACATATTACATTTTGACCCGCGCTTGAGTTAAATAGTTTATTAAAATAATTACATTTCTGATTTTTGAACAATAAAAGTAATATTCAATTTTGACATGCGCTTCTTATATAGTTTATTTATGTTAGTTAAAATAATTACATCTATAATTTCTGAATAGTAAAAATAATATTCAATTTTGACCCGCGCATCATATATAGTTTATTTATGTTAGTTAAAATAATTACATCTATGATTTTTGAACAATAAAAATAATATTCAATTTTGACCCGCGCTTAAGCAGGGCGGGTATTTTTTTGTTGACCATAAAATAAAATATTAAATTCATTTATGAGAGTCAAAGGTAACTCAAAAATAATTTTTAATGAGAGTCAAAGATAACTCCAAGTATATAAGGAAGAATTTAAATATTGCAAGATTCTGGAGTAACAAACTCATTTGTTACTACAAGTATCTCATTTTCTGTTTTAATATGCAGCAAATATAATATAAATCGATTTTCGTTTATTACATCATAGTATATTAATCTGTTATACAACACTATGTATTTTTCATATAAATAAATCAGTCAATAAATCGTCAAGAAAAAAAAAATTATTTAAAATGAAAATTATTGGGTGAAAACAAAACGCGATTTTGATTCAATCAGGATTAACGTTCGAGAATCATCATAACGCGATTGTCAAAACATAACTAAAAACATTATTTCTAAACAAACATAATCCTAAAACGGATCGATGGAGAATCATCATTACCTCTGCGATTTTGATTCAGCCAGGGTTAACGCTCGAGAATCATCATTACCTCTGCGATTATAAATAAGTTTTATAATTTAGTCTATAATATTATAAAGTGAAAACATTTTTGTTGAAGAAGATAAATACCGTTGTTTAAATTCATCTGTCTCTGGTATTTCAGGATTAACAAACATCTGTCTCGAGGAATGTATGTCTTGTTACACGAGGCATGGATCTTACTTCCCTATATAAACATAAAACATTATCATTTAGTTAAAATTTAACGAAATGAAGATATCTAAATCAAAAATCTATACAAAACGATAAATTCACATTTGCATCACAAAGGATTAGTTCCATGGACTCCCTTAGTATTTCATGAAATGTTTTCACGTATGAAGGATTTTGAATTGGATGCGACAGCAGTCTTCCTCGGTTTTATATCGCTCAAGAAAGACAACTGCAAATTATTCGCCATTTTTGTTTTAGGTTTTCGAAGAGATGATAAATATAATGGTTAAGAGAGACTATATTTATAATATATAGGGACGATATACAATTAGGTTACGTGAATGTAGGGGAGAATATTTCATACGATTTTTTAAAATATCTCTTTTGAGGAATAAGAAATATTTCTTGAAGATTTTGAATTAGTTAGGAATTTTAAAGTTTAACAGTTAATGGTAATCCAACTACGGTGAGTTACCGAATTTTATGGAATCTACGTTATTGATTGTGGTTAATCTATAACTTGTAGGTAAAACAATTACTTTATTTTAGTAGGAAGATAATTATAGAAAACCGTATTTACAATATTTTCTTAACAAAACGTATCTCGTCCATTAAATGTCAACATGAGAGTGATGATATATCTTTTTTGGTTGATATCACTATATGTAGTCTAACTATGGTATATAAATATATGTAAATTTAGTGAGACATGAAAACATATTTCATATATGAAGAAAAACATGAAAGGAAGGTCTATAACACAATATAAATGAAATGAAAGTTTATAAAGTCCATGTATGATGCATATACCAAAAAATGTCAACCAAAAAAATATAATGTTGGAAATCTATAGATTGAAATCGTGTAATATAAGGTCTATAACACAATATAAATGAAATGAAGCTTTATATAGTCCATGTATGATGCATATACCAAAAAATGTCAACCAAAAAAGTATAGTGTTGGAAAAATATAGATTGAAATCATGTAATATAAGGTCTATAACACAATATAATTGTATGAAATATAGTATGATATATAAATACGGGTAAATTTAGTGAGACATGAAAACATATTTCATATATGAAGATAAATCATGAAATGAAGATCTATAACACAATATAAATGAAATAAAGGTTTATAAAGTCCATATATGATGCATATACCAAAAAATATCAACCAAAAAAGTATAATGTTGAAAATATATAGATTGAAATCATGTAATAAAAGGTGTATAACACAATATAAATGTATGAAATATAGTTTGGAATATGGTTATAAAGTCTATATATGATTTATAGACAAAAAAAGTTAGCCATAAAAGTATAATGCCGAAAATCTATAGATTGAAATCATGTAATATAAGGTGTATAATATAATATAAATGTATGAAATATAGTATGAAATGTGGTTATAAAGCCCATATATGATGCTATACCAAATCGTGTAATATAATGTTGGAAATCAATAAATGTATGAAATATGGTTAGAGTAATTAATGGAAAGAGAGAAAAATAATGGATGGAAAAAGAGAG
The DNA here is from genome assembly GCA_932364175.1 of Eruca vesicaria subsp. sativa. NCBI lineage: Eukaryota > Viridiplantae > Streptophyta > Magnoliopsida > Brassicales > Brassicaceae > Eruca > Eruca vesicaria. The sequence continues at coordinate 109,898 of CAKOAT010049711.1, read as the reverse complement.
AATAATTAATGGTTAGAGTAATTAATGGAAAGAGAGAGAATAATTCAGGTATATTAAATATGTGATATGATTTGTAACAAATTGATATATATATATATATATATATGTAAGACAAAAATAAATTACCAAAATACCATTAATGAAGGGTGCACACAACTTACATCAATCGATTTTTCAAGGGTGTCTTCACTTTTAATAGTATAGATTTTGTTATTTATTTTCTTTTTAAAACAAAATTGAACTAGTAATAAAATGACACATAGATCAGAAATCTCTCAATGGTCAGTACTAATCTCTCTGCCAAAAATCAGTTCCGTTCTATCATATCTTTCTTATTTTTTCTTTTTTTATTATTAAATTTGGTGAGATGTTCTTGCTTTTTTTAACCAATGCAGTACGTTTTTGCTATAAAATTGTATCTTATCGCATTCTTATCATAAAAGGTATCAAATGGAGTTCTCAAGTAAAAAATATTTATATTTTTAGCATGATTGAATTGTTGGATTATGTTTTAATAATTTTCAAAACACTAAACCACTTAGAAACAGACAATTGGCAATCAAGTCTTAAGAATATGAAAAAGATCTCCTTTGATTTTTTTTTTCATTCTTAATAGTTAGATATCCTATGAGTATCTCAGATATGGTCTTATTGGATAATGGTTTTCCAAGTCGAATCCAGTACTCGTATCATTATGTATTCATCATTACAAAATCTGCTAATTAAATATTTTGTTTATTTTCCAAACAACCAAAAGAGGTAATTAATTTTTATTGAAAAAGTTAGAAAGAGATAGGACGGAAAATGAGAAGAGAAAATAAATTTTGGTTAGATAGTGAATTATGAGTTTTATTGTGTTATTGAACCGAATTTCTATTAAATATTTGCATTTAGTGAAAACTACTATACAATCACAAGCTCTTGTGGAATTCAATAATTTCTCTTTGGATTTTATTGTATAAAACGCTTGTGTATATATACATATCATATGCCAACATATGAGAAAAGCTAACATAATAAAAGCAATAAAAACTTCAAATCGTTTTCTTAATAACACACAGTAATAAATAACACTCATATATTAGGAATCACATCAATCAAACCTCAAATCATCCTCAGCGCTTATACCCGATAAATATACAGCGATTCTCAGACTAAGTAAAACCTCAAATCGTCTTCTTAATAACACACAGTAATAAACAAGACTCAGATGTTAGGAATCACATCAATCAAACCTCAAATCGTCCTCAACGCTCATACCCGATAAATACACAACGATTCTCTGACTAATTAAATAGACTAATCAATACTCAAGCATCAAACAAGATGTTTATTGAAAATGTTAGAAAGAGATAGGACGAGAAATGAGGAGAGAAAATAAAATTTTGGTTAGATAGTGAATTATGAGTTTTGTTGTGTTATTGAACCGAATTTCCATTAAATATTTCTATTTAGTGAAAACTAGTGTACAATCACAAACTCTTGTGAAATTCAATAGTTTCTCTTTGAATTTTATTGTATAAAACACTTGTGTATATATACATATTATATGCATATCGTCTAATCGACAAGCTAGTCTCTTCATAAGTAGCAGTCTTTATTCATTAAGAGCATCTAACTAAGGGATTGACTATTACACATTAATAATGATCAGTGTTAAACCAACATTGATATATTTAGCAAGATCGTAAAAAAAAAAATTTGTATTCATAAATCAAATTTAAACTAATAATTAGAGGTGTCATTTCAACTTTATTATATAATGTTAAGATTTTTGTTGCATGTTTACAAACGATGCACATTATCTTTTCATTTAGTTAAATTATTTAAATCAAATTTATATGTTAAATTATATAGTAAATTTTAGTTTTATTATAATTGTAGATATTTTTCTAACTTGCAAACATAAATTGAATATTTATTTTTGAAATATTAGTGTCTCATTCTTTCTAGATTCTCCATCATTACTTCAATAATCTTCATCAATCACTTATTCTCGATCAACATAGAGCCGATGATGACCATGAAACTTATGAATTTTCTAAAACAGATTTCTTGGAAAAGGTCTATTAAATCTAAAATTTCTGGATGTGATGGTTAGAGTGTAACTGTTCAATTGAAAATAAGTATATAATTGATCTTTGTTCTAATTTCACACCAACAAATCAACTTATATTTAAATACTTAGAAAATAGTAATATTTAGAAGTTATTAGTTAACATAGACTATGATACTAGTGTTTAGTGTTTGTTTTCTATAATCAGAAGAAAGAACAAAATCATAGTCAAGTTTGGTTAACATTCATGTCTACCGAAATACTCAGAAAACAAACTTTATAGCAAAACAATACTAAGACATAATATCGGAAAAGAAAAAAGTCGTAGAAATAAATAAAAGATCTCGAAATAAAACTATGAAATTGAAGAGAATTTCTCTGTAATATTGAAATGATAGACTGTTTATAATTTCCTAATAAATAATCCATGAAAATGTGTAAGTAAGAAGATGACAAATTGTGAAACAATCTAGAATCCAAATTTATATCCACACATCTTAAAGAGTGTTTAATCATAAATTTGGGACTGCAAAGACTTCACTTTCGTCAGTGATTTTGTGGCGTACGTAATCTGATCAGGAAATTAGGATATCTCTTTCCAAATTAAATCAAATCCCCAAAATATTAGACCTTTTAATTTTTATTAAAAACAAATAGACTTGAAAATACAAGTCCACGTGGTTGGTTGCATTTTACACTTATCTATAACATTATTTGAGAATTAAATTTGCTTAATTGTCAACTTCTCCATGATTTTAGGTAAATTTGTTTATTTTCATGTTTTAATAATTTATTATATAATAAAAACGAATTTATGTTAATAATATTATATTTTTAGAAAATATGTTAATTCTTTTGTATTAGATTGTTATCTTAAAAATATATTTTTCAATTATTATTTTAGAAGTAAATTTGCTTAATTGTCAACTTCTCCNTAATTTATTATATAATAAAAACGAATTTATGTTAATAATATTATATTTTTAGAAAATATGTTAATTCTTTTGTATTAGATTGTTATCTTAAAAATATATTTTTCAATTATTATTTTAGAAGTAAATTTGCTTAATTGTCAACTTCTCCATGATTTTAAGTTATTTTGCTTATTTTCATGTTTTAATAATTTATTATATATAAAAAAGAATTTATGTTAATAATATTATATTTTTAGAAATATGTTAATTCTTGGGAAATTGCCAAAAATAACACTTTCAAGATACCACTTTCCAATTTTATATTAACCAACTTTACCATTAAAATTTTAATAGGCAAAATACTATTATACCCTTAACTAATAAACTTAACAATTTTAATAACGTTTTGATGGATTAGGGTTTAGAGTTTATAATTTAGAGTATAAGATTTCAAATTTAGGGTTTAGAATTTAGGGTTTAAGATTTCGAATTTAGGGTTTAGAATTTAGGGTTTAAGATTTTGAATTTAGGGTTTAGGGTTTAGAATTTAGGGTTTAGGGTTTGAATTTCGAAATAGTACAATTCGAAAAAATAATTTTTTTTTTGTATCTTGTGTTTTTATTTATTTAAATATTTTATTTATATATATAAAGTTTGAGGGTATAAGAGTCTTTTATCCTTTAATGAAAAGTGTATTTTTGAAAATGTTCATTTGTTAATGGTAAAAATGAAAAGTGGTACCACCAAAGTGGTATAAGTGAAATTTTCCCTTAATTCTTTTGTATTAGATTGTTCTCTTAAAAATATATTTTCAATTATAAAATTTAAGTGAATTTGCTGATTAATTTGTATCTTTCACGTTGAAAGTTAGAGCGGTTAATATCATTTATATCCTTAATGAATAATTAAAAATTTTANCCACCAAAGTGGTATAAGTGAAATTTTCCCTTAATTCTTTTGTATTAGATTGTTCTCTTAAAAATATATTTTCAATTATAAAATTTAAGTGAATTTGCTGATTAATTTGTATCTTTCACGTTGAAAGTTAGAGCGGTTAATATCATTTATATCCTTAATGAATAATTAAAAATTTTAATATAATTAAACCGAAATAAAACGAATTTCAATGATTTTAGATTTATCTTTATCTAAAACTATTTTATATTCGGTTATAATGTATTTATTAACCTTGAAAAATAATTATATTAGTTAATATATAATTAATTATAAATTAAAAACGAATTTCATTTATTTGATAATTATCCTTATTTTTTTTTATATTTTGTGATAAAGTCTTTATCAACCTTGAAAATAAATTATATTTGTTAACATATAATTAATTCTAAATTAAAAAAATGAATCTCATGAATTTGATAATTATCTTTATCTAACTTTTTTATATTGTGTTATAAAGTCTTTATTAACGTTGAAAAATAATTCTATTTGTTAATATATAGTTAATTATGAAAAATCAATTCACAAAGAATTTATGTATAGATAATTATATTGTGTTATCAAAAACATTATTAAAGATAATTTTTTATATTTTTTTGTTATGTCTAAAAATGATATTAATTTATTACTAAATGTTTTAAGTTCATGAGTATTTTCAAATATAAGTTGTGTAATGAAAATTATTTACATGATGATGAAAAATTTTATATATAGAAAGAATTTGTTAGTTTATTATTAAATATTTTGAGTCTATGAACTATAATTTATTATAATTTATATAAATTGATTATATATTTATTTATAGATATTAGTAAAATTATTAAGCCCGTAAGTGCGGGCAAAACACCTAGTTTAACTTTATTTTTTAGTCATTTTTTTCCCCAAATACACATGTTAATTTAGTTCAATTTTAATTTTATTTATTAAATATAATGTAGAGGGTAGAGATAAATCGTGGACCATCCGTTACAAGTTTACAGTCAGCTTCCTTCTTGCCTCTCTCTCTCTCTCCATGGCTGTCGCGCTTCAGTTCTGCCGAATTTGCATCCGCCCGGATACTTTCGCCCCCGGATCTGGATCCGGTTCCCTCCGCCGCCGGAAACCTTCATCACTCCGATGCTCATCTGGAACCGAGGAAGCTCCTTCGCCATCGGTGGTGATGGACTCCGACTTCGACGCCAAGACGTTCCGCAAGAACTTAACAAGAAGCGATAATTACAACCGTAAAGGGTTTGGTCACAAGGAGGAGACTCTCAAGCTCATGAATCGCGAATACACAAGTAAGTTCCACTCTTTTTGCTGGATGCTCTGTTTTTTTTGCTAAGTTCAGCTGTTTTTTTTGCTGGATGCTCTGTTTTATATAGTGAAATTAAAAGTTTTGGTTTTTCAATTGAAAAATGGATTGTTCTTTGGTTCCTTTCATGTGAAGACGACATATAATGTTGGGTTTGATTCAAAAATTGAATTTGGTGAACCATCTTGGATACTCTCAGGTGATGTGTTGGAGACGCTGAAAGCAAATGGGTATACATACTCTTGGGGAGATGTTACCGTGAAGCTAGCTAAGGCTTATGGCTTTTGCTGGGGTGTTGAGCGTGCTGTCCAGATTGCTTATGAAGCAAGAAGGCAGTTTCCCGAGGAGAAGCTTTGGATTACTAACGAAATCATTCATAACCCCACCGTCAATAAGGTGCTGTTCAGTCTTCTTTTACAACTTTGTTAGCTAGATGTCATTGCTTTGTGTGTGGCTACTTGATGCTGTTGAAATCGAATTGAACATTGATGAATTGCGTATTTACTGTTCATGGGTCTTCTTAAAGTGTGAACCTTTTGATGTTAGAAGAAAGGGAAATTATATTGGAGATAGTGATATGTATTTTGAACTCTCAGGTGACGTTTTGGTACTATGTTAGATGCTATTGCTTTGTGTGGTCACTTGATGTAGTTGAAGTTGCATTTTAACATTGTGACTTGCGTGTCTACTGTTCATGTAGTTGAACCTTTTGATGTTTTGTTATGGACAGAGGTTAGAAGAAATGGATGTTAAGATTATTCCCGTTGAGGATTCAAAGAAGCAGTTTGATGTAGTGGATAAAGATGATGTGGTTATCCTTCCTGCGTTTGGAGCTGGTGTTGATGAGATGTATGTTCTTAATGATAAGAAGGTCCAAATCGTCGACACCACTTGTCCATGGGTGACAAAGGTACGTCCATGATAACTGCCATCATCTCAAATTTCATGCACCAGTTCATCTCTAGCGTAGCTGATTGGTTTCTTCCTTTTTTGATATTTGTGGCTCTGAAGGTGTGGAACATGGTTGAGAAGCACAAGAAAGGGGAATATACATCGATCATTCACGGTAAATATAATCATGAGGAGACCATTGCAACTGCATCTTTTGCAGGCAAGTACGTCATTGTGAAGAACATGAAAGAGGTATAAACTTTATTCTGTTAAAAACTTTTGTATATGCGTAGTGTTTTGCAAGACTGTTGCTGATGTGTATATTATTACTGAGCACAGGCGAATTACGTTTGTGATTACATTCTTGGTGGTGAACTCGATGGATCTAGCTCCACAAAAGAGGACTTCATGGAGGTAAAGAGAGCTTCCTTACACATTATTTTTCTGTTTCTTGATTGATGTACTTTTGTAGTGATCTCTAATCGTTAATATGGTGGCGTTGTAGAAATTCAAGTATGCTGTTTCAAAGGGTTTTGACCCTGACACTGACCTTATCAAAGTGGGTATTGCAAACCAAACTACAATGCTTAAGGGAGAAACAGAGGAGATTGGTTAGTTAGTTAACTCTAGTGTCTACTACACTGCCTTATATCCTTGGAGACTGTATCTCATGCCCTAAAAAACTTGCAGGAAAATTAATTGAGAGGACAATGATGCGCAAGTATGGAGTGGAAAACGTTAATGGACATTTTATCAGCTTCAACACCATATGCGACGCGACTCAAGTACATTCCCCCAAAAAATCTCTATACTTAGTCTTTGTTCGTACACTCAAGGAAGTGTTTATTCATCTTTTCAGGAGCGACAAGATGCAATCTATGAGTTAGTGGAAGAGAAGATTGACCTCATGCTAGTGGTAGGTGGGTGGAACTCAAGCAACACTTCTCACCTTCAGGAGATCTCAGAGGTCCGTGGAATCCCATCTTACTGGATCGACAGTGAGCAACGGATAGGTCCTGGGAACAAAATAGCCTATAAACTCCACGTAAGTCAAGTGTCATATACACACAACAAAGTCCTCCTTCAATAGCTTTCAACGATCGTTCTTTGTTTACATTGATAGTACGGAGAGCTTGTGGAGAAGGAGAATTTTCTTCCAAAGGGGCCAATAACCATCGGTGTGACATCAGGTGCATCAACCCCAGACAAGGTAAAAATATGTATTTTCATTTGCAACTGGTCTTTGTTCTTGTTTTTTTGTTTCAGCACGACATTCGTGAAATGTTGTGTGAATTGTTCAGGTTGTGGAAGATGTTTTGGTGAAAGTGTTTGACATTAAACGTGAAGAGTTGTTGCAGCTGGCTTAATCCAGTCTTGTGGTTGTATTCAAATAGTTTCTTCATGTCAAGAGTGTTTGTGTTAAAGTAAAAATGTAGTGTTATGACTCCTGTTTGTAAACTTATGTGTCAAAGTCAATAATACCTCATCATACTTGCTCTAGTGAAAGTTGTTCCACCACAATGTCTCACTTCTCATTGTCATTTTCATGTTCAAAACATTTAAATTACAAGATAGATAGGAGTCAGTAACGTCTTCGACATTGTTCTCGCTTCCCTGTAGCTAATAAGTGATGGGAGTAAGAAGAAGATGATGAAAACTAGCTTTGTTGAAATCGTTGAAATCCCACCTGGAAAGCATGTATGTTCCTTTATGGCTTCCAGCTTTTCCTGATGTGGATTGAAAGGGGACTAGATCCTTGGGGAGCTTTGTTGAGTTTGCAGAGGAAACTTGTCTGTAGAATCTCCTCAGGGAGTCTTGTTTGTGGGGAGTTATGGATGAGTAGAAATGGCTTATCAGTGAAAGAGGCATTTGCTCCTGGCATGGAGGCTGCAAGAGATGGGGTTTTCAGTGAGTTGATGAAGAAAAAACCTGTTGCTCTATCTAAGCTCAGAACCAAGAAGAAGTTTCTTGGAGAACCTTTGGATCTTACTCAGCAGATGAAGGGTGAAGATACATCCATATCGTTGCTTGAAGAAGATAGAGATGACTAAAGGAGGCAGAGTTTGTTTTGAAACAGTGCATGGAGAACCCAGTAGACATCAATCAGTGTAAAAAAGTGATTTACTACAGTCTCTGTAGGGTAGTTCTTATAAATGTCTACACAAAAGATTGTGATTTAGTCTTTTTTTTCTTTACCTATGTTTAAAAATTATTTTTATCCATTCATTTTACTGTATATAATGAATATATATTTGGCAAATAAATCTGTGACAATCTTTGTAACGTGATGTGACTGTAAATTATAATGGTTCGTTATGCACCGTAGAAAAAAAGACAACGTCATCTACTCTCTCACTTTACTTGGGTACTTGCAACTGGAAACATGTTAAAGGAAATGACAAAATTAGATAGTATGTGGCGTAAATGTCTGTCTGATATTAGAGAGTAGATGACGTTGATCTCTTAATTCTTGCCACTTACCTATTTATTAAGCCATAATTACGAAAAAGTAAATATCTGATATAACATTATATCAAAATCCTTGCCACTTACCTATTTATAGGAAAAACAATCAATTCCGCAGTAACCTTGTTCTCTTAATTCTTTTCATACACAAATTGTTGGATCAAGCCAAAATGATAAACTAATTGCTACATAACCGGATTTGATTTTGGTTTCTTAGCTTAGAATGCTGAGGTGGCATACACAAGGCTAAAATATGATTAATCGGTTTTAACATTAAAACAAATTGAGTTTTTTTTTTCCAATTCAACTCGTCAAAACAATGTCGTTTTATCATCTTAATTTACAAATATTTGAAAAAAAATTATAATTATGATTCGTCGTTATCCCAAAATAAAGAAGAAGAAAGAAAAGAGAAGCAATATATTTGAATTTATATTTTTAATATATATTTAATATATTTTGCTCATATATTTTTTAATTAAATTTTATATTGATTAATCAAATGAATAATGGGCATTTACATATGGATGTTGCTATAAGACGATAAATAAATGGAAATGAAATCTACAAAACCCAAAAACTGAAAACATGATCATCCAGCATAAACCTCGAACCATCTGCCCCAAGAGGTCCTCCAACTTATGATCCCCTAATATCATGAGACAATCCGATTTCGAATCATCTTATCTATACTGCGGATCATAGCATTGGTATCATGGCAAGGCCCCTGGTGCCTTCTGGAGTTCCTCTCCTTCCAAATCAGGTATATAGCAGCTTAAAAAGCTAACAAAGAGGAGAATTGAGTCAAGTTTGATCCGAGTAGGACGCAGCAGAGTAGTGACTGTGCTAGTCTAGACCGGAGTTACATTTGTGACTAGAAACGTGGTGACTAGAGCAGTCCAAACTGTAAACGTATATGGACATGCAAAGAAGATATGATCCCGCTTTCGTTCCTCTCCCCGCAGAACACACAGCCCTGTGAGATGCCCAAGTTTCTCATACGAACTTCTGTAGATAATCTATCTCGAGAAGAATTGTCTCCCATTGTTTTCTATCATCAAAGAATAATCCAAATGTGAAAAGAATTTGTAACATCCCGAGTTGTGATATGGAAAGGATTAAGAGAATTGATTTGGCTACCTATGTCACCAAAGTGCACTTACCTTTTCGGGAGCACATCTAGAGAGAACTCCAGAGTTAAGCGTGCTTGAGCTGGAGTAGTCAAAGGATGGGTGACCTATCGGGAAGTTATTTGCGATACCGTGTAAGTGAGACCAAAGCACGAGGAAGGTCATGTGATGATTGCAGGGTCAATAAACATGACTCTAGAGCCTTGGAAAATGAACAGAATGGGCCCACGGGCCGAGTGAGCGGGTGTGGGTGGCCCATTAGCCGTGGACGGTCGGGGCATTTACAAGTGGTATCAGAGCTGGCTAGCCATCTGAGTTCTGACCTGAGAGGCGTCTTGAGACCTGTCGGGGAGCACAACAGGGACGTTGCGTTCTTTGAGAGGAGGTGAATTGTAACATCCCAAGTTGTGATATATGGAAAGGATTAAGAGGATTGATTTGGCTACCTATGTCACCAAAGTGCATTTACCTTTTCGGGAACACATCTAGAGAGAACTCTAGAGTTAAGCGTGCTTGAGCTGGAGTAGTCAAAGGATGGGTGACCTATCGGGAAGTGATTTGTGATACCGTGTAAGTGAGGCCAAAGCACGGGGAAGGTCATGTGGTGATTGCAGGGTCAGTAAATATGACTCTATAGCTTTGGAAAATTAACGGACCGACCGTTGGAACGGGATGGGCCTACAGGCCGAATGATCGGGTGTGGGGGGTCCATTAGCCGTGGACGGCCAGGGCGTTTACAGAATTGTCTCCCATTATTTTCTATCATCAAAGAATATATAAATGCAAGAGTCATCATAAACAGTTGAGTTGTTAAACAGAGCTTCAAACATTTCATTCTTTACAGCACAAATCCGAAGAAGAACTGAGTTCCTTGCATGCTTGCTTGTGTTTTTCAGGTGCTGCTACTTAGAATTGTTGGGATGCTTGATGATCCTCTGCAGAATCACAGTCCTTGCCCTTCTTATATATCCGCTACACAAATCAGCATGTATTCCCAATTCCTCTACATTTTTCTTAAACACCTCAAGCTTCTTCTTTATTTCATTGATCCCAAGCCTGACTTCCTCATGCTCCACTGCGATTTCAGCACACTTCACCATTCCCCTGATCTCAATCTCCAACCGTTCGATCAAAACCCGGATATTATCCAAGTCGTTAACCGCCACATATGTCCCTGCCTGCATCAAACTTATCACCTCTTTTTGTCCTTTAAGTGTATTCTCATAGTTCTTCCACATAGAATCAATCCATTTTCCCATTGAGCCTAGCGGCACAACAGTAGCTACAGCCAGAGCCGCGGCTACGGGAGGAGCTGCCATGGCTGCAGCCACAACGGAGCAGATGAGTACAGTGGCGAAGGTAGTCATGAAGATGATGCTGGAGAGTTTTCTCCATGTGTAGATGCACTTGAGCTTCTTGTCAAGCTTGTTCTTGTGAAGCTGTAGCTTCTCAAGCATCAACATCTGGTGTCTGTACACAGACTGGAACATCTTGAAGAATTCGTCGTTGAAAGGAGACTCTACGTCTTTCAAATTCCTCAGCTCTTCAAGTGTCTTCTCGTATCCATTACAACCTGCGAACCTATGATGCACCGGGACGGATAAGTGTCATCATCATGGTTTCACTTCTGAATTCTTACCTTCGACAATATATTCGGTGTAGAGAATCATTTAATGCTTTCAATTTCAACAATATATATTCTTAATCAAAAGTGATGAAATAAAAAGTGACTGCACATGTTAAAAAGCTCATGTTGTTAAGCCCTAACTTGCACTTATGTCCCCACGCCGTCCCAGCACCGTCCCCATGCCGTTCCCGTTTCAGAAACGTTTCCGGTACCGGGACGTCACTCAAACTCACGTCCCCGTGCAGCATAGCTTCGAACATTACAACCAATATATAGGAGGTTAAGATATTGTAATATATTTGGATATACTTGAGTATTAGAGATAATTATGTAGTTAGTTGTGGGAGTTATCTCTAAGAGTTGTGTTAGAGTCGGTGGTCTATGTAATATATAAACTCGTGTACACATATGAATAAACACAACCTTTTCATCAGATTTACTTGGTATCAGAGCAGAGATTTGAATAAACGTGTACTACAAGAAATCTTTTCTTTTAGTAATTGATCGAAGTTTCAATGGGAGATAAAGACCAGTCGAAGCAGATCGTGGCAAAACATGGAGATACGGTGGTGATGACTCCATACACGGTGTTTACTTCAGACAATCCAGGTGCTTTAATTACATCTGTACAGCTGAAAGGGGACAATTATAGTGAATGGGCGATGGAGATGATGAACGCGCTTAGAACAAAGAAGAAGTCAGGGTTCGTAGATGGAACTTTACCAAAGCCAGCAGAAGACAGTCCAGATTTGGAGTCTTGGTTGAGTGTCAATTCGATGATAGTGGGGTGGATTAGGATGTCGATAGAGCCAAAGGTCCGATCAACAGTGACTTTTATTACAGAAGCTCACAAGTTGTGGGAAAATCTGAAGAAGAGGTTTGAGATTGGGAATAAGGTGCGTGTGCATCAAGTGATGGAGCAATTGGCCTCGTGTAGGCAGAATGGACAAACAGTAATTGACTATTATGGTCGGTTAGCTGTGATGTGGGAGGAACTGCAGACTTACAGACCACCTCCTGCATGTAGCTGTTCAGCAGCTGCGACATATGAGAAGGAGAGAGAAGACGAACAAGTTCATCAGTTCATAATGGGTTTAGACGAAGCAAGATTCGGCAACGTTGTGACTGCTATTATTGAAGCAGATGAACTTCCAGATTTGGGAAAAGTATATGCAAAAGTAATTAGAGAGGAAGCAAGATTAAATGCAGCAAAGTCACGTGAAGTTGCGACGCAAGAAGCTGTTGGTTTTGTTGCGCGAAGAGATGTCTCAACAGAGGAACCTGCAACTAACAGAGATTCTCGAGAGGCTAATGGTTTTGCAGCAAGATCTGATAACAATGGTTTGAGTTTTGGAAACAGAGCAAGAGATAGAATTTGTTCTAACTGTGGGAAGACTGGACATGAGAAAAACAATTGCTGGCAGATTATTGGATATCCAGAATGGATGAATGAAAAACGAGGAAGAGGATCAGGAAGAGGAGGTCGTGGTGGTTTCAATGGAAGAGGTGGAGGTCGTGGCTCTGCTCATACGGCACATGCTACGAGTTCTTACGGTTCCGGAGTTTCAGACCTCACTCCTGAGCAATGGAAAGCGATTACGTCAATCATCCATGAAGGGAAATCCAGCAATCAATCTGAGAAGTTGTCTGGTAAGAGTCTTGGTGATGTAATAATTGATTCAGGGGCCTCACACCACATGACAGGTGACATAGGCCAACTTGTTAATGTGAGGACAACCCCACCGTGTGTTGTTGGTTTTGCTGATGGTGGAACTTCAACTTCTTGTAAAAAGGGTGACATGATTCTTAATGATCGTATCTCACTTCGAAATGTGATGTTTGTGAAGTTGGAGTGCACTTTGATATCGGTTTCCAAGTTGTTGAAGTTTAGTAATTGCTTTGCTTTGTTCACTGACACAATTTGTGTTCTACAGGACCGTTCTTCGAAGACTCTGATTGGAGCCGGTGAAGAACGTGATGGGGTGTACTATTTTAAAGATGTGAGAGTCGTACGAGCAAACAGAGCAGAGAGTGGTGGTAATGGACTGTTGTGGCATCGACGACTTGGACATCCTGCTTTTGGTGTTTTTAATTCTTTGTCTGAGCTTTCTGGTGTTGGTAATAAAGCTTACTCTAGTCCTTGTGACGTGTGTTTTAGAGCAAAGCAAACAAGAGATGTGTTTCATGATAGTATTAATAAAACAAGCAAGTGTTTTGAGCTTATTCATGTAGACGTGTGGGGACCGTATCGCGTACCTGCTTCCAGTGGTGCTAATTATTTTCTTACCATAGTCGATGATTTTTCAAGAGCTGTATGGACCTATTTATAACTCGCAAAGTCAGAGGTTAAACAAGTGATGCAACGTTTCTGTGTTTATGCTGAGAAGCAGTTTGGTCTTTCAGTTCAAAGTGTGCGAAGTGACAATGGTACGAAATTTATGTGCTTAGGAGAGTACTTTCGAGACAAGGGAATAATACATCAAACAACGTGTGTGGACACACCACAACAGAATGGCCGAGTGGAGAGAAAGCATAGGCACATTCTGAATGTGGCAAGGGCATTGTTGTTTCAGTCAAACATGCCGGTGAAGTTTTGGGGGGAGGCTATATCAACAGCTACTCATGTGATTAACTTGACACCTTCAAAACTGTTGAAAGGAAGCACTCCGTATGAAAAGTTGTTTGGTACCAAGCCTACGTACGATGCACTCAAGGTATTTGGGGGGAGACAAGGGAAGATTGATTTATTTGTCTATAACCCGTCCAGACATTTCTTATCCAGTACACATACTGTCTCAGTTTATGAAAGCACCAAGGGAGTTGCAGTGGGAGGCGGCAATGCGTGTTGTGAGATATCTAAAGGGTACGGCTGGACAGGGTATTTTGCTCAGTTCTCGGACTGATCTTAATTTGTCAGTGTATTGTGATGCCGACTAGTCGGCGTGTCCAGTTACCCGAAGGTCTTTGAGTGTGTATGTAGCGTTGATAGGTGATTCGCCGGTTTCGTGGAAAACAAAGAAACAAAAGGTGGTTTCACACTCGTCTGCTGAGGCGGAATACAGGTCAATGGCGCAAGCAACAAGGGAAATAAAATGGCTGCGGAGGTTGTTGTGTGACTTGGGAGTGAAGCAAGTGAAGTCGTCTGAGTTGTTTTGTGATAGCAAAGCAGCTATATATATAGCAGCCAATCCAGTCTTCCACGAGAGAACCAAACATATAGAATCCGACTGCCATCAAGTGAGAGATGCAATACAAGATGGCATACTGAAGACTGTTCATGTTCAAACAACAGAGCAAGTGGCGGATGTGTTGACTAAGGCTCTTGGGAGAGCTCAGTTTGAGACATTATTGTTCAAGTTGGGAGTAAGAAATTTTCATACTCACAACTTGAGGGGGAGTATAGGAGGTTAAGATATTGTAATATATTTGGATATACTTGAGTATTAGAGATAATTATGTAGTTAGTTGTGGGAGTTATCTCTAAGAGTTGTGTTAGAGTTGGTGGTCTATGTAATATATAAACTCGTGTACACATATGAATAAACACAACCTTTTCATCAGATTTACACAATAAAAGGATAATGAGTATTAAAGTTCGGTTAGCTCTGGAATAGGATGATGTTGCAACTTCTAACTAGGCCTACGATTTTATTCGGTTTTGTTAGTTCGGTTTGTTTAAAATCTCATGGAGAACCGAAAATAAGTTCCATTCTCGGTTATTTCAGTTTTTAAAAAGTCTACCAAATTTATCGTCAGATTGGGGATGAAACTTTGAGGACTTTAGGATGTTTAACAGTCTTCAAAGCCATTTTTACCCAATCATGCTTTACATTTTTCTAAAGTCTCAAAAGTTACTTTCAGTTATTTTTTTCTTTTGTTCTTCTTAAATTTTGATTTAGAGGTTTTGGCGGAAAAAATTTTTTTTTTACGGTTTGGTTTTGGTAGGAAAACATATTGTTGCGGTTTTGGTGGAAAAATATAATTTACGTTTTTGGCGAGAAAATGTGTTTTATGGTTTTGCGGTAAAATACATTTTTTATAATAGTGATAAAATGCAATTTTGTCATTTTTCGTGAGTGACAAAATGATATTAGATTTAGGTTAGTAATTTATAAATTATATAAACGTATAACATATATTATACTATTTTGATTTTGACAGAACCATCTTTATCTAGATGGTCCAAATTGGTTGTGATGGGATGAATTTTAAAATTAAACCATTAATTTCAAAAGTCATTCATGTGAACCATGCATATGAGTTTTATTTTTAATGTCTAAACAACAAAAATGTCATCTCCATCTAGATGACTCATTTGGATTGTGAAAAAAACATGTCCTTGTTTGGTTAGGTTTAGATGAAAACTTTGTAAAAGTCGCAAAATATAAATCGGTTACTTTAGTTTTTTCAGATAGTTTGTTTTTGTGTTATATCGGTTAGTTGTTCTGAATTTGTATGTGTTTTTTGTTTAAAAACCAAACTAACCGACTACTGAATAGAACCGATATATAATTGTTTTTAGAAAGTTTGATGGACTGAAGCGAACTCATATCTATACTCTAATTTGTTGTTGGTTCGGATATAAATCCGAGGGCTATTACTAATCTTTATACTACCACTTAATGGATAAAGACTTAAAGGGTGAACTAAGTTAAGTATTACCTTTAACAAGGCTCTCATCTTCAAACTGCTGAAGAGCAACAAGGATCAAAAGCTGACTATCACGAGCCTTTCTCAACCCTTTCTCCAAAGCAGCACAGAAATCAAGTGTCTTCAAGCTATTCTCAATGTAATCTTCAACGAGATCAAACATTTCTTGATTCTTCCATATATCTTTCTTACAATCCAATATCACTTTCACCACTTCTTGATTCATCTCAAGCAAACACTCGGTCACTTCTTTGAGGGAATCGAACGAGAGCGCTCGAACCTCAACACCCGTAGCTAGCGTGCTTATCAAGTGACCTGTCCGTGCATGTAAACATGTGTCGAAAGATTGCAGCTCCGTGTCTGCTTTACATGCAGCCTCGTATGATCTCAGCTCTGTTGTGTGGTGCATGGTTGTTGTTGTTGTGGTCTTAGAAGATGTTTCCTGTGACTTTTTGCTTGTTTGGTTTCCCATTTTTTTCTTAGAATTACTCTGAAAAATGAATAATACTGTTCTTTGACATAGAAATGCGTATCAGGATTGGAAGAGTTATAGACAGAAATCAGAAAAAGAGTAATAATGAGAATCGTTAAGGAAATGGAATATAGCTTGCACGCATGATGATGATGAGAATTAGGGCATTGTGTAACGCGGCAAGTAAACGTTTTAGCCGCCTTTTTGCATACGCAAATCATTTCTATATATCCTACTTTTTTTGTTTTATGTGCGTGTCTAATTTACTACGTGTATATTCTAGTTAACTGAAAGAAAAAAAAATACATCTTGTTTGCGTTTAAATATGTAATGTAAAGTTTACGCAATTATATCTACCACGTGTTTAAATCATGTATGGTGAATTCTCAAACGTAGATTGTCATCTACAAAAAGGATACCAAACAAAGAATGTAATAGTTTGTTCAAATTTGTTATAAGTAAGTTAAAAAAAAAGAATTGTTATAAGTACTTGCACCTTCTTACTTAGTTAGATTCTTGATTATCATGACGATACTATAGTTGTATTAGCTCATCTTCTTATTAGTTGTTAGGATACACTATATATTTTCTGTAATAATGCATTTCTACCCCTACCCACAACCGGCTTGACTTGAGAATTCTTTTAAAAATATATATTTTTTGGATTAACTAGTGTATGTTTCTTTTCGTATGGGTTTATGTTCTTATAGTAGAGTTTATATATATATATATATATATATATATATATATATGTATATATATATATATATATCCGTTGATCCTATTTTGGGTGTGTATTAACATTAGAATAAATCATATTACTCCAAATAATTTTGTGTGTGTATTAACATTAGATTAAATCATATTACTCCAAATAATTTTGAAATCAATCCATCGTTGACTTGAAGTACAAGAAACAAAAGAAAAAAGGAAACAAAACAAAATCTAACAACGAAACAAAGTAGTGAAGTGGAATTAGGGTTTAGAGCGTGAAGAAGAGCGAGGAATCGGGGAGATAGAAAACTTCATGTTGTGGTTGCAGCCGTTGTGATCTCCACTAGCGAAGTAGTAAGTCTCATGAGTCTTGCGGAGAAGCAACTTAAACCCTAATGATGAGCCTCCTCTTGCGACTAGCTTCTTGCCTCTGCTCACATCGCATCTCTTGTAGCTCTTCAAATCTGAAAGCAAGTAGACATCGTTCTTGTTGTTGTTGTGCCTCTTCTTGGATTGACTTTTATCGTTGAACTTGAAAACAAGGACATCGTTGGTGTGGAAGGGTGCATGCTTTGAAGCCCATTCTTGGTAGTCGAATCCGTTCTTCCACACAGTAACCTCAATCTTTCTTCTACGCGATACTTGAGCCGTGTGGTTGTTGTGTGAAGAGCCAATAATACTACCGCTTGTGTGGTTTGAGCCCGAGTTATGCTTGTTGTGTGTAGAGCCAGAGTGGTTTGAGTGGTTTTGGTGGCTTTTATGTATAGAGCCGGTGCCGCTTGAGCCAGAGCTGCTTCCCCAACCCCAGTTTATATCTGTTCCGTTCGAGCTCCATCCCCAACCCCAGCTTGAACCACCTGAACCAGAGCCAGCGTTGTTGTCGGAGCCCCAACCCCATCCCCAGTTCGAACCGGATTGGCCAGAACCCCAGCTCCAGCTCCATGCATGAGCAGTACCGGAAAAGAGGTAAGCAGTGAGCACGAGGGCTAAGAGTAGCTTGTTTGCCCTAGGAAGACCCATAGCTTCTTATTCTTTGATTAAAAAAAAATAGATAGCTTTTTATTTATTCTTTGTTTTCTTTCTCGTTGTTTGCTGTTGTGAGATATCGAGAGTTGAGAAGTTCTTTATTTGATAATCTTATCTCCAAAATTAATCATTAAAAGGAATTCCTTTTCCCCCTTTTAAAATAATGTCAATTTTGATTGTGTTGTCTCCAAAATCAGATCATGAAGGAATTTCCTTTGCAAATCTTATATAATAAAATAGGGAAAGGGGTTTTTAAATCCCATACTATTTGTAAAAAGTAATATAAATACGTACTGAAGTTTTAGTTGCACGTTTTAATTCTTCAATTTAATGTTGACTTAGTAGTAAAGAATTAAAAAAGTCAGCCGTTAGTATGATACGCAAACATTGTTGTTCGTGATTTTCTTTGAAAACTCAGGATCCCCAAACTAAAACCCTAACTAAAGTGCAAAGAAATTTACGGTGTGATGGTGAAAATGTTCACCGGAAAACATGGAGGACCACATAATAAGCATCAAATCCGAAAGGGGGTCATTGAATCCTATAGTTCCTGACTTTCCCGATGTTTCTGATTCTCCAAAAGTAATATACACTAAGGGAGAAAGGTAAAATACACAAACAACTCAAAAGCAAGATGTTTTGAATTTCCTAATCTTTTTTTTTTTTTTGCATCCGAAGACTTCTTCTTTCACATGGTGTTTTATGCAGAAGCTGTGTTCTACGGATCAGCGCTGGTCTAAGGTGTCCTTCACAGTCAATGAGGTACCATACAATGTTACCACTAAATTATCATTCTCAACAAATATTTTCATTAACTCACACATAACTCAACAGAAACTTTTTGTGTCGTTTATACAAATATGAAAGGCTAGCAACCTTCAATACAATCCAACAATCTCTTTCAAAATCTATATTTCAAATAAATGTAAATAAAGTCATTTTCTAACATCAAAGACCTCCTTAAAAATCTTAGGAGATATTATCCCTCGGACTAACCAATCCGTAACTTCATGTAATCATCACAATCCTTGACAAAGAGGCGTAAAAGTCAAAACAACAATTTCTACAAGACTATGACCTTTTAATCTACATCGTTTATGTTCTTTGCCACTAAAGAATACATTATCTTTTTAACTTTCACATATTTTTTCCAACAAAATACGCGCTCGGCAAAAATTATATTTTGTTATATGTACAAAACAATCATACTTTAATTAAACAATATATCACAACTACAAAAGCTCAAATACAATTTTAAAAAAGAAAAGAAAAGATGATCTTCATTTTTAACCGCTCATTCAGTGACTTAAACTTGCCACAAGTAAACAACTACAACATTAATTGTAAACCAACTTTTACATTAAAATTAGCATATTAAAAATTACATTTGATAAAATAAATACTTAATATAAAACATAAAAAATATATAGTCTGCGCGTAGCACCCACTAGTTTGTTAACTTTATTTATGAATCTTTCTTATTCATCATATGGGATTATAATTGATTTTGGTACAATTGTATATACATAGCGTTTGTTAACTTTATTTAATGAATCTTTCTTATTCATCATATAGGATAATAGTTGATTTTGGTACAATTGTGTAGTTGGAGGAATATTTGCCATTAGATAAAAAAGTTTCTTATGTCTACTTTTGCTTAAATAAAATACTTCAAAATACTTATAAAATTGGATCCAGAAGGGTTTTGGATAGGTTCTCGACATTATATAGTTCAAGTTTTGTGCATAGTAAAGAAGTGATATCAATGACTCAGCAACCTAGATTAAGAAAGCACTTTCATCTATTTTATATAGTTAACTTCGTCTTTTAACTAGAGTGTTGTTTCTATTCATTAAAAACTATTACCTATCTTTTATTTTGTCTCGATTTCTAGTTACAAGACTAAGAGGAGACTAGGAAGAAGTAAAACCCTAGAGGAGATTACGTAGAGAGAGAGAGAGAGAGGTTTCTGCGGAGGAAGAAGGTTTGTTTTGGGTGGTTTACTTGTTTGCTTCTCTCCCAAGCATTTGAATTTTGATATAATAACAACGCTAAAAGAATATCATTAAGATGAAGACTGTCGATGTTACAAATGAAGTTTGAGTATATGTGTTCGATGTTACAATACCATATGAACCGATCTCACACTGAGATTTAAGTCAAACAAAATTCTGTAGTCCGATTAAAGCCAGATTAAAGCCCGGACATGAATCTAATCTATTAAAACTAAAGTATAAATATAAATTAACCCTTGAAACAACATTTTAATTACACCCTAATGCCATTCCCATTTTTCATTTTACCATTATTAACTTTAATAAATATTTCAACTTACAAAATAAGTAACAAATACCAGTTTCCTTAAAAATTGTATTTGTTACACCAAATTCCCTAATATTATGCTAACTAGGATAAGACCTGCGCCTTGCGCAGGGTGAATATATGTAATTAAAATATAAAATTTTAGTATTGACAAATTTAAAATTTACATATGATTGTTTTTGTATGTATTTGAAATTTAAGAATTTTGAAATTTTTATATAATTATCTATACGTATGATAAGAAACAATTTTAGTTAAAAATGTAGATCAAATCTTAGAATTTAATGGATCTGATTTCATATATCTTTTCACTTTTCAGTGTTCGAGTGATGGAAAATAAATGGAGTGTCACTGGGGTTGATTGGTAGAGTATTAGCAAGTTCCCTAATGTTTTTTAAGAAGCAATTGGTAAAATATTTGCATTTAAAATATATTAAGTTTCAAAACTAATTTAATATAATTTATTTATCTGTCTAATAATATTAGAAAATTATATTTTTTTTACAAATTCTTATTTTTTATAATAATTTATAAAAAATTATGTTAAATTTTAAATTATTTTAAAAAAAAATATTTTAAGTTTTTCAAATACAAATAAACAATTTAAAATTAATTATAGTCATGATTTAACATAATCATTATGATTTAAAAAAATTAAAAAGTTAAAAATTAACAAATTAAAAATTAAGTCAGTTTTATATCATGATTTAACAATTTAAAATTTAATTATGGTTATGAGAAGTTTACGTTCACGTGTCAGTCCTATTTATCTTCTATTTTTCTCTTGCTATGTTTTTTTATATTTTGGTTATTAGTCGATATAAATATTTATTTTGAATTTTATTCTCATTTCGTTTGTTTTAGAAAATACTTAAGATTTAAAATAATTAAAGAGATACATGCTTAGGTTAAGATCTGCACTAAATGCACAATAAGTATTTTATATTTATTATTTATTTTATATTTTATGCATATTATAAATAATAAAATAATAAATATATATTAAATAACTAAGAAATCAGTTACTATTATGTAATAAATTGGCGTATGCATATAAATTTAACTATTACTCTTGTTTATTCACAATTAGGGTAAATAAATAAAAATAATCAATCTTATATATTGTATATGATATATAATTAAATTTAAATGATATAAACATAGTAATATAACACACTTTTAATATGGATATTTATTAAATGAGGTTTCTACTCATATGATTTTATGATTATTTGCATATTTGTGTAACAAAACTTTACACCAACGAATATTTTTTAATGTGAGATGTTTAGTAGTTTCAATAATTTATAATCATTTTAAAAAAACAATGACAAATTTCAAAATTAAAATATTAACTTTTCAATATATGTTCAAGGCAAATATCAAAATATAAGTATGTATTTTCATATGATGTATAGTTTAATTAAAATGATATTAAATATATATAAACTAAAATTATTTCTTCATATGGTCTTATAATCATTATATTTTAGTATAGAAAAAAAAATTAAAACCTTGATCTTAAAAGTTTATGTGGGACTTTTAACAGTTTTAGTAATTTATACTCATTTTGAAAAATTCGAAATACAACATACACAAAAAAAAATCTAGATTTTTATTATATGATTAACGTAATTATGTAATTTATTTTAATAATAAAGAAACAAACAAAATGAAAAAAAATATACAGATTATTATCAAATCTTCATTGTTTAAAATTATTAATTGTCATATATATATATATTTTGATCACATTAGGTAATTTCGTAGGTTTTATTTAAGGAAAGTATGCGAAACAATAAATATTTGATATATGCGATCAATTATAGCCTATGGAATATTATATTGCTAGAGAATATAATTTTTAAACTATAGATTATATCACATGCTCTAGATACCTTGGGATTTGAAATAGAAGCCAAAGAGCTATGCCACGTAGGATTGAGATTATTTTTAATTCTTACAAACTTAAGGTTACAACTTTTTAAATGATTCTCAAATAATATATAGGGGATGTCAACTTTCATTTCCTAGAATAAAATATTGCAATCCTTTTCAAAAAGCAATTAATGGTGTCAAACATTTAGCCATATAATATTCTTTGGATTTCATTTCTCCAATTGGTCTAGCAAATAACTAAACAAAACATAAATATATTACTGTTTAGTTGAGAATTTGAGATCAATTGAAACTTGTTGAACTTTTAACCATCTTTTCCACTTAGCATAAATGTTTTTTTTAATAAAACTTAGCATATATACTGATAATTTTATAGTTATATCCTACCGTTATTTATCGATTCATACATCATACAGCTATTATTATTTATATAGTTAACGGGTTCATGCGTAAATTTTAGGTCATTGGAAATAAATCATTAAACTATGTTTTTGTTACCATACATGTATATATAATCACATAATTATCAAACACTGTTATTTTTCAGTTTGTATATCATACATGCATCAGTTTTTATACATCATACAAATATCAGTATTAATCTATACAAACATATTAAATAGTATGGTTTACAAATAATTACACTAGAAAAATATATTAATTTTGTAAAAAAAAAAGATTCTGTTTTTTTTAGAAATGACTTTAATTTTGTAAAATGTTATCAAATGATAAATGGTTTATATAACATATCATTTTGCTTACTTGAATATCCAAAAGACATATGAACAACTAACACCATGTAGAAACTAGAAACAGTTAAAACTACAATCAATCTTAAATTTTGGTTACAAAAATAATGAAAATACCCGTACATCAAAGTCTAGTATTATTCAAGGAAGATTGACTATTTTTAATGTGAGAAAGCATAAAAATATGAAGCACAAATGCATCAAATAAACTAGAGGTTCTAACCGCGCTTCGCGCGTTTTACTTATTTTAAATTTATCATTTTATATGTATTTGAATTGTTGCATTTTTTATATTACAATATATTTTAAAATTTAGTATAACTAATTTGGAAATTTTATGTTATTTTTTAGGAAAATTAGATCATCTTAATTGAAAAATATATAAATTATAGGGTAATTCTCTCCAATAGACCTTTTTAGTTTTTTTATCACAAAAATAGATCTCAAAAACTAAAATGACCAAAATAGCATTTTTTATTTAAAAAGTTTTAAGTTTTTTTTAAAAAAATTTGAAATCCTATCCTCAAAATCCACTCCTCAACTCTAAACAAAAATGTCTAGGATTAGCTAACCCAAATGGTATAAGTCTATATTCTCTTATTTTTGATGGAAAATTTAAGTCTATATTGGTCAATTTTATTTTTAAGGTCTATATTTATGACATAAACTTTTTAAGTTTTATCCTAGGGAATTTCTCTAAATTATATCATAAATAAATGTATAGGAAAAAAATTCTCAAATAATGCACTCAAAATATCATTATAGATTATTTTGTTAATGTTAAATATATTTTAATATGTTGCATTCTGTAAACTGAAATTAGTAAATAAAATTTAATAATTTTTAAAGTAAAAGAAATTAGAAGTATATAAATCCAAGTCGAGAGTGGAGTTACAGGATCAGTCGTCTAATGAGAAAAAAACTTTCATGTTTGGTTCAGAATATAATATAAAATTTTATGGATATAATATTTAATTCACTGTTGTTATGTTTTTGGTTATTGTTATTCCTCATTTTGAAAATTGAATATATGACTGGTGGATTTTCTTATTCAAATATCATTTTCAGTATAAAAGTTTGACATATTTGTTAGGAAAAATAGTAACTGGTTAATTAATTGTCGTTTCTTATTAAAGGTCTATTAGTTATCTTTGGATATTTTCTGTTTATTAAAATAAAAAATATTATATGCTTATTTTTCTTCAATTGCTATGTGACATATTTAGTGTGGTTGCATGTAGTATTCTTAATATTTTGTTTTCTCTTCAATTGCATGTAGTATTATTTATTCATCATTTTGAAAATTTAACATATGACTGGTTGATTTTCTTATTCAAATATCATTTTCAGTATAAAAGTTTGACATATTTCTTAGGAAAAATAGTAATTGGTTGATTAATTGTTGTTTCTTAGTAATGGTTTATTAGTTATCTTTGGATATTTTCTGTTATTAAAATAAAAATATTTTATGTGATTATTTTTCTTCAATTGCTATGTGATATATTTAGTGTGGTTGCATGTAGTATTCTTAATATTTTTTTTTCTATATAAAATATTTTAATATTTTTGGTTATATTTTATGTTTGGTCCGTGCTAGTTTCTCTATTTTTGGTGTTTTGTTTATAGAAGATATTTAAATATGTTAATTTGTGGGCAGCTAATTGTTGTTTTATTCGACTTAACTTATTTGAATCTAAACTTTCTTTCTTATTTTAGTTTAAAATAATGGTCTATTGAACTCTCACGATAGAATTGGTGGAATATTTTTGATGAATAGTCTGAAGTAAAAAATTCGGCTATTTTTAATAAGAATAAATCAAATATTTTGTGAGCGACAAAGGAGGTCTCAAATTTTAGGACTTTGAGTTATTTTATAGAGTTTGAAATGTAAAACAATTGATATAGTTTAATTTTCAGGTTACAAAATCTTAGATCCTGTTAATGTAAATTACTATGATTATGTCTGATTATAGAATTAATATTCTATTGGGGTTTTCATGATTCATTAAAAAAAAAAATTTGTGTTCGTAATATTGATTCAGTACACTCAAGAGATCAAGGTGAATGGGTGAAATTATATGGGACAACCAAAAGATAAAATGTTGAATACATTATTTGTTTTGTTTAAAACAAAAGAAAATTATTGAAATATTTGCTAAAAAATCATATAACAATTGCTACATATTTTCAGGGAGCTTTCCTACTTCCAAAAAAAAAATTAAAATTTATATTTCTTTAGTTTAGTTAGTTATTATAAATATAGATGGTTACTTCGAATTCCTTTATCAACTTTTTTTTCCTAATCAATCATATAGCTGTTTCGAATTCCTTTTTCCTCGTAACCAAAAAAAAAAGATATATTTTAATAACATTTTACTCTTTTTATTAAAACTTAGCGTGCTTATGTATATATTTTGTTAAGCATATGTTAAAAAAAAATTATATCTTTTTAAATTGTTTAGTCTTGTAATCAAGATTAGTATGATGATCATACTATTTTGATAGCTAAATTGTAAGACTACAGAAAAATACAAATTACACGTTAGAGGATTGATCGAGAAATAGGAGAGTTAAGCTGGCAAGTGATCAAGATTAGTATGATGATCATACTATCAAGATTAGTATGATGATTATATCTTTTTAAATTGTTTAGTCTTGTAATCAAGATTAGTATGATGATCATACTATTTTGATAGCTAAATTGTAAGACTACAGAAAAATACAAATTACATGTTAGAGGATTGATCGAGAAATAGGAGAGTTAAGCTGGCAAGTGAGTTGAAAGAGCCCATTAAACCACTGGTTAAGAAGAACTGATCCCCTTTGTGGATTCTGCATTCGAGAAGCAGTGATTCTAGCTCTTGTCAGAGATTATATTTATATGAGTGCCTTCTCGAGTGTACACTCCTCTGAACCATTCTCTCCTTAAAAGTGTTGCAGCCTAAAGCAGGTTGAAAATGTGCAGTGGTAGTTTATTTATCTTGAGCCTTCTTGAGTTTACACTCCGCTTGGATCAACATAACTGCTTACGTCGAGGATTGTCTAGTTGGCTATCTTCACATCTATTTCCTTATCAATATATCTCCCATGGAATAACTTGTCAGCTTCAGCCATTATGTGTCGGACAGTGATGTTCCCAGTTCTGGCAACCACGGACATCATACCATGTAGCAAGATCAGGAGATATACCATGTAGTCTGAGATGTTTTGCTGAACTCACGGTAACTCTAGTGCTTATCTTCATCATAAACCTTAGGTTTCTCTTTCTGTTAGCAAGAGAGCTTGGTTGCGATCTGCTACATTTAAGAACTTTGATCTTAAACAAATTGGCGAGCCACTAAATGTTTTCCTGATATCTCATTGCCTTTGAAACAGAAAATAAATCGACCCGATAAAACGGTACACTCTATATGCTGTGACGGGGATGTTTGGCCTGCTTCTCTTCATCAGTAACATTGGATCGGGTTGTTGTCTCACCCGAACCTGGCTCGTTGAGATGCACTAAAAAAAATGAATAACATAGCCATGTGCAAATTTCATATCTGTGTGACAACATATAACAATGGGAAAAGGATTAAGAGGGTCGATATTATGTAAAGTGGGCCAATCAAGATCAGCTCCACGCCAATGAGCATACCGCTCGCACGCATAAACCTGAGTTCAACCAGACGGTTAGCCAGAGAACTACACAACCGAAACAAAGTATCAATAAGTCAAGTGTCCTAATTCTATCAGGTGCAGAAGATGTTGAAATATGCCTTGAATCTGCATCGGTCGATCTAGGAGTCATGGATTGGTCGATCTGACTGGACACGTATCGATCGATACAAGAGCTTGTGTATCGATCGATATTAAGTCAAATCCGAGAAAATATGGAAAGTTTCATTAAAAGTTTTCATATATATATATTTAGGGTTTTACCCTATTCTGTAACACGAGTTGTACTCTGAAAAACTAGCCTCCACTAATAAAGTACTCCTTTTGCCTGTGGATCAAACCACGTTAAATCTCTGTGTCTTTCTTTTATGTTCATCTATTCTGTTAATATGTATCTTCTCACATTTGTCACAACAAACTGGTATCAGAGCTTCGGGTTGAATCTGGTGAGAAGATGTCTGGGATAAACATAAAGATCGACAAGTTTACTGGAAGGAACAGTTTCAGTCTCTAGCTAATCAAGATGAAAGGCGTTGCTGAAGCAACAAGGTCTTTGGACACCGTTGTCAGGGAAGAAGGCTGAATCTGTTACTGCTGAGATGGAGGTTATTGAAGAGAAGGCGTATTCAACAATCTTGTTGTGTCTGGCAGATGGGATCGTCATCGAGGTTTCTGGTGTTGATACTGCAGCTGATTTGTGGTTGAAGTTGGAGAGTCTATACATGACGAAGTCTCTGACTAAGAAGCTTCTTCTGAAACAACGTCTTTTCGCTCTAAGGATGCATGAAGGTACACAACTTCAAGATCACCTTGATAGTCTAAATTCCATTATGTTAGATCTGAGGAATATAGATGTGTTAAGGTGGAGGATGAGGATGCGGCACTGATTTTGTTGGTATCACTGCCTAACTCCTATGAGAACTTTGTTCAATCATTCATAGGGAGTAAGGATACAGTGAGTTTGGAGGAAGTCAGGTCGGCACTTCATAGCAGGGAGTTGTGTCACAAGGCATCTAGTTCTGATACAGATGACCAAGCTTCTGGGTTGTTTGTAGGTGGTGGAAAGAACTTTGGGAAAGACAAAAGGTCGTTTACAAAGGGTCCTAAGCCAACTGATATTTGCCATTATTGCAATGAAAGAAAGCATTGGAAATCAGATTGTCCTAAGAAGAAGAAGCAAGCTGATTCCGCTGCTGTAGCAGAGAATGAAGCTAAGTCTGATGACGATATTGCTCTATTTGCTCATGGAAAGACACATTCTGGGGATGTGTGGGTTCTAGACACATGAGCGTCATATCATATGTGTCCAAGGAGGGAATGGTTCTCAGAGTATGAGGAAGTGACTGATGGCAAGATCAAGATGGCGAATGACTTTGCTTGCGATATTGCAAGAATCGGTTCCATTAAGCTCAGGACACATGGTGGTAGAGTGTGCACATTGACCAGAGTTAGACATGTTCCAGCTATGTCCAAGAACTTGATCTCAACTAGTCTTTTGGATAGCAGAGGTTTCAAGTATTCAGGTGGAGATGGAGTTCTGAGTGTCTACAAGGGTTTAGATGTGATTCTGAGAGGTTTCATTCATGGTACTCTGTATTTGCTAGAAGGTTCTACAGTTTCAGCAAATGGTCTGGAACTTTGTTCATATGAGTTCAATCAGTTTTGTAAGGATGCAACAGCTACAAAGCATCTTACAGTCAGAGATACACCACAGAAAAATGGTGTAGCAGATATGAACCAAACTTTGCTGGAGAAAACGAGGTGCATGTTTTCTAATGAAGGTTTGGAGAAGAGGAATTGGGATTTTGACAAGCAGGTGGAGCTGCAGGGAGTGCAGTCGGTTGAACCGTGTCGATCGATGACTGATCAACAGTATCGATCGATGATGGATCAACAGTGTCGATCGATGACGGATCAACAATGTCGATCGATGTCAGATGTTCAATGTCGATCGACATCGGAAGAAGGGATCAAACGATCGACGTCAGATGAGTTCTCTATTTCTGGAAATCAACGTGTTGGTTTTGAAAAATGCAGTAATGCTAGAGATAAACCAAGGAGAGTTGATGTCAGGCCACCAGAGAGATATCACTTTGATGATATGGTGGGTTATGCACTGCAGGTTGCAGAGGAAGTGGACACTTACGAGCCGTCCACTTACAGAGAAGTTGTTTCTAGTTCTGAGTCTGAGAAATGGTTTGTTGCAATGGAAGATGAGATAGAGTCTCATGAAAAGAATCACACATGGGATCTGGTCACACTACCACATGGGAGAAAGGTTGTGGCTTGCAAGTGGATTTACAATTTAAAAGATGGTCAATCACCAGAAGAAGGACCAAAGTACAAATGTCGAGTTGTTGCTAGAGGTTTCAGTCAAAGAGAAGGCGTGGACTACAATGAGATCTTCTCACCTGTGGTCAGACACACTTCTATCAGAGTGCTATTGGCGATAGTGGCACGTCAGGATCTGTAGTTGAAGCAACTTTATGTGAAGACTGCTTTTCTTCATAGAACTTGAGGAGGAGATCTATATGACTCAACCTGAGGGTTTTCTGGTTTCTGGTAAGGAAGATCATGTTTGCAAGTTGAGGAAGTCACTTTCTGGACTTAAGCAGTCTCCTAGACAGTGGTACAAGAGGTTTAACAGCTATATGGTCAAGTTGGGCTACGACAGGAGTCCTTATGATTGTTGTGTCTACATGAGCAAGGTGGAGGATGGATCATATATCTACTTGGTGCTGTATGTAGACGACATACTGATAGCTGCCAAAAAGAAGTGTGATATTCAGAAGCTGAAAGAGATACTGAGTTTGAGATGAAAGATTTGGATGTTGCGAGGAAGATTCTAGGAATGGAGATCTTCAGGGATAGGGTGAAGAAGAAGTTGTTCTTGTCACAGAAGGTCTACATTGAAAAGGTTTTGATGAGATTTGATATGCTTAATGCTAAGCCTATCGATACTCCATGTGCTACAAATTTTCATCCTACCATGAGTGATGAAATGTCTGAAGGGGAAATCGATATGGTTCAGCCACGCAAGGAGCACTGGATGGCTGTGAAGAGGATTTTCCGGTACCTTAAGGGTACATCTGATGTTGGTCTTGTCTATGAAGACAAGGATCCAAGACTGGTTACTGGTTATTCTGATTCAGATTATGCAGGAGATGTGGACAGCAGGAGATCTATGACTGGTTACGTATTTACTTTAGGTGGTTCTGTTGTGAGCTGTAAGGCGACTTTGCAGTCGACGATGACGTTGTCTACAACTGAGGCAGAGTATATGGCATTGACAGAAACTGCTAAGGAGGCAATATGGTTGAGAGGATTGGTCAGTGATCTTGGTCTTCATCATGATCAGGCTATTGTGTTATGTGATAGCTTGAGTGCTATTTGTTTAGCCAAGGATCAGGTTCATCATGAGAGAACCAAGCATATTGATGTGAGATACCATTTTCTGAGAGATGAGAAGAGGATTAAAGTGAAGAAAGTAAGAACAGCTGATAATCCTGCAGATATGTTCACTAAGCCGGTTCCTCACAGCAAGTTCAAGCATTGTCTTGATTTGCTGAACATCTCAAGCTGTTAATCTGGCCTTGAGGGGCATCTGGCTCGCAAGAGCATCTGGTCCTAAGGGGCATCTGGCTCTGAGGAGCGTCTGGTCCGACGGGACATCTGACTTCTGAGTTCAACGGAACATCTGAGGCAAAGAGAGAGTATGGTACATTTGAGCACGAAGAAGTGCATCCTGGTACATCTGATTATGGAGGATTCAAGTCAAGGTGGAGATTTGTTGAAATATGCCTTGAATCTGCATCGGTCGATCTAGGAGTCATGGATCGGTCGATCTGACTGGACACGTATCGATCGATACAAGAGCTTGTGTATCGATCGATATTAAGTCAAATCCGAGAAAATATGGAAAGTTTCATTAAACGTTTTCATATATATTTAGGGTTTTACCCTATTCTGTAACACGAGTTGTACTCTGAAAAACTAGTCTCCACTAATAAAGTACTCCTTTTGCCCGTGGATCAAACCACGTTAAATCTTTGTGTCTTTCTTTTCTGTTCATCTATTCTGTTAATTTGTATCTTCTCACATCTGTCACAACAGAAGATCAATCAGATACTCTTTTATGATAAGCCTTGAAGAACTCAGGAAAGGTTATTTTCAAACTTCTTCATTACCTTTTTTACCATACAATAGGCTCCTCAACTATCTATTTTCTTTCTCCTTAGATGACAATCTTATCGACCTCTGGATCAAACTGACCATAATCCTCAAATGGGATGTCATTGCCTAAACATCAGCCAAATCAGGTATCAGAGATTGAAGCAGCTCTCTTTTCAAAGACCAAATTATTTTATTTATTTCTTAGAAACAAAGAAGGGCAAGGAACCGGTTATGAGAAATTTGTAACTGAACCGCACTAAACCAATGTAAATTAGATCATCTCCAATAGTAGATCTATCATTAGAGTTCTAAATCAATTTTTAAGTGAAAATAATTAAATTAAAAAATTTAGATACTTGTTTAATTTTAACTCCTCCAACTAGATTTGGACCCGCGCAACCGCACGGGTTTTGTTTTCATATATATATATATATATATATATTTGTTTTATATCATTAATAACGTTAGTCATATGTTTAAATGCTTACATAACTATTACAAACACAATAGTTTTATAGCTTGTATGTTAATATCAATTGTTTCTTATTATATATTTATCTAATTGGCTTTATATTTAATTATTAATATTAATATATGCATGAAAAATCATATTTGAAAATTATTTTATATATAATTTATACTAAATTATTATTTGAGTTTCAATGTTAGATTGCCGTTTATTAAACTTTTTATGTTTATAAAGATAATATGATATTATAAAAGTTTAAGATATATTAATTTTATACATGTATTTATAGTTACTAATGTTAATCCGTTCTACCTATATATTATATATTTTTAACATTAATATTTTCTATTTATTAAAATAAAATTGATTAATTTATCAATTTAATATAATTTTATAACATTCACTTTATTATAATAATTTCATTTAATTTGATAGTTTATGATTATTAAATAGATAAAAAGAATAAAATATGTTTTCATATATATATATATATATATATTAATGTATAATTATTTTCATTACTAATTCGAGATTTTATTCAAGTTATTAATTAGTGAAATATTTATATAATGTTTTTAAAGTTAGATCTTCCTAAAATCTTTTCAACAGATTTTTAAAAAAGAATTAATACATATTTCTATTAAAATAAAAAGATATCAAAGATATTATGATTGAAGTAGTTACAAAGAAATGAAATATATTTAATAATTTTTTTTTGCTAATGGTCCAGATAAAAAAAAATCACACATGAAATGAGTCATAACTTCTCTTTTAATATAATAGATGATAGAAACAATGAAAAGTTCTAAATTTTAAAAAGTACAATTAGATTTTTTTTTTACCCGAGGTGAAAAAACGCGTATTTCCTTTTTTTATTTTCATAAAAAACGCGTATTTCCTTTTTTCTAATCATATTTCCTTTTTTCTAAACCCTAGTTTTTCTATAAATATAAAACAATCGATCTCTAATCAGAGGAACGTAACAGAGAGAAACCGTTTAAGAGAGCGATTTGCAGTTATCAAAGCAAGCTTTGGGTTATAAACAAAAGATCGATCATGGACGGGATCACCTCAACTACACGAACGGTAAACTACGAGTCGAAGACTTGTGCGGTTGATTCCAAAACTCCAGTAACATTCTCCATACGAATCCGAGAAATTGAACGGCATCTTGTGCGGAATCGTAGCGTTCGGCGTGAGAATCTGGTGAAACAAAGAATCATAGCTTCCTCAACTATTGGATTCGAGATCCCATCTTGTTTTCTTGATGGTGAAAAAACTTGCAGAGGTTACGTGGCTTACTCTTTGTCGGAGACAATCATACCCACCTGGATTCAACCGTTTATTCTTCCACAAATCTGCAAAGACTCCATCACAGAGGAGGGCAAAAGAAGTGGTTTCAAGGTTGAAGCTCAAGTTGAAGCAGTCAAAGAAACTTATTTCAACAACTGTACTGACTTGAACGATTACGATTCTGAAGGTCGAAAGATAGCAGCAGAGACGGATTGTCCCATCTGTCTACAAGATTTTGGTAAGAACATCATCACCAAGTTGCGCTGCTGCGACCATAGTTTCCACCGGAGTTGTATTCTCACTTGGCTGAGCCGCAAGCCTTCATGTCCTACTTGTCGTGATGACATACACAATCCTCGACCAAAGAAATTTACACCAAAGAAGGCATATTTCGGGTAAAAAACTCCCATGATTCAGTACTTTTTCACTTTTGTGTTTTTAATATGTATTGCTTTTTTTTTTTTTAATGTAGTATAGTAAAATTTGAATGAAATTATGTATCCTTTCCTGTAAGATTTGAATCTAAATCTTAGCAGCCCCTTTTTTTTGTCTCTTTTACCTTCAGAAGTGTTTTTGATTCATGGGAAGTACTTTCTTCAGTAGCACGAGCAGCTAATGAGGTATAATATCCTCTCTTTCTTCTAATTAATTAAACAATGGGTCATAATGTTTGTTCTCCACCATAGATGAAAAAACGTTCCCTGTATGAAAACATATTTAGTAAGTATAACACAGAAAACAAGTAGTGAAATAATGAGATATATTGATTGTTGTCATTCTTCAAGAAAATATTTCAGAAAGTAACGCCAAAAGTGTGCTAAAAAAACTATTAGAAAACCAGAGTCATCGATCTAACAGATCTACAAGTGCTTTCTTTTTGTGGGCAGATCCTATCAAAGATCAGATACTTTCAAGGCATATATAGAGAGAGTGTAATGATGAGCAGCCACTGAATATTATATTAGTACAGGTCAACTTATTCTCAGTGGCCAAATCTGATTCAGTTCCAGAGAAAGAAACGATTTCTCCCATTGCGAACTCAACAAAAAGGGTTTGATACAGAACAAAAAACAAGAAACACTAGATGCTGCTGATGACTTTTCATGTGATCTTAAAGTTGTCTGTTCCTTGTTACTACCAAGAACGTGGTCAGACGTTCTTCTTTGCTTCTTGAGTATAATAAGCTTATGGACTGCAATTCTATGGAACAGAAAGGCAAGAAGAAAGAAAATTACAAGTTGGTTGAGCTGGGAGGAACCAAAGAGCTAAAACCATTTATAGAGCAGATTTCTACACATCTTTTTCAAGCTGGATTCGTGTGGCTGATCTCAATCTATTCAGCTCATAAAGCATATCTTATGTGGATGAGTTTGCAGCTAGTAATCATGTACTAGTGACTGGACTGCTTCTTTTGGCAACTATTAAGGATTTGAGGTTTCGTTCCAAATGACATTGAAAGACTTTTACAGAAAATGTGCGTTTGATTATATGGTTCTAGTGGTGCTAAAACAGGTCAAGGACAGATCACATGTTCACTGTGTTATGGTCATTATAATACAACTTCATCCAACAACTGTGCCCTTGCACTTTCAGGTTTCTGATCACAACCCCTTAGAGCTGGAGACCTGTAGTTGAAATCAACTTTAGTAGTCATGTAAGTCTCTCATGGAATGCCCTTTTGCAGTACCTGCAAGTTAAAATAACAACAGAGATTCAGAAGGCAATTCAATAACTATATAGCATAAAACTAGAGTTTTACAAGAGCAGAACAGTTGAGACAGGAACCAGAAATGAATAATCATTCCATCCTTCATAGATGCGTATGCTTAAATCAATACATACAATATAAGAAGCGGTTCGAAACAGAGACACAATCTTATCACCCTAAGCAAGATCTCAACTGCGTTGTTTTAGCCCTACAAGGTGGTGGTTGATGCGAATAAGTAATAAAGAAGACTATCTGGAAGTCATTCTCCTCAAAACTCACACCAAAAATTGGTCTCTTTGTGCGCTGGGTTTTAGTCAAAATGTTAAGGAGAACCTCTTGCTTATATTTGTCAAAAGGAACTCAACTTCTTGATCTTGTCTTTTAGCCCTTCTTCTAGTTTTTTGTTTTTTTTTTAAGTTTCCACAACCCAAAAGCGAAATTTGTATTAGGGATATAATAAGCTACAAAATACAACCGTAAAATTGAACAACTTCCTGAAATTGAACAATTGGTTCAGTGAATTCAGCAAATACTTCCAAAAATCACAATTAAACAGATTAAACCATGGTTTGCAACAATGGCATATACTACATTTAGGATTGAATATATAAAAAATTTCAGGAACCACAAGAGGATATATAGAACGTACATTTTCAACTAAGAATTCTGGGGTAGCATCTACCTGCACATTCACATCCCAAGTCCCCATGATCTTTCTACCATAATCGTGTGTTTTTCTCAATTTGTAAACAATAAAAAGGTTAAGAAAAAAAGTTTAAAGAACATAAGCTTACATCTCTTGACTAAGATCCGTCTTTTTTTATCAACGGACTAAGATCCTAATACAAGTGTAACAGACTAATCTTCTATTCTCACTGCAACTATGTTTAGCCCTTTAATATAATCTATAAATAATTTAATATAAAACAATAAACCTTTTCAATATTGCTAGTCGATAACCTGCGCCGTGAAAATTTATTATCTATCTATAAGTATAAAAGGTAAAAATTATAGTAACAAATATTACATGTTATGAACGACCAAACGAAATGGTGCATGTCCATAAGGTAAGCTTTGTTTTCTTTTACCTTGAGTTATTGAATGTGTGTATACTATATAAGGTAAGCTTTGTTTTCTTTTAACTTGAGTTACTAAATTTTGATCCGCGCTTCAAAAACGCAGATTATTGAATTATAAGTAAAATTTGATATGAGTTAGTATTTTGATATTTTTGTATAGTATTATATTACAAAAGCTTATTATTTTGAAGCAGGGATTTTGTTTAAAATTATAATTTTTAAATTAATTTATTTAAAATTTTGTATATACATTTTTATATAACTCTCTCTTAAGTCTAGGTATTCTATCCGGATCTAAAAAGCTGACTTGTAAATACATGTTGGTTTGGATCCAAAGTAAAGTATATATCATGTATTTTTTTGAACCCATAAGTTATGGTTTGGTCCAGATCCTACACAGAACTTTTGTTGTATATATTAAGATTATATTTTGGATAAAATTTGGGTTTTTTTAGACTCGAAGGATTCGGCTTGAAAATCGTTACGTACCTAATTCAAATACCCATATGCAATATTTTTTTATTATATTTTGTATGCAATTTATAGAAGTTTCATTTGTTAAGTTGGTGAAACTTAATAATATAGATTTGTAGAGATTTTAATAGTTTTTAAAATTTATCTTAAATAATTTTTTTAATTATAATTCTTATTAATAGTACAAATTTGTAAATATTCTTACAATAATTCTTTCTAATAGTATAGATAGTTATAATTCACCAATCATTTAATAATGGAAAAATAAAATCTATGAGAAATACATATATTAAACTAAAGCTTCACAATGAAGTGAATGCGTGGATTTCTTAATTTTTGGTCTATATAAAAGAGTTTACTTCTTATGTTCATAGAAGTTGGTACTTAGTACATAAATTATTATACGATTATGTCTCAATATAATGGGTGATGTAAGATTAGAACATGGACACTGTAATTTGCGTGAATCAATAGTGGATTATATAGTAACTAAAGTAAATAAAGCTAATATTATTTTAAATGATATTCTAAAGATATTATGTAGATGTATATTGATAATCTTCTAGGGGATATTAATGATATTATATATAAGAATCTTACATATAGGAACTAACACAATTAAAAGATATTTAGAAAGATTATTTAGTTGGTCTATGTAGATTAATAAATAGGTCCAAACAACATTTTTAAGTAGATTTTTTAGGATTTCTTCTCTTTTAATAGTATTGATTTTTTTTTGTGTAATTGAAGTATAGATCATGGAAGTTAATTTAAGCAAAGACCTATATAAAGTTAATTATGAATTAAAACAAAAACAAACATAAGAGTAAGCCCTTCATGAGTGTTTTGCTTGCGAGATCAAATTGGTAACAAAGGTTAAGGAAGAAAATTGTTATGAGTAGATGTATTCAAGACAACCTATTTATATACACGATGAGGAGGAATTCAAATGATAAGATCGTATCTGATTAATTGCATAACGTATTTACGAATTAATTTACTAAAACCTGCGTTCTAAGATTATCTCCCAAATTTCTTTAACACGCCATGTACCCAACTGATTACGTAACTTTCTGTAAATAAAAACATTTCATCAGTAAACTTACTTTACATACAGTTACGGATCACACAAATTCAGCAATGGAAAGAAAAATATTTAATTTACATATGTATTGTCAAATTTGAATAACAACAACTCTTTAAAAACGAATATGATTAATTTAATCAAGTCACCAATGATTTTATATATGTTGAAAAGAAAACAAATATAGTATAATCCCATCAAATATCAAATATGTAAATATTTTTTACCTGCAGAAGTGTTTTGAGCAGCCAGTGAACTGGTGAAAGCAATCTTTTGATTAACTCAAAATTGAAAATCTTCTATAGTTGCATTTTGTGGAATGTGGTAGTATACAATGTATGTACAGGCAACAATCTCTATGCTTTTGTTCTTGGAATTAGTAATGAATATAATTTGATGTGATTAAAGACATGGTTGAAATAAGGACCAAATGTGGGTATATACCTAAACATACTCATCTAACTCTGGTGAAATAACTGGTTATGCCAAACATGATTTCTCACTTGAATCATTTTTGTTGTGATAATGTTCATATACAAAGCACGATTAGTCTGGGGTTTTCGACAGGTCGACCTACCAAAAAAAAATGCATCTCTAAGCCGTTCCTCACAAAGCAAATCTTTCACGTGCCGTAAATTAAAGTTACGTCACAGCCACCAATATATAATTTCAAATCTACCTCACAAGTTAACACCTAGTATCTGTAAATCTTGACTACTAAATGAAGTTATTTTACTATATAATATATTTTTGTATGTGTAAGCTGACGCAGACAAACAACTTGCCTGAATATTAAACTGGAAGTTTATACAAGAAGTCCAATTCGATTCAATTTTGAAGTCTACAACTATTTTTCAATTAGTGAAAGTGCAACTTTCTCTAGTGCATACCTCGTTTATTAGTGTGACCTTTTCTACTATTCGGGTTCAAACAAGGACATTCGCTTAAAATGTCATCAATATATTATTAAAAGTTATAGTGTTTAGCATTTCACATCTCTTTTCTTCATGTACGTTGTTTAACTTGTTTTATAGGTATACCAACATTCCTGCTCCATAGTTACTAGATTACTAGAAATAATTTGAGTAAACATTTTTGGGAAACTTTACTTTCACTTCAGTTTTTGTACTATTTTCATGTGTATCGTTTTTGGAGAGACATTTTCAAAAATATTTAAATATGAAGTTTCACTAAAGAGTCAAAAGTTTATTCTACTCTTTTATTATAGATGTATAAATATAAATAATTATTTTTTAAAATAATAAAATAATATTTTTAATAGTTTGTGAAGTATATGTTTTCAATTGCTCACTTTTTATATGTTTTTTATTTTGTTTTCTAAAATTTTCTTTTTGAAATCTGAAATTCTTTTTTGAAATATTTATTTATTTATTAAAATTTTAAACTCCATCCTTCAAAACTCAATCCCTCAAATCTAAACTATAAATTTAGATTAGTTAAACATATTGTTATAATTATCTATTTACCAGTTTAAAACTAAAAGTAGATGTGGTTAAAATAAATATGAAAAGTTATATTAAAAGTGTGGTAGGTTAAACTACTTCTCAACTTTTTTTTTCTATAGAATAAGCTAAAATTCTATGGAAGCTTAAGATTTGGATCTAATACACCATCTCAGTTGCGAGTCCTAAATTGTTTAGAATCTTTTTTGTTAAATCAGAAATCATTAGGCTATGGGGGTATACAAGACAATCTCTATGCTTTTGATCTTGGAATCAGTAATGAACATCATTTTACGTGATTACCTCCGACGAATAACTGGCTATGCCAAACATACTTTCTCAGTTGAATCATCTCCTAAGCAGTCTTGTTGTCTATTTTCTTTGCTTAAATGTTCAAAGTGCAATACTAAAAAGGGTAACAGTTTTTTTTTTAGAGTTAATTGGCTTAGAATCCAAAGAAATTGATGAAATTAGCAAACTATCTTTGATGAGACAAATTATATGTCTGTGTGAGATTTAAAATCTATAGTTAATTATAAGGTTTTGTGTGTGTATGGAGTGTAAATACATTTTTTTAAATTGCAGCCATGATCTACCATGTTCTCATTACGTTAAGAGCATTCCCATTAGGAGTTTTTAAGAGGGGTTCACATGTTTTTTGAGGGGAAAAGTGGTGAACCCGATTTGCGTGAGTTCGTCGTGGTGAACCTGGATCGTCACGGGTTCGCCACGTGGCGGACCGTGATTCGCCGAATTTTTTTTTTTTAAAAAGATTAAAAACGTGTCTAGGAATTCGTGCATGCCCAGTATCACTGATGGGCATGCTCTAAGGCTTCACGATCTAAACTTTGCAGTGCCAAAATCTTCTATCTTTACATCTCTATAATATTATTTGAGAAGTCAGTTTCCTACGTGTCGCGCTCACGTTAACTCTCGCGATGGTTGATTACATAGATACCCTTAATGAATTATTAGATTTTCATATTATTATTTTTTTTTTACCTTTTTCCAAATAACATTTATAATAAAAAGGAAATATTTCTAAAATTTTAAAACAAGTTTTAAAACGAAAATATATGTATATAATAGGACTTTATTAAAAAGGAAAGTTCACAAAATAGTAATACCCCCATTAATATATATTTTAAATAACATAAATATATTTTTAAAATAATAAAAATATATATATGTTCATGAACATCTAAAAATTTATCAGTTACACTTTATTTTCTAATATTTTTTAGAAATCAACATATAATTTGATAAATATTATTAAAATACATGTATATTTAAGTGATAAATAAAACTAATTTGATTTGACTTAACTAAAATAAAGAGTAAATAAATATTATTAAAATACATATATATTTAAGCGATAAATAAAACTAATTTTATATTCCTTGAGTAAAATAAAAAGTAATTATACTTCAATTTTAATTTAAAAATATATTTAACTCAATACACTCACAAAATGAATTACTCGACTGATCTAATTTATATCCATAATTAAACATCTTAATTTTATAATAATAATATATTTAATTTTATACATATAAATTACAGGTTGACTCAAAGCGTATTAAAAAAAAATATTAATCAATTTATATGCATGAGACTTTAAAATATTATCATTATATTCATTTATGTAATTTTGAATTAAACAATTCAGCTTATTATTTATTTCATTTTAAGCATAATATATATTAATTTATACATAATTTGACTATAATATATTTACATATCTAAAGACAATAATCAACCGAAATAAAAAATAATAAAATTAATCAAATTTTTATTCTATTTAGAATTAAAATATTATAGCTGAATTTGAAAAATAGATATTATCCAATATACCAAATTGATAACCAAACCGACTATTGATCAAAAAAATAATTAAACCGATAATAATATATCCAAATTCATATGTATAATTAGAATAATGTAATATTTATTAATATAAATTATACATATAAATTGATTCAAAACTAAAACTAAAACTAAATATAAATCAGTGATTATAAAATTTTAGTTTTATGAATATTTATACCCGTGCATAAGCACGGGAAAATCACCTAGTATGTGTAATATAAATGAATATATTTTTGACTTTTTCTCGAAGTTGCTAATTTTTTTTTAAGTAAAGCCTGTGTTTCCTTTAATAGATGCAACTCTATTCGCCAAAACACTTTTGGGGTCTAACTGGTGACCATCATAGAAACATTAGGAATAAATAGGAAAAAAACGTAGAGGAATAAAATTATAGGAATGTAAAGGAAAATTATTCTTTACCAATTTTGGTGAGGAATAAATTTGTTCTATATTCCACTAGAATACAAGGAATGGAAAGGAATACAAAGGAAAAATTAATCCTTAAAAATGGTAAAACAAATTAGGAATGATAAGGAATACATTTTTCCCTTTCATTCATTGGTCACCAGTTAGACCCTACTACATAAACCTATCCCCAACCTTGCAAAGTAAAATCCACGCGCGAGAACAGCGTAAATCAGCATCATTATTTGTTGTTTATAATTTTAATATTTATCTTAGCATCATTATTTGTTGATTCTAAAATTGTTAGTTGGCAATTTATCCTTTAACTAAAATTATATCTAACTCATTACTCTTTTTACTTCAAATATTATTAAAAAGTATATTCTAACACATGTTATATGTTTTGCTCATAACATAAAATATTGTTAACGTTTCTTTGTATTTAAAAGAAAAATAGTACTCATCTATACTAATAAAAATTGTTATCTTTTCTTTGTATTTAATGAAAAATAGCACTCATCTATACTAGAAACTAGGGCTAGGATTTTTATTTCCGAGATTCGTTCTGAATCCGCTCCGAAATCAAGGTATCCGTGGGTTCCCGAATTCAAATCCGGATAGTAAAATCTCGGATCCGTGCAAACTGAATCCGGATCTGGATATCTTAATTTTTAGGTCCAGATATCCGAATTCGGATCCATATTTTAAAATTATATTAATTGTTTTATTTTATTATAAATTATATCTGATATATTAATATTTATATATAATATAAGTTTAATAATATTCTAATTTTATATTAATAATATTATATGTTATATATATTCATAAATTATGCATAAATATTTAATTTATGTATTATTTTTAGGTTTTTTTTGTTAAATTAATTATTTTTATGGATCCGAATCCGAATCCAAATATCTTAATTTTTAGGTCCAGATATCCGGATTCGGATCCATATTTTAAAATTATATTAATTGTTTTATTTTATTATAAATTATATCTGATATATTAATATTTATACATAAAATAAGTTTAATAATATTCTACTTTTATATTAATAATATTATATGTCATATATATTCATAAATTATGCATAAATATTTAATTTATGTATTATTTTTAGATTTTTTTTTTGTTAATTATTTTTATGGATCCGAATCCGAATCCGGATATCCGCGAATATAACAATATTTAGACGGATATCCAAAGCCCGGATAATCGAAAGACATGAATCCGAATCCGGATACTAAAATCACGGATCCGACGAATCTGGATCCGATGAATCCGGATCTGGATATTTCAAATTTCCCGGATATCCGGATCCGTCCCACCCCTATAAACATACATTGGGAAAACATCACTTTTCTATTATTTTCTTTTTTTTAAATAGAGAAATTATAAAAAGTCCTATGTTTTATGATTTCCCAAAAAATTATATTTTCATAATAATATTTTATTTTTCATTATTGAAGTTTTAGATATTAAAATGTTAGGTAAAATTTAACCATAAAACTGTTAGAATAATTACATTTTATTGTTTTAATTTATAGTAACTTGAATTGAGTTAATATATATATATATATAGAAGTAATATTTTAAAAAAAAAAATTAAAATCGTGATCTGACTAAAATCATACATTATACATAATGAAATACATTAGAAGGATTAGTTTTTCTGCAGTCAACTTTGCAGATTAGTCCCTAAAAGATTCAGGTAAAAGTGTAAAACATTTCTCTAATTAAGCTTTTGTTACATAAAAAAAAAAAACCTGCCTCGAATCTGTCTTTGGTCGGAGAAAAAAGGTGTTGGTGCATGCTTTCCCTCAATCGCATATAAAGCGCG
Organism: Eruca vesicaria subsp. sativa; assembly: GCA_932364175.1. Lineage (NCBI taxonomy): Eukaryota > Viridiplantae > Streptophyta > Magnoliopsida > Brassicales > Brassicaceae > Eruca > Eruca vesicaria. The sequence goes on along the minus strand of CAKOAT010049711.1, from coordinate 67,214 downwards.
TGAGAATCCGTCGCCTTCTCCTACAGTATCACATCACACCAAACCCCTCTTACACCGACTATAAAAACCCCCCAAGGTCGCCTCCGTAACCCTTTAGATCTCTCTCCCACCTGCCACAACAACAACCACTTTCTCTCTCTACTCTACACATCACTCCCCCAAAGCGGTAGCAATGTCAGCCGCCGCCGCATCCTCCGCGATCTCCGTCGCCGCCACCAACCCCCTCAAGACCCTATCCCTCTCCTCCAGATCCCTTCTCCCTCCCTCCATCTCCCTCCCCTCTCGCAACCTCAACACCCCTCGCCGCCGCCTCATCCTCGTGGCCTGCACCGCCGGAGGAGACGGATCCAAACCCACGATCCTCGTCGCCGAGAAGCTCGGAGAAGCCGGCGTGAAGCTCTTGGAGGGTTTCGCGAATGTCGACTGCTCTTACAACATGACCCCCGAGGAGCTCAACACCAAGATCTCTCTCTGCGATGCGTTGATCGTTAGGAGTGGGACAAAAGTTGGTCGTGAGGTTTTTGAGTCTTCTCGTGGACGTCTTAAGGTTGTTGGACGCGCTGGTGTTGGGATTGATAACGTGGATCTGAGTGCTGCTACTGAGTTTGGGTGTTTGGTTGTTAACGCGCCGACCGCGAACACGATTGCTGCTGCTGAGCATGGGATCGCGCTTTTGGCCTCTATGGCTAGAAACGTTGCTCAGTCTGATGCCTCTGTTAAGGCTGGTCAGTAACTAACATAAAGTTTCATACTTTCAATAATTTTGAACATAAAGCTTCATACTTTCAATACATAAAGTTTAAAGTTTCATACTTTGAATACGTTTGAACAAAAGTTTCATACTTTTAATGCGTCTGAACATAAAGTTTCATACTTCGAATACGTTTGCACATAAAGTCTTGTATTTTGCTAAATCTTGTTGATGAAAGTTGGAGTCTTGATGGTTACAGTGACTATAATCTTGGTTTTGATGTAATGTAGGAGAGTGGAAAAGGAACAAGTATGTGGGTGTTTCACTTGTTGGCAAGACACTTGCAGTGATGGGATTCGGGAAAGTTGGGACTGAAGTTGCTCGTCGTGCTAAAGGTCTTGGCATGCGTGTGATTGCTCATGATCCTTACGCACCGGCAGACCGTGCTCACGCCATTGGTGTTGAGCTGGTGAGCTTTGATGAAGCCTTGGCGACAGCGGATTTCATTTCTCTCCACATGCCTCTTACCCCTGCAACGTCGAAGATATTAAATGACGAGACGTTTGCTAAGATGAAGAAGGGAGTTCGTATTGTTAATGTTGCTCGTGGAGGTGTGATTGACGAGGACGCGTTGGTGAGGGCTTTGGATGCTGGTATTGTTGCTCAGGCTGCGCTTGATGTTTTCACTAAAGAGCCACCGGCTAAAGACAGTCCTTTAGTGCAGCATGAGAGGGTCACTGTGACGCCTCATCTTGGAGCCAGCACAATGGAGGCTCAGGTAAGAGCCTCATTTAATCATGTTTTTGCTGTTTGGTTTGTGTTATTTAGTTTCTGTGTTTTGGATTTAACAGGAAGGAGTTGCTATTGAGATTGCTGAAGCTGTTGTTGGTGCTTTAAATGGAGAGCTTGCTGCTACTGCAGTCAATGCACCTATGGTTTCTGCTGAGGTAACCATTGGCCTGTGCTAGTTAAACTATACAAAAAGTTGTTTTGTTTACATTTATGTTTTGCCTGCAGGTTCTGACTGAACTGAAGCCATATGTGATACTAGCCGAGAAGCTAGGGAGACTAGCGGTGCAACTTGTAGCTGGAGGAAGCGGTGTGAAGAACGTGAAAGTCTCATACACGTCAGCACGAGCCACTGATGATCTGGACACAAGACTGCTCCGAGCCATGATCACCAAGGGAATCATAGAGCCAATCTCGGACGTATACGTCAACTTGGTCAACGCTGACTTCACAGCCAAGCAGAGAGGTCTCAGACTCTCAGAGGAGCGTGTGCTCTTGGACGGGTCACCAGAGAACCCTTTGGAGACAATAACTGTTCAGCTAGGCAACGTGGAGTCCAAGTTTGCTAGTTCCTTGTCTGAATCAGGAGAGGTGAAAGTGGAAGGAAGGGTGAAAGATGGGATCCCACATTTGACTAAGGTTGGATCTTTTGAGGTGGATGTGACTCTTGAAGGTAGTATCATACTGTGCAGGCAGGTTGATCAGCCAGGTATGATTGGAACGGTGGGCAGCATTCTTGGAGAGTCTAATGTCAATGTGAACTTCATGAGCGTTGGAAGGATTGCACCGAGGAAGCAAGCCATCATGGCGATTGGTGTGGATGATCAGCCAAGCAAGGAGACTCTGAAGAAGATTGGGGAGATCCCAGCGGTCGAGGAGTTTGTTTTCCTCAAGCTCTAAGTTTGCTGTGTTTGTTGTTGATTCTTGAACCTTGAATCTTGATGTGAGGGAGTGAGGATTTGATGAAGTGTTTTACGTTTGTTGGGTTTAGTAGGCAATAAAGATATCTTGGATTTTCTGACAATTTTGGTAATGTTGAGAGTAGTAATCTCTGTGATGTTTTTCAACTCTTATTTTGCATTATTCGAGTGTTTGTTTCTTCTCTAGATCATGTTCTTCTCTTAAAGACACTATCGTGAAACTTGAAGTTGGTCCTTTTTGTTGTAAAAACACAAACCGTTACTGTTATAGTCAATGTGGATAATTTAGTTAAATAGACTATCCAACTCAATTGAAAATCAGATTTGAACAGCAGGGAAGTCATAAGTTAATCAGGACAATTAGTTAAATGGACTACTCAGCAACTAACTACAGTATTGAATATGGTTGAGAGCAACACAAGAACAAATAAGTAGAAAATAAGAAAACAAAGAAGGCAGAAAGAAGAAAAGAAACACGGATATAATCATTGTAGACAATCTTATCTCGTAATGACAGTGAAACCACTTTGTTCAATCTTATACAATTCTAGTCAATCTGGACGAATACAGAATACTTAAGTGGACTATCTAACTCAATAAGTAAACAAAGAGCAGAAGAAGCACAACAAATCATGACACAATCCCTGTTCAACGGAGACTCGCATAACATCAAAAGTTAACAGTTTACCACACTTATCCAACAAAGAGAATCCCATGAACCAGACAATGCATAACATCAAAGTAGTCAGCTTTTATCACTCACATGTTTTTTCTCCAACCAAGATAACATGAACACAAAGTTATTAGGGATCACAGACCATGTTTACAAGAAACATAAACTTGAAAGAAATAACAGAATCACTTAGCGAGCACGTTCTGAGCTTGATTCTCCTGTTGCTGCTGCTGGTAATTGAGAGTCCTCCTGAAGAGCATGATGTGTGGCTCAGGCCTATGAATCGCGTAATGAACCCATCCACGGCTCTGCTGCACTCCTATCGCACGCCACTCGTTCTACAAAAATCCCACAAAAAAAACATTTAGAGCATCATAGAGAGAGATCACACACACACAAGAATGTCTCTACATTATCAACTTCATCACTAGAATAGCAACAAGTTTATAATCTTGAACATACAACAAGCACTGTTTTTACATCTATATAACCTAACAAGACTCAAATCTTTGACTTCTTCAGATCAAAATCACACACATACACACACACTCACAAAAAAGCTTCTACTGAGAGAGCTAGCGAACACTCTTTTGTAACTGTCAACAGTAACAATCCAGAGTATACGATTCCATAGATAAATTCAAATCGCAATCCCTAAGCGGAGAGACTTATCATTTTCGATTCGATGATCCAAAAAGCGATTATTAGATCAGAATCAGAGAATCAGGAATGAGAAGAAAAACTTACTTCGGAGAGAAGACGATTCTTGGGAAGAAGCTTAGCGACTTCAGGGGGAAGCACGACGTGCCTGTGTACGCACACAACACAGATCAAGACTCTTGGAGATTTTCAGAAAACAACAAAATTGAAGGAAGAAGGGAGAATGAATTACCTGTACTCGAAAGTATCGTCAAAGTATTTGTCAGAGTACTGGATCTGACCCATCTCTTCTCGATTCAAAAACCCCTTCCAAATGAAAACGGAAATGAAGAAGAAGATTCAGATAGGTATCGATCGTTTCGAATGGGAACCCTAAAGTGAAGGAATATGTTTAAATGGAGTAAAGTGATTGGGGGTAGAGATGTAATTCACTGGAAATCTAGGGGTTTTTAGTTTTAACCAACCGTTTTTATATTCTTATTTGTTTTACCTTTTTAAGTTTTGAAAAATATTTTAGGGGGAGAATCACGAACCGATCCAAACCACTCTTTTCTGCGAAGGCTGAGATGAAAATAAAATGTTTTTAAACCGGAAAGGTTGGACCAAATTGTATTGAAATTGGGTGATTCGGTTTGGTTCTTCTGATCAAACCGATCACGAATTTTTTACACTTTGTACTTTTGCTTGCTAGCCAATAAAACAAACATGGTGTGGATAGAGGCGTTTTTGTGTTTCATTTCTAGTTAAGTTTTGTTGTTGCAACCATAACCAGCGGCAAACCGCATCAGCACTATAAGAAGAGAAAGCGTAAATGTAACAAAACATGTAACCCATATATGTATCTCTATCGCCCAAAAAAAATATTATCTCTCATCTGCATTAAGCTGACAACAGTCTCATAAAACAAAGCGGCCCAATATTGATGTCTGTAACAAGAGCATTCCTCGAGCTCTTTTTATTGAATAAATAAATACAATGCAAACATTATTTAAGCATACAAAAGCAGATTCTTGGGAGTGTAGAACCAATAGAAACAAGCAGGCAGGTTTTGGTTTGGTGTGAACAACAAATCCACAGGACTAAAAATGAAACACAATCTCTGTGTTTTTTGTGGGGGTTACTTTCCATTATATAGAAAGAAAACATGGAAACACCCATCAAACTTGCAAGAAGCTAGCGTACTTGGCACCAAGGAGAAGCCTCTGAATGCACAACAGAGCGTTCTTTGTAACCTCAGCGTTCTCATGAGCCATCAGTTTCATCACTCGTTCTTTCGCCTTGAGGTCTGTTACGATCACTCTCCCCGCTGCATGGTACTGTATGAACTGCGAGATATCATAGCATGCCACCGCCAATGATCTTGGATCACTTGACGTGTCCAGGATTGTGAGGAGGACTCTGAGTATCTGCATCCACATGTTTTTAACAAATGGTTAGCCCGAACTAGCTACTTTGAGCCCTACAAGTGGTGCTTGTTGAGAAGATACCTGGAAGTCATTCTCCTCAAAGCAAGTGACATTCTCACGCCAGAAGTTGGCCTCTTTGTGCATTGGGTTCCAGTCAAGATGGCCAAGAAGAACCTCTTGCTTATATTTGTCAAAGGAACTCATATTTTTGATATTGTCCTTTAGCCCCTCTTCTAGTCGGTTCAGTGCATCCAGCAAGTCCTTCCAAAATTTAAAGTTAAACAGGATTTAATCATGGCAATGCTTGCAACAAAGGCATATACTATAATACACATCCGATGTTGTAGGAATCACTAAAATATCAGGTTTCTCACGTCATGTTCAGCAGTAAGCAGTACCAAGCTTTGTATTTAATCAACTTTACTAACCTCGTCACTCCATGCTTGTGTTTTCAGACTGTGGATGATATGTGGGAGTCCAAGATCAACCATCTGGGCACCAAATGTACCTTTCGGAAGCAAGTTCCTGAAAGTCAATATGACTACCCTGACAACCTATAACACAAAATACCGTCAGAGAAACATAACAAGTGCATAGCACGACGTTTATGCAAATTAATGATCCAAAAAAAAAAAAAGAAACAAAAAATCTTGGTATGCAGGCAGAGAATCTGCTTGATCAACCAAAGAGAATATAGCTCACTTTTTCCTTAGTCGAGCTCTTGACCACTTCCGTGAGCCTTTGCATTGTCCTAGATGTTGCCAAGTACTCTATTGCGGGTTCATAGTAAGACAGAAGCCAGATGCAGAGACATGTTTCATAGAGAAGCTGTTGGTCAAGAGCGTACAAATCAAAAGAATTAGTTACTGAGACATTATGACAAAATGAACTGATGCAAAACCATCTATTATCTAATGGTTACTACTTTGGAACTAGAGAGCAAAATATAAATCCAAAGCTTCAGTTGTAATTTAAAAGTCATAATGAGTTTCATCCTGAGTGTCTGTCTAAAGTCTAATCATAGCCTTTCTACCAAAGGCTTTGCGCAATATGGAAACTGCAATACTTCTCTGCAGCTTTAGTTGACACTTTTCACTTTAAACTACTTCGACCATATATATAGTTACCTGGATAGACTGCTGAGTGGATGCTGGGGAGATTAAAGGGACCAGTAACTTCACTCCATCTGCCTGAACAAATGATGATCTGACAGCAGGTTCCTTAAGCAGTGTGGACAGGCAGCTGATTGCAACTGGAGCACCACGAGTAGGATGAGAAGGCTGCCTCAACTGCATTTCAAAATCAAGGATTGTGAAACCTATGATGGGCGCTTTTACAGAATCACTAACTTTCAACGACAATGCAAAGCCAGCATAAACTATTAAAAGTAAAGAAGAAAAACAGAAAAAGAACCTGAGCACAAAGCCACTCCACCAAACCATTGAGTACATCATCAATTGTAGTAATATGTTTCTCTGAACCCGAAGCTTCTCCATCAGCAATAGCACTAGCCTTTGTCCTAGAACTATATGTTACGAAAAGAACAAGACCCACCAAGTACATGGTAATGTATATTAGAGACGTGTTTAATGTCTGATATGCAGTATTGAACTCTACATTACCTTATTATCCAGGCAAGGATTTTGCAGCTTTTTTCTTGAATGAACCAATTTCCCTTCGACAGCAACCTGAAAGAAGACACATCTTTTAGCTTGCATACTTTTGAAGATAAACAGCCAAAATCAAGCAAATATGTAAATTACATATGTTCCCCTTTGTAAGGAAGATTTTATTTGAAATAATAATCTGACTTATCACGACTAAACTCAGGTTCTTAGACAAAATGAGCAAGGGACAAGTGACTGAATAGACAAAGCAACAGAATCTTTTGCTAGAACCACTATACCGTAAGTGCAGGACTAAAAATTCAGGTCACGTGAAAATGTCCCACTAAATATAAACACAAAGACATATTAATATTTTTGGGAAATAGCTGTTTCCTGTAACTAGGTAAGGTCCGGTTTCATTTGACACCTTGGATGTAAACAGTAGATACAAGAAAAACTAGAAAGGACGCGTGACCAGTTAATATGACATGTAGGAGAATAAAGAAAATGCAACAAGTCATAGGCCTTCATGATTCAAAAAACTATTGCATAGGGACTCACCTCAAGAAAGGCTCGTAAGTATCCTCATGTGCCAAAGATTGATCATGGAATAACCGAGCTCGTGTTGGGTTCGCTGGCAGACAAGTTCATGCATTAATTATTAGTCAGTATCTAAAATGACGAAAAGGTGAATGCAAATATCTCCATGTTCTATTAATTTACCTGAGAGCATTTCATAAATCAAAGCCAAAATATATTCCACAGTGTCTTCCTTGAATATATCACGTAAGATGGTAACAAACAGATGAACATAAGCTGGACCATCCTGCAAACAAACATACCACTTTATCATGACAAGGTAGATGCTTGCACGGTCTTTATCAAACATAAACCACTGCTAACACAAAGAATCTGACCGTAAAATGAATGAAATAAGAAAAACAAAAACAAAAAGAGTTATCGTAGAATATTGACCTCATCCAGCAACTGAGCTCTTGCACTCTCAGGTTGCTTATCATAACGCCTTAAGAGCTGGAGACCTGTCGGGGAGATCAGCTCAGTTGTCATGTAAGTCTCCCATGGAATGTCTCTTTGCAATACCTGCAAAGTAAAATAGCAACAGAGATTAAACTGTACAATAATCACAATGTTTGCCAACCTTTACAATACAATCACACTGACAAAACACATGATTAACATATCTAAAGCACGACATTATCTTGTAAGAACTTGTCATTGTCACATATCTTGACAAGACCCTCAAGGTCAGCGCAGGTCTTTTGGTGCTAAATATATTCAGACCAAAACAAAAGGTTGAATAACATCATAACACCAACCTGCTCCGTAGACAGTTCCGCCTGATCCATAGAAGTGGTCCGAATCCCTACAGATGTAGACATAATCTATAAATTACGACACGATGATGACGAATTTCGAATCAGACATTTATTAAATCAACGAGAATGCATAAGGAAACACGATCTACAAATATAAGTGAAATGTCGAAGAAGAAGAAAACCGAAACGGATCAATGCGATTCCAAGTCTCTTTCGAAATAGATTGATGAATCAGATGATGAGAAGAAAACAAACAGCATTGACCTGAAGGCTGCACACGAGTTGATCGCGATGGCAACGAAGAGGACAAAGTGAAGGATCGCTTCTGCTGAGACAGATAGATGCTTCTCCGAAACTCGGATCTGAAACCGTGGAAGGAGTTAAAGAGTAGTCGCGGGCAATCAAAACAAATCAGACGCTGACAGTTTTTCTACTGAAATTACAATACTACCCCTGTGTTTGCAAACTTAATATTGTTGTTGATTTAAAACCAAAGTTCTTAAGAGCATGATTATTGCAAAAATCACTAAGTGTCCCTTAGGTGCGGCTTTGTGATTTTTTAAATAGAAACATAAAGGAGAGAGAAGGAAGAAAGAAAGAATGAAACTGAATACCTTGTGACACGTGGCCCGAAGGGGCGCTGCTTCGAGGGCTTCACGAAGGGGTGTGTTTTCATTTTATCACTCATTTTTACTTATTTTTAATTTTATTTATGTTAAACAACCCTCTTAAGGGACAGCAATAATCATGGTCTAAGATCGGTAGACACGGTTTATTTGATCATAACCGAAATAATTTTCTTTTTAAACAAATTTGAATTAAACAGTTCAAATTGCTTTGAATCATTTTTAATCATTTAAATTATTCGAAACTGATGTAAATCAATATAAATTGGTTAAATAACATCTGTAATTTGTCTAGTCTCTAACTCTTATTTGATATTTTGATTTTTGATATTGAGTTAACAATTGATTTACCAATTTTTTTAAAGGGATAATTCAAAATTGTAACTATAATATATTATAACTCAAATTTTAACTAAACGAATAAAAATAATGTATCGGTAATATTTTTGAGTTATGTTCCCAGTTCACACTTAATGAATTGTAAATTCATGTCACCCATCAAACCCTATATAGAACATATAACTATTATCTAACCATTTTTAGCTTCGCTTAAAACAAAGTTAATGACATAAATGATTTGATGATTTTTGTAAAACTAATTAACAACTTCATGATACAACTAATTCGAGACACATCAATGAAGCAGCTCCGAAAAGATTCTGTTCGGAGGAAGTAAATAATCCTTTAACGCTTTAAAGCTTTGATTGGTAACATAGTATTATTAACGTTTAATTAGAAAATATTACAATTTAATTTAATTTACAGTAAAAATTATGTGGTAAAAATAAAGATTTATATAGTAAATTTATTGTAAAAATATGTGTTACTATATGTTTTTAAATAATTGATTACTAACATTTTTGATGTATAAATTGCAGTATCTATTATTTTAAAAACAATTAATAGATATCAAATAATAATAAAATTTATTCTCAATTCTATAAAATATATTATAAAAAGTTAATTTATATAAATTAGATAAATTAAATAAAAATAGGAAATATATTGAATAAATATTTATTATAAAATAAGGGTCTACATAATTATATAATGACATTGCACTAAAATATAAAACATTATTTTTAAAAATAATTGTTTATTAATTTTTGATGTATAATTTTTCTATAAAATAAAATATAAAAATATATTTATGAAAAAATTAATAGAAACACCCATATAAAATTATAGTATTAGTTATAACAACAATCACCAAATAGAATTAATAACTAAAATTAAAAAAAAAATGTTTAAATAATTACATAGATAAATCTAGACAACTATTGACAGAAAACACGTAGACAACAAAGTAGAATTTGTTTTGTTAAAATAGTTGCAAGTGGATGTGGGTTTTTAGTTGAAAACCAAAAAAAAATATTAAACTCAAGTCTTAACACATGATTTTTTTTCTTGATGTTGAGTTACTACTTGATTTATCAATTTTATTGAAGGGATAAGTCAAAATTGTAACGTAAATATAACATATTATATAATTCAAATAGTAATTTAAAATCTATTCTATTAAAATAAACTCACAACATCATTTCATGTGTGATTTTTTAATTGGACCTTCTTTATACATTTACAAATGTATTTTTTTAACATTAATAATATAAAATCTATGTAACTACTTTGATCATAATATTCTTTTGATATCTTTTCATTTTAAATATAAATATATATATATATATATATATATATATATTTAAAAATTAACAATTTGTTGAAAAATATTTTAAAAAGATCTTAACTTTAAAAATTTTATGTAAATATTTTCACTAATTTCATTATTATATTTTTTTGGGCAACTAAAATTTCATTCAAAGAAAAGGAGATTATTATGGCCTTAGGCCCAAAGATGAAAACAAACAAGCTTTAGCAATACTATCTGTCAAGCCGTTATAGGCCCGGAAAACGAAACTGAAACGACAGGAGGAAAAGATTGAAACGGTGGAGTTACCAGAGCGTCGACATCCGAGAGAACTCTGAAGGTCTGCTACCCGTGATGATTATCCTTACGAGCACTTGAAAGTCTGTTCTGAGACAAATATTGGTGAGACTGGGCGAGGAGGCGTGGATTAGGGCTTCCCTTATGGCCAAACCCTCCGCCATAAAGGCAGAGGATACATGATCATGGAAGCACGATCTTCTGTGAAGTTCCGATCCGTCTTGGTTCGTGAAGATCCAGCCTAAACCCGCTGATTTTGATTTCGATTTCCACGAGGCGTCCGTGTTGCAGAAGATCGTGGATGTGATCGTCGTGGTCAGAGAGAGATATGGGAGTGCATGTGTAGCCACTGTTGTTCGCGCCGGCTGAGCACTCTCCTATCCTTTAGCAACTTAAATCTCTTTGATAATTGTGTCTTGAGGGGTCAAAGATCTTCTTTCGAAGATGAGGAAATTTCTAGAGGTCCATATAGTCCAGCATATCCAAGGAAACAAATTGGTGGTCACCTCCAAAGGGGTTAAGTCTTCCACGCCATTGATGCCACGAGAAGATCTTTGAAATAGAGCATTGTGTTTGTGTCTAGGGAGACTGACCATGGTCCCATCTCCCAGACCTCCTTAGAAAAATAACATTGGAAGAGAATATGCGATATTGTCTCAAGGAAGCCACATCGAGGGCAATTTGTACTTTGGAGTAGATCTCGAATCTGTAGGTTAGCCCTCGTCGGGAAAGCATTTGCCGCTATTTCCAGAGAAAAAACTTTAGTTCTGGGAGCAAGTATGACTGCCATATATGTCTCTTCCAATTCCAGGTACTTTGATCCTCCAAGAGTAAAGTCGATTGGTTTCTCATGTTCTGATGGCAAAATATCCAGAATTAACTGAATAAATTTCATTCTTTTACAGTGGCCAAATATAAGAGTTATTCGCTCCGAGAATACTATGATGTATGGCTAAGATGTGTTCAGCTAACTCTGGAAGGAGTTTCTCGATGCGCTCTATGTTCCATTCCTTAGTCTCCCTTGTAAGGATGTCAGAAACCATGAGGTTTTTGTCCTGAGGGAGAATGGGACCAATAGGTTTGAGTCCATCCTCTGGTAGGATCCAAGAATCTGACCAGAGTTTTGTGGTTTCTCCATTTTCTATCACTTTTCCTAGATGCCGCAGCAGTAAATTTCTACCCGACAATATCCCTCTCCATCCATGCGCAATAGAAGCTCCCGGACCTTAGAAAAAGACACTTTGTTGCAGTATTTGGATAGTAGGTTTCTGGCTAGAAAACAATTAGGCTTAGTGAAGATCCTCCACGCTATTTTTGCTAGAAGTGTTTGGTTGAAAGCCTGGATTTCGCGAAAACCCAAACCTCCCAATCATTTAGTTAGAGATTCCCAAGATTTCTAGCAAATTTTCTTTCCAACCTCCTTCGAGTCCCACCAAAAGTGGGTTAAGGCCGATTGTATGCTCTTGCATAGACTTATAGGAAGCTCAAAACAGGTGATTGCAAAGTTAGGAATAGCATAGAGAACCGATTGGAGAATGGTTGCTTTTCCTGCTGTAGAGAGGAACTGTGTTGACCACGACACCGATTTCTGCCTTATACGATCGACAATGGAGGCAGATAAATTTTTCTTCTTTCTCCCGAAGTGTTCTGGAAGGCCCATGTATTTGTCTATTTTCCCCTCCTTTGTGATATCCAAATGTTGTTTTACTCTGTCTTTGATATCCGTAGGAGTTTTTGCAGAGAATGTGATGGATGATTTCTGAGCGTTAATCATCTGTCCAGATTCTCTTTCGTAGCTTACCAAAATATCCATGAGTGTCGAGCAAGAAAGAGGATCAGTCTTTGTGAGAATCATAGTGTCATCCGCAAACATGAGATGATTGAGCCTCGGGCTATTTCTGGAGACTCTAATGCCTGGCAATATACCACTCTCCTGCGTTTTCCTGCATAGACCCGATAGGATGTTGATATACCATGATTTTGACCCGTTTTTGGTCATGGTATTGATATGTTTTTATAATAATTATCTATGTTTTGGAGTCTATTAGGTATGTTTTCAGGTTCAGGAGCATTTTGTAGTAAAATGATGATTTAGGTGCCTTATGGAGCTTAAAGGAGAGTTTTCCAAGATGACTATGAAGATCCGACAATAAGAGACACATATCGATCGATACACACCTTGTGTAATCGATCAATGACGATTCCGTAGAAGTTGAAGTCAAGATACTCCATCGATCGATGTACACCATGTACCATCGATCGATACAGAGCGTGATGAGCAAGATTTACTTGGCCGACTCAAAGCCCAAGTTCTCACAAAATTACAAGATTGCCCCTGACGAGTTGTTAACCTAATTGTACTCATATTTATAGTTATGCCTAAGTGCTTTAGCAAGACATCTAAGAGATCTACGAGATCTAAGTTTTGTATTATATTCTATACTTAGCAATAAAATTATTTTCTTTTCATCTTATTCTGTTGTTATGAATCTCTTGGCTATGTCTGAGTAGATTCATTTGTTACATTTGGGGTTCAAATAGTTATGAGGGATTAACCCCAACTATGGAGTGTTGAGTTGTTATATTCATTATCCAAATGAACCCTAATGCTTACTCTAGATTTGCTACCTAGAGTTATGATTATAGAGTGACTAATCTAATAGTCATTATCCTGAAATCATTTGGCTAAGCCCAGACTCTATTAGGCACGTGCGATAGGCGGTTTAATAGAATTTCTCGGGTGAACACAGTTTCAATTCTGATGCTATATCGATCGATACTCCTATAGAGTCATCGATCGACGGCAACATATATCGATCGACACTGCGATAACAACATCGATCGATACTGTCGACAATCAGATCAATGGGCGAGTCTAATAGCGACAGCTATAGATTTGTCTAAGGATTGAAGTTCTTATATATTTGCAAGCAATTCGTTAAGACATCCATAGAATTATAATCCTGATTTTCTGAATAGTAACCTTGAATCTAACTACTTTCTTTTACTATTTTAAAACCCAAAAACCATTCTCTTTAGCAACTTACCATTGCTACCTTTTATTTATTGTTTTAAACCTAATCAACCTAGCTTAATCACTTAGGATTATATCTTTTGTGACTCTAGTTCCTTGTGGATTCGATCCCTAAGTACTACGATTGAACCTCTTATTTGAGAGAGTAATTCACTCCTTAGGGTTAAACATTTGAGTGATATCAGATGTCCGCACAAATGATGAAAATGTAGGGTGACAGCGGATCACCTTGGCGTATACCTCGTTGAGGATGGACGTTCCCGACCACCTCGTTGTTAATTAGAAAGGAGTAGGACACCGTAGAGACACATTCCATCATCCAGCTTGTAAAGGTATCATTGAAACCCAATTTTTTTAGCACTGCACGTATGAAAGACCATTCAAGCCTATCATAGACTTTGCTAATATCTGTTTTTTTACTGCCTTGGAGCAGTGAATGGTGGCACCCGAAGACTTGAGATAGTGGATAACTTCGTGCGTTATCAGCACATTGTTGGAGATTATCAGGTATGAATGCTGATTTATTTTCCGAGACAATCTCTTGTAGAACCGGGTTGAGTCGAAGGACCAGAATCTTCGATATTGTCTTGTAGTAAACATTACACAGCGCAATATAACGCTAGTCCGAGACTTGTTTAGGGCTCTCTTAGGGATTAATTGAATATGTGTCGAGTTAATAGAAAAGGTAGACAGCCCGTGATGAAGAAACCTTGTATCTTCTTTGTGATTGTAGGACCTACTACATCCCAGTTGGACTGGAAAAAGTTTGCCAAGAAACCGTCAGGGCCTGGAGCTTTATCCGGGTGAATAGCAAACATTGTCTCTTTTATCTCAGATAGTAAAAGAATGGCCGTGAGTAGATCGTTAGTTGCCGCAGATATGCAAGGAGTGATGGCTATGTTGACTACTTCTTCCGCTGAGGGGTCAGTAAAGGTAAAAATTTGTTTAAAGTAATCGGCAATAACCTCCCTAATTTGCTCATCTTCATATACTGGTACCCTTGAATCATTTTTTATAACTGAAATTATGTTTCTGGCTCTGCGTACTTTTGTTGCAGCGTGAAAGAAGTTTGTATTCATGTCACCTAAGGAGAGCTAGAGCTGTCTGCTACGTTGTTTCCAGAATTATTCTTTGCTCTTGTAAGCTTGTAGCAAGTTCCGATTAAGCAATCAGATCGTAGAGTCATCTATCACCTGAGCTGTCATTGCAATCTCCAGAGCTTCTCTAAGCTCCACAATCTTCTTTTGATTATTGGCATATGATTCCTTACACCAAGCAGCAATAGCATGTCTACATCTGCTGATCTTTTCTGCCACAGAAAGGTTCGGAGAATTAGTTCAGGCTTTGTGAACAAGTGTTTTAACCTCTGGGTTATTCCGTAGACCACGATCGTATTTAAAAAGACGGGATGGTTTCTTTTTCTTCGAGTCAAAGGTTGACAAGATAGGTTTGTGGTCAGAGCCTTCGAATTGGAGGGAGTGGGATCTGCAATTTGGGAATATATCTGACCAATAGCTATTAGCAAGGGATCTATCCAATTGGAAGTGAACAAGATGGGAGTTTCTCCATGCACGCCAAGACAGAAATTTCTTGGTATGTTGATATCGAACAGATCGCAGGTAGATAGAAAGGTTCTGATGGAACCAAAAGAGCTCCAGGTCTTTCTCTTCCTCCTGATTTTTCTGAATTATCTGTAATCTCATTGAAATCTTCGGTGAGAAACCATGCATTATTTCTCTGCACGGAGATGTCTTACATGAGATTCCAAACAGCTTGTCGATGAGGGATCTCAGGAGCACCATACTCAAAAGTACTATGGAAAGAGGCTTCTTTGAAAGAGACAGAAGTATCAATGAAATTTTGGTTAGAGGAGAAGACTATTAGGTCCACATCTTTCCTCCATAGTAAAGCTAAGCCTCCTCCGCTGGTCGGTGATGGAGATACTAGAAAGTGGTAGTCGAAATTGAGGGGTTCCAATTCTTCCAACACCTTAGAGCACATTTTTGGTTTTAGAGAGGAATAAGATGTCAGGGGAACACTTTTTATTTAAGTCAATGAGCCTCTGGACTGTTGTGGTGTTTCCCAAACCGCAACAGTTCCAGCTCAAAACTAGTAAAGAAGAGGATGATGGTGGGTGTGAAAATCCGAGATTGTTCCAGTCGGGAAAGGTGGTCTATCTCGTCTGTTAGCACCGGGAGTTCCTCTTCGATTAGTGGGTTGGATAGGTGAGGCAAAAGGAAAACCATGACGAGCTGCAGAATTGTGATGGCCACAGATGTTAGGTTTTCTAAGGTTGGTGCTAGGCGTGGGCATTTTTACCCCAACCCGAAGTACCGACCTAAACCCGAACCGAAAAAACTGAACTCGGATCCAAACCATTATACAAACCGAACCCAACCAAAATCCGGACTTTGGATATAACCCGAACCGAACCAAAATCCGAAGTATGATCCGAAGGTATCCGAAATTAGTTAAATATGTTAATATTTTATATATGTTAAGGTAATTTAGATAATTTAAAATATTATAAATATTTTTATAGTCTATGTTATATGTTATTTTGAATATATCTTAGCTAATTTAGATAGTTTAACTAATTTTTAATTATACTTGTAAATAATTTACATATTTTTAATACTATTTTGTCAAATGTTTAGGTTTAAAAAATATATTTTTGGACGATTTCAGACATTGGTTATAATCCGATCCGAACCGAACCCAGAAGGAACCGAACCGAACCCAATCCTATTATTAGCAAAAACCGAATAGTACTTATGAGCACAGTGTCGAAAATCCGAAAATCCGAATCAACCAAATCGAAACCTATTGGGCCACCGAACGACCAGGCCTAGTTGGTGTCAGAGAAAATTTGTTGACTGGCCGATGTTCTTTTATAAGAACCTGCTATGTTTCGTTGGCGTCTGGTTGTTACTGGTGTAGATAGGGACTGATCAAGGATAGGAGAAGTGATATCTGCTTGCAAGTTCGAGATATGTTCTGGCGCGATTTGCCCCTCCAGTCTTTCTGCACTTAAGTTTCTCATGGCTGAAGCGATGATATTTGCAGCTGTAGTTTCCATCACCCATGCCTTTTCGCTTAAGATCATTTTTCTTCGTGCCGCGGATTCAGTAGGATCGGCTACATTGGCATAACAGTACGTTGCCTCTCGTAGTTCGTTCATAACTTCCTCTGTTGTAGGAATTCTAGATTCATGAGGGTAGTCACTAATGGCTAAGTTTTTTTTGCAGCGGTGGATGTCTTTCTTGTGAGTTTCCACTTCGAAGTGGAGGGGGAAGGATTTCGTCCCCAATTCCTGTCAAGAGTTGGGCTTGTGGAGAGGTGTGGGGTTTTTCTCTCCATTGTTGTTGAGGTGGTCTGCTCCTTGAGTGAGCTCCCGAGATAGGTCCAATTGTAGTCAGATGATCCTGAGGTGCAGGGGGAGTAAGAGAGGCTTTCTGAACAATATATGCTTTGACGTGAGAGAGCAGGTACATTCTTAAGTGAAGACCTTAGTACTGGTGTGATTTTGTTATGAAGGGGTCGTCCCTTTAGTTTTGGGGGAGGTAATCTTTCACCGAAGAGGTTGTCATGCCGGTCAATTCGAGTTTTAAAAGGGTCATTCCTTGGGGGGGGGGCAGAGTGTGTCTCTTGTGCAGCTCTGATTGTGGAGCTGGTGATATCGATCAAATCGATCGTGGTGCTAGGGAGCAGCCTCTTGTCAAGTGTGAGAGATTGTTGTAGATGGCGTAGTGGTACCCCAGGTCTTCATATTTTAAGCTGATAGGTAATTCTTCCCCTGAGTCGAGCTCAATAATTGAAGATTTTATGATAGGTTTCAAGCCATCCACGGAAACCCTTATTCTAGTAGATGTTTTCAAGATTTTGTAGTCCTCCAGAGTTCCTAGGTCTTGTCCTATATTATATATCATTTAATCATGCCAGAAGTGTATTGGCAGCCCTTGGAGTTTTATCCAGAGCGGGATCTAAGGAGGGAAGAGCGGGGAGATTACAGGTTCCCAGCGTTGTATTATCAGCATCCAGTGGTTGTAGTTGTAGGGCATGTTCTGTAAAACGTAGAAGGGGTCTTCTTCCAACTCAAAGCATAATTGGAAGCAAGATTGGCCAAGGTCAGATCCAACAACATGTCCTTTCAAGGACCAGCGTCTTAGGAGATCTGAGATGAGGGAGCCTATCGGTTGTTCTCTAGCGTTTGTGACTCGCCCTAAATTATCACTTTACTCTAAAATGCTTCTGAACCTGAAAACATACCTAATAGACTCCAAAACACACATATATATATATATATTATAAAATCATCTCAATACCATGGTCAAAACCATGATAGATCATAAACAAATGTAAATTCATCAAGATATATATATATGAGACAAATACATGTGATGGTTTAAAATAATTGATTAAGTATAACATGTAAAATTATTATATTTGAAATCGTTAAAAATCTTTAAACCTATGTTTAACGTTAAAATATATATATATATATATATATATAACAAATATCTATAAATTGATAAATGAAATTAAACACCCGTGTGGTTGCCCGAGTTAAAATCTAGTTCTAAAACTAATTTGGTGATATTTTTAAATATATTTCTCTAATCAAACTTAATCAATGATAATTCAGTTACCTATCAAAGCCTAACACTGATAGTTCCTTGAAGCAGTTTTGAATAGTAACACGTAAACTGCATTTGTTCTTGGGCTTGGGTCCTTGATGACAATATAACACTACAATACAATGGTTTATTTTGTACATGATATAACAAATATTTTCTGTATACTTAAATGGAATATTTGTGTTGTTATAAGATCCTGTTTTTACTTAGAATTTTTTTCCAAAAGCATTAGATTAACCCTAAGGATCTGTTAACTAAACACCATCTAAAACCAAGTATTGGCATTCTTCAAACTATGCTTTAAAGACAGTAGCTTGGGCCGTTAAACTATTGACTCACTTAGTGCCATTGCCTAAATGGGCTTGGTAAAGACTGCAGAGTGAGGTCGATTGTGCTGTAAATTAGAATTAGGTAACATGGGACGTGCTAGTTAATGGCATCTAGACCTGGGCATTTTACTCGAACCCGAGGATTCGAGCCGAAACCAATCCAAAAAAGTGCGGTTTGGGTGAACTGCCTTATTGATTCTTGTTGTAAAGGATCTGTGGGTCTTGGATCCGACTCAACATGAACCCAGAATCCGATTGGGTACTTGAAATATCCACAACTTCTAGTATATTATATATATATACATATATATATATGTGTATGTGTTTTAGTATATTCTTTTGGTATTAAGAGTATTATTTTAAGTTTTGGATTTGGGTTTTCGGGTATAATTTTGGATTTCAAGTAAAATTTTAGATTTTAAAAAATATAATTTGGATAATCAGATAAAATTTTGGATATTTTTATGTTTTCGGATTAGATTTTGGATATTTAAATATTTTCAGGTATGTGTGTTTGTGGGTATTTTTTAGGTCGGACCCGGCAGGACCCAAACCGAACCTGACTTGAAACCGAACTGAACCCAAACCAATAAATTTGTATTTATTGGGTCCAACTATCTAAGACCCGAACTGATCTGGATCCGATAGGACCCGAACCTGGACTGACAAATTCTAATTACCCTATTAGCTCTAAATATTTAAAACCTGAAAGATTCAGTCCCAACAGAACTCGACCCAAACCTCACCTGAGGACCTGAATACCCAGCCCTAATGCCATCTATATTCCACAGATTAAAACATTTATTTACTTTGTTTTATATATATGAGAAAAGGTAAAAGTAAATAGTATAGACTTATAGAGAGAATACAGAGGTGATGGGTATGGGTCGATCTTAAAAGTGGTAGGGCGAGAGAGAAGATACTCCAAAATCTTTGTCTGAGAACAAGACATCCTTTTGAAGTGATGACTGATGAGACATCCCAACCCATTTTATTTATACTTTTTTTTTTATCATCTATGAATTTCGTACATGAAAGTTTAACATAAGCCGGTAAGAATCACAATCCTTCCAAAGACAAACGAAACTACAAAGGCATGAATACAACGTAAAGGTTCCCCTATTTTAACGTTCCCTTATATCAAGGTGTGGTTCACGTACAAATTAGTCCGGTAGTCCCTTTTTTCTTTTCTTATTAATTTTATTTTAATAAAATTAGAAGCTAAAGAAATTATGTTGAACGGTAACACATAAGACTGGGCACAAATACTAATTACTCAGTTTGTATCGGCTATTCGATCCATACTTACCCGTCAAATTAAGTACTCACAGTAATTAAACCAAGTAATAAATATCTCAAATAAAAAATTACAAGTACAAACTAAGTATCAAATCTTTAAATAAGTTTAATTACTTGACTTGTTTATACTTGTTACTCGTTCTAATTTTTTTTAGTAACATTAGCATAAGTTTTTATACGTTCTTAATATTAATCTATTTAAATTTAAAATTGGATGAGTCATGTTTTTGGTATATTTGTCTCGTTTTGCAAAATAAAGTTCTCAACATTGTTAAATAGGATAATAAATCAATCGATCTTATTGTTTACTAATGTAAATCAAGTATCAAATAGCCTTATACCTTGCAATATTTTTTATGATTACTTATTTTCTTACCTATGCTCATTATTCGTTTAAAACTTCTCATTATTTATTTAACATATTTTGTCTTTTATTCATATTTTATCGGAAATCAAATAAAAATTATCTTCCAATATTTTTTTGATATAAAACATAGCACATTTTCTTGTAGGAAATTATGCTTATTTTCAATTTTGAACTAATATTTTTTTTTTTTAACAAATACTTGAGTTTAGCAAGTAACAAATCAAATTAAGTAACTAGCAAGTACTAGTTTTTCTCTCTCTCTAGTACTTGATGTGGTAAGTACTTGTTTTAAACAAATCAACTTCAAGTTCAGAATAAGAATATTTGAACAAGCCAAGCTAAATACCAAAACTCCGAAAATTGGCAAATACTTAGCTTGCGCCCACCCCTAGTAACACATTTTCAGTTCCGCAGTGCGTTCTTATCAAACCACTACCAACATTCAAAGCCTAAGAAGTTAAAATCTTACACCTATGAGAAAAAAATGAAGGGTAGCTCTGACTTTATTGAATATGTTGGTGTAGTTTTGCCAATTCGCTTCCTCCGTCAAAATCTCCACATTTACTTGTTCAAGTAAAATTCGTACGCACTATCCAATCGCGATTACATAATATACACATTATACCTACATGTCTGCCTTTTTATTTATTTATGAACCAACAAAGAATAAGGAAACTTTCAGCATAGAAAATAAAAAGATTATGTGTCATCGTGAATCGTTTGTTCATAAATTTGGACAACATGAATACATATCTCGTGAATGTCATCGTTCTTCTCTGAAATTGTTGTACCACATGATGATTACCTTTACTCCAATACGATACGACAATATGAAAATCAAAATACCAGTATTACGTGAATAACAAATATTGGTTCAAACATGAATTTTAAATGATTCAGTTATTTAAAGATTAATTTTCTATTTATTTTCATCTATTTAGCTTATATATTGACACGAAAATATAGATGTTTAAAATTGCTTTAGTTTGTGAATTACACTTAAATATATTCTAGTCAAATACTGAAAAACGCTATAGGGAAATATTAGCTTACAACTGAACCTAATATATATATATATATATATATATATATATATATATATACTATTGTTAAAGTGAATGTATGTATATAACATGTGTTTTGGAACAGGCTGAATTTACATTTCAAGAGTATTATAGAGCACTGACTTTAATCGAGTTCGCCCTAGCCGCATTGCTCTCTGACACGAACATCGAGGCAAGGACCGAAGCTCCATCTTCCGGCGCCGGCAAAGGTGTTTCCAGCCGGCGCTGGGACTCATCGACAGATCTCTCTTTGTTTCTCACCATCATGTTCTGGGTTCGTCCATTACAACTTCATTTCGTCGTCTTCTTTCTTTTGTTTCTCTTTACACCGGCGTTCGTTTTCGGCAACAAGAGTAACAGAAGTCTTCACTGTCTGTCACCTCCCATGGCTATCATTGGCTTTCATCACGTTTGCTCAGCTCCGCTTGTTAATTTTGTCGCCGTTCTATTGCTTCATCTCGACGCCACCCCCTCATTTCTTTTCGTCGCCACTACCTCTCCTCTCCTCGTCGCAGCTCCTCCTTTTCAGAGTGTGTGTTCCAGATCTGTTATGACAGAATGTGAGCTCTTTGGATCTACTTGGCCTTCAATCGCCGTTATCCGTCCGCTCCCTCCGTCTTGCCTATCTCCTTCTCCGGTTCGAGTCACTCCCGGACAAGAAGGCGTGCCTCCGCCGCACTGCTTCGTGATTACAACAGATCGGAGAAAAAATCTGAACACTCTCTCCTCCGCCGTCGCCTCAACGTCAGCTCTGCGCATCACCACGGAGGAAGCACTAAACGGCCGCTCATCTCTAACCGGTTACTTCATCTCCTCCAGCGCCGGTGCTTCCTCTCGCCTCCCCGTCGTCATCATCCACCTACACGTCACTGCATCTGAGATCTGGATCTCGGTGGGCCAGGCCCATTTGTTGGTTGCTGGGAGCCCATCATCAAAGCCCATCAAGTTATCCAAATACAGCAAGTTCTCATGGGTACGTGCTTTATCATATATGGGTTTATACCCTAATTCTAAGGCCCATAATGCTCATGTTCACGGTCTCTGCATCTCACTCCAATGTGACCTAATATCAGTATCTCCTGACTCTACCAATTGCAATCCTTCGAAGGCTGTACCGTCGACGACTCTGTGTGTAGTCCTACTCCGGCAGCCTTCATGTACCTCACTGCAAGGTCGGAAGATCCTGATATCTTCAAAGACGGTTTTTAACTGCTCTCAAAACCCATTAACTGGGTTCTTCAACGTCGTTTTCGACTTCTTTGTGTTCTTTCGAACGCGGGCTTTAGGATTACAAGTGAAGATATTCTACGGGTTTCTTCTCTCCTTGGCTACCTCTATCTTTTATTATGTTTTAGCTATGTTAGCTTATCTGTCGACTGGCGATTATCTTTCTGTCTGTAACCGAGTTAGTCCATTGGACTTTTAATTTTAATATAAGATCTTGTTGTCCAAAAAAAAAAAAAAAGAGTATTATAGAGCTTCACTGATGATTGATACGATGCCATATGAGTTAACTCAATCGATATTCCTATGTGCAAACAAATTTTCTTGCCATATCATCTCCCATTTATAATCAAAAGAATCTATTATATTAAAACAGAAGTCATTACTCGTTCCATGTGTGGTTTTTTAGTTTGGACCATCCTTAGAAAATTTATAAAATTTTACTTAATATCATCGTGATATCTTTTCATAAAACTTCTAACAAAATCTATTTAAAATCTTTAGAATCTTTTCAAGATATCATTCCGAAAATTATTTGATTAAAATTTTAATTATCATAAAATATAATTAAAATTTTAACTCATTTTGATTCATTAAAAATGAAAATTTATGTAAAATACTTTTAACACAATCCCAAAAATTTGTTTATATATTATGTAGGTCCAAATTAATTTATTTTTTATATATATTTCAAATTTAGAAAGAAACAAAATATGTAAATTAGTAACGTTACATAATAATGTTCTTAAAAATTGCTATAAAATACAAATTTTATATTAATAATATTAAAAGTCCACAGAAACATTATTTAAAATCAGATAATATACAACATCAAATTATATTAAATTTATTGATAAATTTTATTATATAACTTAAATAGTTTAGTTTTAAAATACTCGCACGATCGTGCGGATCTAGATCTAGTAATTTACTTATAACTTCAGGAAAATGAATTAGTGATTACTTTTCATTTGTTAAACAAATTTAATATCCCGGTTTATAGCGTCCGATAGTTCTAATTCACACTACTATCTTATGTATTAAAATAGAAGTCATAACCTTAATCCATGCGTGAATTTTTTTTTAAAAAAATAGACAATTCCTTAAAAAGATTATCAAATGTTACATAACTAATGATAGTATCTTTAAATATCTTTATCTTTCTATTTGAAACACAAAAAGAAATAAATCTAACAAAATCTTTTTGATATTTTTAAAATTGTATTTCTTTAAATCATTAAATTTAAATTATAATTATCATAAAATATCATTAAAATTCTTATTATTTATAAATGAAAATTTAAACGTATCTAAAATATTTCTAAATATATTTAATGAGAATAATATATAAATTGATGGAGTTTCGAAATATACTTATTTACAAAATTTAAATAGATTATGTTCGAACAAAATACTAAAATTCTATTTCAAATATACAAAATAATATATATTATATATTTATATCTATACTATTAAAAGAGAAGGAGTTTAAATGAATCTACCTATGAAAATTGTTTGGACCCTTTCCTTTTTAATTTTTTGGACTTCCCCTTTATTTTCTCTAACCAAACAACAGTATTATTAATGACCATATTAATAGCAACTAAAACAATATTATTCTCCCCAGAATTATATTAATGTATCTTACTAACAATTTAATACCTTGATAGAACTTTTATTTTGTTAAATGAAAAGTATATGATGATTTCGATATGAACATTTTAACTCTTAATATAACTTTTTCAATATCAAAGATAACCTCTAATTCATGTATATTTGTATGTTATTATTATTAACTAGACATTTAAAAAAATTTGGCTTGCGTCGGTTCTTTTTCGGATCCGACTAGGTTCAGATCCAAATTCAAATAGCTGTAAAATATGTGATTTCTGGATACATATAAATTGTACATTTCAAATCGATTCAGGAATTTAGGACCTGAGAAAAATTTGAAGTATCTGAAATGTCAAATTTTATCTGAAATCCGACCAAGAGAAAGAAAAACTACCAAAATTTTATTTGGATGCCAAATTTATATTTTAAAAACTGAAATTTTATTCGAAACCAAAAATTATTACCAAAAATCTGAACTCAACACTTCAAAAATATATGTAATACCAAAAACCTATTTGAAATAACAAAATATACATAATATACTCAAAATATTTTGGGTATTTTAGATGTTTGATTGGGACTCATATGGAACTTAAACTCGGATAGAGACCCGCAGGTCCAGAAAAATATCCAATATGTTTTTAGCACGGACCCAACCGAACTGAACATGTATTATTGAATCGGTTTTGATTCAATTTTTTGAGTCCGAGTAAAATATTAAGGCCCAAACTCTAAAAGAGAATTACATAAAAACGTACATACAAGATCTCAAATACACTAATTCATAAATTATATATTTTTGAAAAAAAAAAATCTTTTGCTTCTATATAATACAACTTTGTAAACTAATATTATATAACAAACCAAAAATTTGTTTATAATTAAAAAAACCGCGCTTTCAAAGCGCGAATAAAAATCTAGAATATATATTGCAAAAATTACCAATAACACAAATGCTTAATCAAATTTTATGTACAAAAATTTATTCTTATGCAAGTCAGATATATATTGATATGTCAAAAATCTTTTTTTCAGTGAATTAATAACGGTCTTGGATATTCTTTTAAAGTTATTTTTGCCATATTCACTTTATTCTATCCTAGCGTTATTATATACGAGTAAATGGATTTGTCTGTTCAATCACAAGTCTGACTCATATATGAAAATACAATGAAAATATTCCATTAGACGAAAACAATAATAGAACAATTTTTAAATAATATATATATAACAATAGTTATAAATTCATTTAGTATTTGTCTTTATGGTCAACAAAAATATATGCGCTTGTTAAGCGCGGATCAAAATCTAGTATACTATTAAAACGAAGTCATGAGTTATTTCATGTATAATTTTTTATTTGGACCATTCCTTAAAACAGTTATCAAATTTTACATAATTTAATTATAATATCACCCTATATGTTTATCTTTTATTTGAAATACAAATGTTTTTGTTTAACAAATTAACATTTAACTATATATTCTAAAACCTAAATAAAAACTATATACTAGAATTTGACCCACACATATTTTTCATTTTATAAATACAAAACTTTGATACTATTATAAAAATAAATAAATATATCATATACATTTAATTTGATATATTATATAACTCTATAATTTTGATGTTTAAGTTTCTTATTCGTCATTATTAATATATAGTTATATGTTTTATATATTATGATTTATATTCTTATTATTGTTATTACTTATTGATATATTTTTGAACTTGATACATAAATTATAATCTGAAATAATCAAATATATATTCTTCTTTAATATAGAGTTTTAGTTTCTGCAATTTGCATACAATACCTTTTAATATTTATTTGGAAATACTATAGATAATGATAATTTATATTTTCATGTTGTGTTTAAAAATGATACTTTAACATCTATCACTTTAGTATTTTGTAAGATTTAAGAAATCAATATCTTATTATTTAATAATAATTTTTTTATAAATTATAAATAAAAAAAAAACCTGCACGATTATGCGGATCAATATCTAGTTCTATCTTATGGTAAGTAGTGGATGGAAACTAACTAAAGCGATATTTGTATTACACTTCTTTCATAATGTACGTATATCACTATTTTGTATGCATGGGAGTATGAGAAAAATATATATCACATTGACTACAAGTAGTTGACATTTGAAATATTATATACTCAAACAAAAACTGCTTTTATAGCTCCAATCGACAAAGTCATGCAAAACAAAAAAAAAGGACAAAATGTTTTGGGGACGTTTTGTATGTTTCTTGATGTTTCTTTGTGAAAGCGTGAGACTAGATTTGGCTTCATATATGTGATCGTGTCCACTATTAAATTATATGGATACACAAGTATCACATTGGATACCAGTTGACACATTGGTTTGAATATGTTTATATCAGTTTGTCAAAAAAAAAAAGATTATATCAGCATTTCAGCTATAATATCATCGATAAAGACTTATATGTATATTCAATCCTCGTTAGTTTATAGCTAACTAGATACATTAGTTTCTTAAATTTGGACGTCGCATTCAAACTAGATGAGACAATTGTATATCGTCATTGATTGAAAATGATCTAAAAAGCTTAAACTTATATGCATTTATACGTACGGATACGTTAGGCAACTTTCTTTTTTTTTTGTAACACAGGAAACTTATATATCGTTATTGGTAATAAACAGGCGTATAATTGCGTGGATGTGTAACAAGTGTGGAGACAAAGGCATACAGTAATGTGAATCACGAAATAGAACAAGGGTGTGGGACCTGCCGTCTGATTTGTCTGAAGGAAAGTGGGCCATAGCGACAGGTTCTGAAATCTCACATACCTCATTTTTATTTTTATTTTTATTTTTATTCGGTCCTACTTCATTTATACCCTTTTTCATTTTTTTTATGTTTTCATATTTTTTCCTTTATACCATTGTATTTTACATTTTTTTACTTTTCTATCATTATTGCCATAACTGCTCATTAATGATTTATCATGTAATTATATCCTAGTTTTTTCAATGCATGTGATTTTTGTCAACAAGCCTTCACTACTATCAGTCTTATCAGGTGCTGTTCGTTTGCTCACCCAAGTGATCCATCTGGGTGAAGATGCAAATCAATGTTCGTTTTGTACATTAAAATGCTACATCCAGATGGATCACCCAACTGAATTTCTTAAAACTCATCTCAAATTCTCACCCAAATGAGGGTGAGTCTTGATGACGCATCTGGATGCAGATGCATCTAGTTCAGTCCAAAATAATAAATGACAAAAAAACCTTTTAAAATAAATATAATTTTTCAACCAAAAATATTAAATCTTTTTTGCAATTATA